>OU612045.1:181576828-182176828 GCA_914767935.1 Coremacera marginata | reverse complement strand
AAGTTCAGAAAACATTTTCAAAAGCGAAATTTGCTTATTCCGCAGATGGATGGAGTTTTAATCCTGTTGAACAAATCAGAAACAAGATCTAAACATTTCGCGTTTTGTGAATAAACTGTTCATTTTTGATGCAATTCAACGTGTACTCTACCAATATGAAACACTTCAACACTATTTAATGAGTTATGACTTCAATATGAAGGGGCTGGCCATAAGGCGCTAGATTAAAATTTCAAAAAATTCAACCATAAGTTATAGTTTTTCGTTGTGAATTTTATTATAAAGTTTATTTCTTATTCCTAACTATTCGATGTTTATTCCTCCTTCATAAAAAACTAGTCCGGTTCGTTAACCTTTTGATGGGTTGTAGACTTTGTGAATGAAACTATATTCGTACGAACTGTTGAATCCATTACATGGCTTTTTTACCATAAAAGACCTTCAGGAGAATTAAAACCGCTCCGATAATTTTCTCAGGTTTGGAAAATAAATTATGCACACATCGTTTTTAAGAGTTTCTCTAACATTTGAGACCCCGAATAGCTAATGCAGTTTTTTCTCCGTACACCGAAAAAAATAATCACGAGTTTTTTAACAAAAATGTTTCGTTAGCTTTGACAGGCAAATTTTTCGTTAGAATAACAAAAATTTCGTACATTTAACGAATGCTTTGTTGCTAAAACAAAAATATTTTTTTTTACAAAAATATACAAAAATACAATAGATTTTGTTATCTAAACAAAATTGATTTTGTTAAAATATTTTTAAAAATTTACAAAAAATTTTGAAGAGTTAACAAAAGTTTTGTTAAAGCAACCCCAAGTTAGCTCAAAGATTAACAAAAGGCTATGTTAAATAAATGTGACGCTTTTTAACACCATTGGATGTAAATTCAACAAAAATTTTTGTTCCGCTAACAAAGTGTACTTAGAGTTAATTTAAAAAGAAATTTTCGTTGATCTAACACAGAAAAGTGTTTACAACATTTGTTTCAAATCCTAACAAAAATGTTCGTTATTTTAACAAAAACCGTTTCTAATTATTGTAACCACAACAAAAATTTTTCTCAAATTAACACAAAAAGAATGTAATATAACGGAACTTTATAGTTAGCGTCGTTGAAAAAACTCCGCTTGTTATATCGTTTCCATCATTCGCGGCCAGAAAGTGTGTTTCTTCAAGTAATGGAAACTTTTCTAGAAAATTGTTTAAGTTGTGAGGAGTTAAAAGGAGCTTTTAGTGAGATAAAGGAGCAAACTCAATTGTCCACTGTTTTGCACGGTAAGTTTATTTATTATAAAAACTTGTAAGAGATGTTCTTGTGCGAGATGCTTAACTTTTTTCGCTAGCATGTGAAGTAGACATGGAAGCTCTTAAATTTATAAAGCTGATCCATTTAGAAGAAATCTTTTGAGCAATACCTAACATACCCGTTGGTCAAAGAATTTTGTTTGAGAAGAAGTCGTTTAACTGGCAAAGAAATTTGGTAAGTTTTTATGGATTTTATTAGCATAACTTAACTATAATTTTTATTAATGGTTTGTTTGTAAAAACAGGGTACTCTGGCTTACTGCAAACACTGCTCAGCTTTTCTATAAACACAGTTACAACATACATACAATTTTGCTGACATTGCTGCAGGTATAAAATTTAGAATTTAGCTTTACTTGTTTCATTTATTCATTTAAATCTATTCATATTTTAACTACTAACAGTCAATACAGTGTCTAACAGTGTCGCCGTATGGCAATATGATATCGCTTTTCCAAAAATTGCTCAAATTAAAAATGAAATTAGCAAAATTACATACATTTTTAATTGTAAGAACTTTTCGATCTTGAAAAAAGATAATAAAATTTTATTTGTGATATAAAAAGCTTTAAATTGTTTTCATTAAACAGTTTAATGGTTAAGTATAGGTTCCTAGGTAAGTACTTAGGCATATTCAGAGTTGACAGTATTTTGCCAGTATTTTGAGACATTGCTCATTCGATCGGGCGAATAATTGCATAGATCTGGCAACCGACTCGGTGGTTCTAGGATCGGTACTTTTCGAGATATTTTCAACATACCTCGAAAAAGGAAAACTCACAAGCTTAATGTGGTAAAAATGCTGGAAACTCTATGCCGCATAGTACATTTGACAAAAAGTTTTGTTAAATTGAAGAGAACAAAAATAAAAATTTTTCAAAAATGCTTCATAAAATTTCTAAATTTTTTTGTCCATGTAACAAAAATGCTTTGTAAGGGTTACAAAATTTTTTTGATTAAATAACAAAAAAACTTTGTTATGGTTACAACATTATTTTTTTATATAACAAAAATGCTTTGTTAAGGTTACAAAACTTTTTTGTTAATGCAACAAAATTTTGCGTTTTAATAACAAAAGTCTTTCGTTGCCCTAACAAAATTATTGTTTACCTTACATAGCTTTTTTGTTAAAACCTATGTAATTAACATTCATAAATTAACAAAAAATTACGTTGAATTGAACTTTTTTTTATAAAATTTCAACTTGTTAAGATTTTGTTAAAACAACAAAATATGTGGTTAGAAATACATAATTTTTTGTTATCATTTCATGATGTTAAAATAACAAAATCAGCTTTGTTGTTATAACAAAAAACTAGGTTGGATCAAAAATAACGTAATTTTTTGTTATGCCAACCTACTTTTTTTGTTGGTTAATTTAACAAACATTTTTTTTTCGGTGTACAATTTGATCAGACGTAAAGTGAACGGTTTGAATTTATTCGTATTTAGAAGTATACATTGCTTTTCATAAGGTGAGAGCCAATTTAATTTCAATATACATAACTTTGTAATTGGAGAATAGCGCGCAGTGGAATAGTTCGTAGATTAACCAGATAATTATGGATACATTTATAAAGCATTATAAAGGAAATCACAGGTAAAGTACATAGTTCCACTTAAAACAAAGAAGAAAATCTTAGCCTTTTTTTATGTATATATGAATACATGAAATTGAAATGAAAATGTTTTACTGAAATATGCACATGTAAACAAATTTTGTGAAATTTCTATTTATATTTTCCTATTCTCCATATGTAAAAAACAAATTAATAAGATTTCCTGTTTAAATATCAAGTAGATAACGTCTAAAATTAAAAATAAAATCATATATTTTTAAGAAGACTTTCTTATAGTTTTAAAAAGTTTGCTTCTAAAAAACAAGAAGATTCTTTTTGAAACTATGTGATTTTCATAATGAAGAATGACAGCGTTTTAATAAGATTTTCTCTATAGTTTTAATAAGACAGTCTTTTTGGATGAAAACCATAGTAAAATCATCTTGATTTTGTTTTATTTTAAGGGAGTATTCCTGGTTGGCAAAAATTTTTGTTCGATTTTTTTTGTATGGATTTTTTTGCATATTTATATATATATAGCTTGGATATTAGAGAATATCGTCCTAAAAGGGTTTTTTGAAATTCGAAATACTTTAGGAGATATGGCCTTTTTTGTCCAACAATGTTTTTTAGCCAAAATGCGATTTGCTAAATTTGGCTACTTTTTGAATGCAACGGTTTGAAGCAACCACCGCATTTCGTTCAACGCGTTCTTTAGTAGGTAATGTTTGTATACGCATTTTAAAAATAAATAAATACACATTTTAGAGCTTAGGTATTCGAATGTTGGCAGCGTTTAGTTCACTTTGAATTGAGATATAAACCGGACGCGCGCGCGCATATAGTTTTGACAAGTACAGTTTTGATAAAAATTTTTGTTTGTGCTAAAGACAAAGGATAGAGAAAATAATAGAAATAAAAACAAAAGAAACACTGGTAGCAATTGAAAAACTCGTCCCTTGAAACGCCAGTTTCGTGGTAACCAACACGAAAGAGATGAGGACACCGAATTCACAAGTACATCGGCAAAAAAATTTAAAAATAATGAAAACGAAGACCTAATCATTGACAACAAAACGGAGAATTGCATTTTTGAGTTCTATACAGTTATCTCGGCGATTGCTAATCTGGTGATATGTGCCCAATTTGAAGAAAAAATCGAGTTTGTGAAGGAAAATCGAGCTCTGGCCGCATCAAAAGTAGGTAGAACTGCCCGAAGAGCACAAAAAGCCGCTGAGTCCTCATTTTTTGAAGAAGAGGAAGGAGTTCTTTATGGGGCTGGCATTGCAGATTGATATATGTAAATATTTCACAAAAAGAAAAATATAAATGTTTTATTGCCTAAAATTTTCTTTGAGTTTTTTCAAAATCTCGTTTTTAAACTTCGAAGACACTTTTCTCAGGTTCTTCTGAACTGATATTGATCAAACCAAGTGCAATCGACGCAGAATTGTTCTAAAACTGCATGCTCAAATTTTTTATTTTAAATTTTTTTGATGCAAAAAAATAACTTCAAACTTAAACGCGTTTATCTCGAAACCATGTTTTTCGAGCTTGCGGCCCAGATTGCGCCCGTAGTTCTAAACCGATTTTGATGAAACAAAGTGCAATCGACGCAGAATTGTTACCATTCCAGTCTCTACCTCAATCACAATTTTAAACAATTTTTTACTATTTTGATTTTTTTACACTCAACTAAAAAAAAAATGACCCAAAATCGGTTTTTCATTTTTCAATGCCGCCATTTTGTAAAAAATAATCGCAAACTTAGTAGCACCGTTTACTTTTTCCATTTCAGATGATCCGAAGTTGAGTTATCCGGGCCGCAAGCAGCATACCTTTTGAACCTTTTTACATTTTTAACTTTTTGAACAGCTCTCGTACAAAGAAAAAATTTTTTTATTTAATTTAATATGTTCTTAATACAATAAAAAACAGAATTAAATAACTCTTTGCGTTTTCAAATGAGAAGTTTTTCAAAAAGGGTCCAAAAACAGATTTCCAATCAGGAATACTCACTTAATAGGTTGTTTTGGCTCAGTGTGCTACACATTATGACGAGCCTATATTTACAAGTGTATGATATAGATAGCCATAGTTAAATAACATTTTTTGTTACTTATTTTGTGTTACAATACTTTTTTCTAATGCCAGCGTGGTATTATCTCCAAAGTCCACTGGTAATACTAATACGTATATTGCTACCTTTAAAAGAGCCACAGGACAATGTATAATCGTGTTTTTAAAAAAATATTTATTTTTAATTAAAACTTTTTTGTAGCCATTCTCTCATTCGACCACGACATGCAAATCAGACATAAACAAATATTTATCTGCTATTCAGCTGTTTGCATTCAGCAGCTGCTGCATGTTTAATATTCGTTCAACTAAATAAATCCTTGACATTTTCTATGGCTGTCAAAATTGCAGACAAATTTTGACAAATTAAGACAGCAAAGAATACAAATAGGGAATAATAATTGAAAGACCATTAAGAGAAAAGAGAAAAATATTATAATGTGTGTTGAACTATTATTTTAAATTCTATAAAATTAGCACAGATTGGATTTATTTTGGATGGTTTATAAAACAGTTTCGGGCTTAAAATGATAAAATTCTTGTACGGTACAAAGTAAGTTGAACTTAAGCTGCAGATAATAATACTAGTTTCCTGAACATTTTCAAAGACTATTATGTAGATTGTTTAATAAAAGGTGACTCATGCCAGGCTGTCCTATATAATTTTGAAACCTTTTCGCTATTTATTTGTAACACACATGAAACATTTTGCACGTATTTCAACAAATACATAAAACTGTCATGAATTCATGTTACGTACCTGTACGCAAAGTTAAATGTAGCCATAAAAGCCTTAGAAAACTTTCAACATTGATTTAATCTAGCTTAAGACCCAAACTACATTCAAATAGAAATTCGAAAAGAAACTATTTTCTTACATTTTAAGTGCCACAAATAAACTATCAACTGGCTGCAATCACTCAAACAGGTGCTAAGAAGGCTTTTCTTCGCCTAACCTCTATATGAGTCGATTGAGCTTTAAGTTCATTCCTAAAATTATAGCTAAATGTTATTTTTTTGAAACAAATGTTGAAATTTTTTTTGTACTTTGGCAACAAGAATGTAAACAACAAAAGTAAGAAAGAAAAAAAAAAGAATTAGTATAAAAGTGAATCGATCGCAAAAATTCGCCCTTGATGAATGAATGAATGGCGATTGAATAGCGAAGGACGAAAATAAGGAGGTAGGCCTGGGCTGGGTGTTGAATAATGTACTCGTAGGTAATATATAAAGTCGAGGCAAACGACAAGCTGAGCACAGGTGTATTCAATGAAACGTGGCACTATAAATGTGGGAGTTGAAAATCACACCGCACAAATACATGCAATCAAAAAATCTACACACAGTTAACAAACACAGATATTTTAAGGCTGTATTAAGTAGTTGCAAGTTGTTGCTGTTGTTATTGTTATCGTTGCTAATGTTGTTGTTGTTATTGTTGTTGTTGTTCTTGCTTGGGTATAATATTTCATGTGCTGCCATTTGTTTTACTTTCGTGATTAGAACCTCGGCTATTTGTTGTTTTTGTTTTCAGTTGTTTAGCGCTTTATTTACACAACTTGGTGCCATGCGATTTAAAATTGCTATGTATAAGCTTATATACAGAAGTGCTATATATACATGAACGCATACATATGTAAGATTAAGTGTTTATGTGTACATTTATATATATATATATATATGTATATGGCATGCCTAAATATACTTTGTCCAGCTAACCTTGTAATTTTTCAAGACTCGAAATTTGTTCGATGTAGACACAAACTCAACAGAAACAAAAGCCCACAAAAAAAAAAAAAAAATAATCAAGATTTTTATAATTAATAATAGTCAAGAAAAAGTTCTACAGAAATGTGCCATTTGCTTAAAATGTTGTTGCTGTTTTTACTCTCTTAAGCCTTTTTAAAGTTCGTTTAAGTACGATTAATAGTTTAATGAATATTTTTGTTCCAAATGCGCCCAAGTATATGAAAACAATATGCATGGATTGGAAAAAAAAAAATCGCATGATGCAGTTCAAGCTGAAATTCAAATAGGTCAATACATCTAAACATAGTCTTGTCCCAGTAGACAAAAGCAGGGCTTCTAATGGATTTCGTAGTCCTTCCACGCTCATATCCAAGCCCATATACTTTTTTATATGAAATGGCCAAATTTTTCAGACCTTCCGCTCTATTTGCTTTAAAGAGGCCTGCTATAAGCACTCCTTTAGAATGGCTTAAAGAAGAGGTTAACCAAAACAATTAAAAAAATAATTTATTTTTTTTTAATTTTTATGCATAGCCTACCTATTTATTCTGTGATTTTATTTTATTTAACATATTTTTGTCAGATAAGAATATTTTTAGTTCATGACGTTGATTATTATTCAGTATTTTTGAACTAATATATATTTTAACTTTTAACGAAAAAGTAACCCTGAAATATAAGCAGAACCAGTTTTTGTAGGAAAAATATAATTGTTGTACTGCCCTGGGTATCGAAAAATTAGGCCTCATAGGAGTGCTCGCAGATGCAGCGAGGAAGTCATGTGTCTTACCGCCAGAAGTAGCAGTAAATGCATGCCTTCGTTAGAGAAGACCTAGTTTCATTGCCTATTTGGGTATTTGTCCAACGTTTTAAGGGTATTTTGAGAATGCTTATCATAAATCTGCACTTAGTTTTTCCCCATTACAGTTCGTTCTAGAATTATGATTAAGTATACCTTGAGAATGGAATGATGAGCACTTAATGAATATTGTAATATTAATGTTCATAATACTGTCAGTTTTACCACTTCGCCAGGTCTTCATACAACCTGCCTGCCTGTTTGAAGCTAGGTAAAAAAGGAGGACGGTTTCAGAAATGATGCTTTGAGGTGAATCATCATAGTTGCCAACATGAATTAGTCTTTTTTTTTTATTTGTGTAAAAGAAGGGCCTTCTATGGAGCCCAGTGTTGACGTCCTTTCCTTGCAGTAGGTATGTACTATGGTAACATAAGCCGGGCGAGTGGAGTAGTAATTGTCCAGTTGAAGTTGTTAGCACGGAAAAAACGCCAAGATAATATACATCTGGCACAACATCGCGATAATCAAAGATAACAGCCAACATTGCAGTGGCGTAGCTAGTGAAATATTGTTAGAAAAACTAACATTTTTTTTCAAAATTATTTTAGTAGTTGAAATTGGGTAATTTTAAACATGTCTCAAGAAATTGTATTTTTTTATATAAAAAAATTGTTAAATTTCGACGATACGTTGTATTTGTATTTGTATTTATTTATAAGGTAGGGTAGTACAACAAGATTTATAACTTATAATTAAAGTACCAGCAACATGAAGTTGAATGAGTATATATGTAGTAGTAGTAACGTTACGTAAAAACAAAAGAGTGGTAAAAAATGAATTAAAGTAAATAATTGTAAGCATGATATGTAAGAATTGAAAGCTTAACATTAACTTAACATTAACTAAAAAAGTGCTTAACAACATTAAATACGGTAGAGTTCAATCCAACAGTTAACAGGTCACTAAGCATGAATATCCAAATAAAAATTTATTAGCTAAGATGCTTAAAAAGCGTTGCTGATTGATTGAATACTTCTGGGAAGTGAATTCCAAAGCCTTATCGCGTGCACAAAGAACTGTCGTTCAGAAGTATGGCAAGAATGCCGTATAGGTAAAATGTTATTGTTACTTTCCGAACGTAAAAATTTGAAGACGTCAAACAATTGTGATGGTATTTTTGTGTTGATAATTTTGTGAAGAAGCAATATTGTTCTAAAGTCTAAGAGGGTCTCAAGGGGCATTTTAAAAACGTGATCAGCACGCCTAAGTCCATATATATATCTAGTGATATTATTGAAGACAACATCAGTTTAGCTTTACTAATGCTATCACAGTTGCCAAAAATTTCACAGTCATACAGTAGGGTAGGATCTAAGTATGTCTTAGCTAGTAGTAATCTTATTTTTAACGGTGTAAAAATTTGTATCGTCCATAAGGAACGCAGCATACCGTACACTTTCCCAACAGCTATATTAATATGGTTGTTTCATGTTAGACTACGATTAAAGGTGATGCCTAAAATTTTAACACAATCCACATATTTGATTTTAGACCTTGTGGCACGTCTCTAGAAACAGGTAATTCTTTAACGCATACAGACTGATTCCTATCAGACAGGTAGGTCTTAATTAGTTTTGCAGCAGGGTCAGAAAAATTAAAAAGATTAATTAATTTCATGCACAGTTAAACGTGGTCAATCGTATCAAAGACCTTAGAGTGATCTAGAAGTGTAAGGAATGTCACATTGCTATTATTCATGGCTTCGCGAACATCTTTTGCCACCTGAATTAGAGCTGTCACACATCCCCTTTTGGGTCTGAAGACCGACTGCTTTTAAGAAACGTACTCATTTGTGTATAAAGAATTTTTTCGAACACTTTTGAGATAAAAGTTAATATTGCAATAGGGCGATACTCATTCCGGTCCTTTGGCAAGGGGATACGTTTAGCGGTTTTCCAACCTGTGGGAAAAGTGGAGCAAGTGATTGCGCAATTAAAAATATATGTAATGTATGGTAGTAGTATAGGCAGTAGAGATTTTATAAAAACAGGATGCATTTCATCAAACCTTATTGCATTGGTCTTTATGGACAAAAAACAAAGCAAAACTTCTAATTGATCCACACAAGCGAAACTAAAAGTTGGAGAGTTTGAAGAAATTGTATTATGACGAAAAGTTTTGATGTCAACTGGAGAAGTATTATTAATGGTAAATTTGTCGTTATTTTCATTGGCTATGCTTGTATCGAGACACACACCTTTATTTTTGTTAAAACCTATTTCTCTGATAACTTTCCAGTTTTTATAGATTATATTTTTTTCCAGTTTAGATTCGTAGAATTTCTAATCTTTCCTAATCATAACATTCACGTTTTTCTTCAAATAGACAAATTATTTTTATTTTAATTCTAATATTTTTATATTTTAGTATTTTTTTTTAAGATTTTACGATGAATTAAATAGATACAATTTTTGTTAAATGATTAAAAAATAATTTAAAACAAAACTTATTTCTAATCCCCCTTAAAGGTTTAATTTTAATTATAATTTAACTTATTTCTAATTTTGAAAAAAATTTGTTAGTTCTGCGAGCAATTCTTTCAATTCAAAGTTTGATTCAAAGCAATTCAAAAGTTGAAATTGAACTGCAACATTGCCTTGCGTTTTGATCGACATTGAAGTGTTTTTTTCGGTTTCGGCTCAGTTGGAAGGCTACATTCAGAATCTTGTTGAATGCTTTTCATGCCTGATTGCATAAACGTTCCATTATGTCTTGAATGACCTTTATGCGTGTGAGTTTTTCAAAAATATTCAGGTCATTCGAAGCTGGTCGAGCGGCTTTTCATGCCCAAATAATCATGTTTTTCGCTGTTTCTGTAAGTTATACACAGTGGAACATTAAAAACAAAAATCAAAATTTCTCATTCGGACATGGAGTATCTTCAAAAACTAATATTTTCAAAACCGTTAGTTCTACAAAAAAATATTCAGGAGTTATTTTGGAGATCTTGAATTGATCTTCTTTGTGATGTAGTTTTTTACCAACACTTTAATGCAGAATTGCCCTGAGCCCAACCCATTCATTGGTGGATAATTTTTTCCCCATTAACTTGTTTGTGGTGACTGGTATCCATTGTATTGATATTTTCCAATGATTACTGGGTCGTGGCTTTAGATAGGTTAATGCTGAAGGAAGTGCGAAAAAGCTGTAGTAGCTGAACTCTATTGTTATTGCATGTTTTTTTTTTTTAATAGAATTTTAATTTTTCTGGCCACTTGAAATTTCACTCACATTTTTCAAGGACTCTCATACTTTAAGGGCCTCTGGAAGTTTTTCGAAGAAAAAAATACACCTGTTAGAAACATTTTTTACTAACTATATTTTATTTTAGACCAAATTTTTTTTTTAACTTATTAAGGAATAACTATTCAAGATTTATCCCTGACATTTTGGTCCAAAAATATTCATCGATAAGGTAGAAAAGTGCAATGCCGTGAAAGGACTTAATTTGCGGCGAGCTAGATATCTGGACACAGGTTGACCTAAAGAAATTTTTTTCGGCTTATTAAAGAGAGCTTAGTAAGAGCGTTTAATCATTGATTTTTGAAAAATATTAATTTTTGACAAAGTGGCGAGACAATTTTAATTTTTTGTGCACAAAATTGAGGTCGTTTTAGGTTAAAAAAAAAAAAATCAAACGATTAAACGTCCAAGAACTCCTTACTAAACCGAAATTTTTTTTTCAGATGTATCAGTCACCAAAGTCTTTCGCGGCATAGCTCTTTTCTTCCTTATCAGTTAATATTTTCGGACCAAAATTTCAGGGATAAATCTTGAATAGTTATATTTCAATAATGTAAGAGAAATTTTGGTCTAAAATAAAATACACCTTCAAAAAATTATTTTTATAAAGGCGTCTTTTTGAAGTGAAACTTTTATAGCCACGTATACAACAATAAGGCGAGCTTGATGGGGGGTAAGACCAATGGAATGAAATGGTTTTTATGAAAGCAACAACACAGCAATTCGCCGCACTAGTTGTATAAAAACGAAAAAAATTACTATTTAACTAAATTAAATTTTTTTATATTTTTGCTTCCACTGAGGATTAAACACAGTACGTTTGTATCTATAGCCGGCTGTTCTAACCACTGCGCCACGTAGACATATTTATTTGAGTAGCTCATACTTATGTTAAATCAACAGTCAGTACTTCTCTCTTTCTTTTATGATTGAATTGAGTCTTTAGTTCAATACTCTGTAAGTACAGTACAGTCTAAAAATTTGAATCTGAACGTAGCTTTTTTCAGAACATTAGCATACTTTTAGGCATTTGCCAAATTGAGTTTTGATAAATTCAGATTGATAGCATTGATTGATATGGAAACAGCACGAATGCAATTTTGAATATAGAATTTGTTTTATTCTTAGATCTGTGTATTTCCATATAAATATCGTATCTTTCATATAATTCAAATGTAGTTTTAAACTCACATTTATAAAGAAATAAAAAAGTATTCGCATGCTGCAGTATTTTAAGCTTTTGATGATTTTTAAGCCTTTTGGTTTGTGAAGTTATTGTTTTTCAAATAGACTTGAATAAACGCCCGAACAACGTTTGTAATTTATTGAAATTAACAATTAAAATTCGTGCTGTGTGAAAAAAGATTTTCCCAAGTTACTCGTACGTTCAGTTAATGGTCATCTTAATCGACCCACCGAGCAGGCTATTCAAACCATTGTGACCAAATTTCGCACCAGTTTTACTCTATTGAGCCCGTACCCACATACGTAGAGTGCGTACCTAGCATTATATTGCTGCTGTATCTGCCAGTGTTAATGAAGATCATGATATGTCTATCCGTCGCTGATCGTAGCAATTGGGGCTATGTTATTCGACCACCTGGACCACCTGGCTGGTGCAATAATTGAAGCCGAGTGACTTGTCACAGCGCCGAATTTTCGGTGAATGGGCCAATGGGTCAATGGGTAAGTAAATAAGTAGAATTGCCTAATTTGGTCCGAAGCCAGAGTCAGTTCAAGAGCTGCCAATGCACCTCGAAAAATGCACTGCTTGCTGCGGCTTATGGGTCGGCGGCCTCTTACCATGAATCAAGAGCAATTAATCTCTCGCCTTGGCGCAGTCCATTGGCCGCCAAAATCATGCGATTTGACCCCACAAGAGTACTTTTTGTGTGGGTACGTTAAGTCTCTCGTCAATTAATCTCTCGCCTTGGCGCAGTCCATTGGCCGCCAAAATCATGCGATTTGACCCCACAAGAGTATTTTTTGTGTCAAGTCTCTCGTCTACAAGGTCAAGTCAACCATGTTTGCTGCCTTGGAATACAACATTAAACGTGTTATTGGTGATATACCGAACGAAATGTTGGGAAAAGTGTGCCAAAACTGGATTTTGAGAATGGACCACCTGAATCGTAGCTGCGTGAAAATTTTATTGAAATAATATTTAAAAAGTAAATGGAAGGCATTGATTTATCGATTCAAATAAATACTTGTGTGTTTTGTGTTTTCTTAAATTTTCAAAAACCAAACGTTTAAAACATTACCTTAAGTAAGGTAATTGGGAAAAGACTAACACTTAAAATTCCAAAACAATCGAATGTAAATTAAGAAGCGATGCTTTGTTATCATATTTTACTCAATCGAAAATTGCATTTGAACTTTAACCCATTTTTGTCCAGCGTTGCGTATACGAAACGGTTTACTTTTCTTAACCTGGAGGTCATACCGTGATAGATATTCATGATCTTCAAAAAGAATATAAAATTTTAAGAATTTATCTAATCGACCTGTTTTCGCTTAAGGTTGAACAATTACGTTTACTTACATTTTTAAGCTTGGGAAATTTGGGAATTTTCCATTTTTGTATCTTTAATTTTAAACTTCTAAAAAAAGATGAAGTAAAATATAATTCCTATACGATCGCCTTTCTTAGGATTTAAATTTAAGTTTTGTGAATTTTTATGAAGTTCGGCTGACATACGTGGCTACCACGGGTTGACACAATGCTGGTCCTTAACGAAATATGGTTTTGTATATATTTTTTGTTGTTTTGTGGAAATTCTTGAGATCAATATTGTTGCAAAATGCTCGACTTTGCTTGTAGAATATCATAGAATATAGATCAATTTGAAAATTAAAAATCTCGTGGTGGCAACTCCATTTTTACACTTTTTTTTTTTAAATTTTAGAAACATTTTTGGAAAGTTTCATCATTCTAGCTCAACAGGAACATGGGTCAGTCCATAATGGGTTAAGGTTCACGTAGCCATAACTAAGGAATATGGTTGTTGATCACACGATATGTTTGTTTTGACATTTTTGACAATCATTACTAATGATCAGCCCATATATATTTAAACAGTTTTATATCTAGATACTACGAAAATGTTTTAATATTTTACGTTTATTTTTCTGATAGGTAAAATTATAATTCCATTATTTTCGCACCTATTTTAAATACTATTTGCAATAGTATTTATATTTACAACCATTTACAATACATTTTCGTTATTCTATAGTTGCATCCTAATGAACATTTTCACTTCTATATTGCAAAATGTTTTCGCAAAAATGACGCAGGCGATAAAATTGATTAACTCAATATAAGCTAGCGCTATATACGAAATCGATGTCGACTTATTTCTGTAACTCGTTAAATATAGCTTTAATGTGTATATTTTTGCACGAGCCAGACTTAAAAACGCATGAACAAAAATAATTAACAGCATATGACACAAAAGTAATTAACTGTAATAATTGGTTTTAATCAAGTTTTGACGGCGCTGTGCTGTGCTGTGTAATGACACACATTAAGACTGGGAGGGACTATAATGACGTTGATTGCCTTTGCAAAACGAAATGCGGCTCATTAAATTTTTATAATAAATAAATTATACCTTACTGTTACTGTTAGGTTGTTGGAGTGTAAGTTTTACTGAATCGATTGCAAGTTATGTGTATCAATTGCAAGTTAAGCAATTAAATTTGCACTTTATGCACGAGAAAAACGAGACAGATAAATAAAGAGAATTTTAAAAGAATGCATTATAAAAAAAAATGAAATTGCCGGATAAAAAGACAAAAATAATCGTTATGTAAACATTTTAGTAAATGGAAATATTAAGTTAATATTTTTTCTTAACATATTTTTGACCAAAATTATTTTGCTTGAATTAAACAATTATTTTGCTTAAACACACATCAGCAAATGTTGGCTTAATTACGGTGCAATTTTAGAACAAGTTTTTTAAATTGAAATCACTCTTCGTAAATTAAGGAAAAAGCAAAATTTTATTAAATTCTAGCAATAATTTGCTTTTTGATTTGATTCAAGCAAAAATTTACTTGCAAAAGCAAATTTTTATTAGATGCAATCAAGAGATTTGCTGATTTATAAGATTTGCTGAGTTATTTTAATTTGCCCAGTTATTATAAATCAAACTTATAAACCGAGTTGTCGTAGCCGTGGCAAACTGCTTAAGGTGCGTGGTTAGTATTATCAGGAACCCTAGTTCGAATCACTTCTGACACAGAATGCTTTCTCTTTTTTTTTATTATAAGCTGAAATAGCAAAATTTAGTTAAACTTTAGCAATAACTTGTTTATTTTTTGAAAGTTAGTTAGTTTCTGAAAATTTTTGAAGTAACCAAATTTTGAAGTAACTGAGAATTATGCTCAAGTTTTACTTAATCTCCATACAAATACAGGCCACAGTGGACGCTTTTTCTTTATAAGTAAATAGCGCTAACAGGTTTTTGTTTCTCTTTGAATGAGTAAGGAGAGAGATAGAGCGCAGTGAATCACCTTAAGACAATACATGTCAAACGTAATAAAAAATATTTCATCTTTTGTGGTTGTAACAGTACGTTCAAAAAGTCCATAGGATGACACATACATGGCGTTACTAGATTTGTTCCATATGATTTTTATTTAATACCAATCTTCAAACGATACCTATAAAAATTTGACAACAATCTAACAATTAATTCGTGAGTTATAGCATTTTGTGTGCAACTATTGTTATTGAAAAAAAAAAACTGAAAGAAAAAAACTGAAAGCATTGCTTTTTGATGAACAAAAAATACAGTGGTAGAAGCCAAACAATGGCTTGATAAACATTATCCGGACTCTGCTCCATCGAGACAAATTGTAGAAAAGTGGATTGCTGAATTTAAACGTGGTCGTACCAGCACAAATGATGCAGAGCGCAGTGGACGCCCAAATTAGACTGTTATTCCACAAAACATCAAAAAAATCCAGAAATTGGTTATGAACGATCGCAAATTGAAGGTGCACGAGCTAGCTGACATTGTAAAGATATCAGATGGTAGTGTTTTTTACCATTTTACACGAATATTTGGGTCTGTGCAAAGTGGGTGCCGCGTGAGCTCACAGTCGACCAAAAACAACAACGAATTGATGCTTCAGAGCAGTGTTTGGCGCTGTTAAACCGCAATAAAATCGAATTCTATCGTCGATATGTGACAATGGATGAAATATGACTTCAATATTAAGCACCCGAATCCAAAAGACAGTCAGCTGAGTGGACAGCAGTCGACTAACCGAATCCAAAGTGAGCAAAGACCCAACAGTCGGCTTGTAGGGTGATGTCATCTGTATTTTGGGATGCGAAAGGAATAATATTCATCGACTATCTCAAAAAAGGAACCACCATCAACAGTGACTTTTACTGTGCACTTTTGGATCGATTGAAGGCTGAAATAGCAAAGAAACGGCCACATTTGCAAAAGAAAAAAGTGTTGTTTCACCAAGACAATGCACCGTGTCACAAATCGATGAAAACGATGGCAAAACTGAATGAATTGGGCTTCGAATTGCATACCCACCCACCGTATTCTCCAGACGTAGCCCCCAGCGGCTTTTTCCTGTTTTCAGATCTGAAGAGAATGCTTGCTGGAAAGAAATTCAAGTCCAATGATGAAGTAATCGCTAAAACTGAGGCCTATTTTGACGAGAAAGAGACATCGTACTATAAAATTGGTATCGAAAAGTTGGAAATCGCTATACTCGTTGTATCGCTCTCGAAGGCAACTATGTTGAATAATATTATCGAGTTTTATCAAAATTTTGTTTTTTTCTTACTTATCCTACGGACTTATTGAATGACCTGTTAAATATAAGTTATACACAGTGGAAAATTAAAAAAAAAAAATCTAAATTTGTCATTTGGACATGGAGTAAAACATTCGGACATGTAGTAAACTATATCTTTAAAACCGTTTATCCTAAAAAAAATTGTTAAGGATATATTTTAAAGACCTTGAATTGGGTTTCTTTGTGGTTTAACCACCACTTTTATTAAAACTTTTAACTTTAGTTTTTAGTGGGCAAAAATTTCATTCACATTTTTCAAGGTCAGCACAAAAGTAATTTGCATGTAAAAATTGTGTAGACTGTTTTCGAAAAATTCGTTTAAAATAGTAAGTATTGATTCTCCAACATGAAATTTTAAAAATGCATTAAGTGTGAATTTCAAGTTTCAATACGAGAGTATTTTCAAAATGCCAAAAAATAGAGCTGCTCTCCTTGAAAAATGTGAATGAAATTGTTAGTGGCAAAAAAAAAAAGAAGACAGTTTCGATAGTATCATAAGTGTGGACGTAGAATTTTTGTTTGATATATTTGTTGATGAATTTGTTGTTCTTGTTCATGTTTATGTTGGTTAAAAATAAATAAATGCAATCTTTTGTTTAAAAAATTGACATAAATATTTCGGAATAATATGAGCTTATTATTTTTCTTGCAGTAAAGAACTTATATATATTTTAAATTTAGTTGAAAATTGAAATTTTAACAAACAAAATATATTTTTAATATGTAATATATATATAAAATTAGTTCAATAAATAATTTGAATTTATTATATTTTAAATATAAATTAAGTTTTTCATAGCATTAATACCATGCCAGCCTCCAGTCTCCGTATATGTAAGCCAGCATAGTAGTAATATAATTTGTTGTATTATTTATTGTTTTAAGCTTGCTGAAGCTTAACAAAAACAATGAAAAAAATACAAAAACGGAAGAAATATCATATATGTATGCGAATATTTCATACATACGTATTAATAACAACACACAAGCAGTTACGATTCTTGATTTATATAATAGTTTATATGTAGTAACGCTGCGTTTTTAAAATACCAAATATAAACTAATATAATGAACTATGCATTGCTTCTTCATATTGCAACGTCTTATTTTCTTAGGCATCAGTCGGAAAAAGCGACGCTACCCTAACTGATTGGAGTCTGCCGGCAGACTGAAAGCTTTTTATCGGCGCAAGCATTTATAAACGTATGCATTGCCTGTAAAGCTCTGAGAAATTCATAAAACGATTCTATTCACAAAACAACACGATGTTGCGTTCGAGATTTCTGCACGAACTAAAGCAACAAGCTTATGAGCGTCAGCAGCAACTGAATCATCAATGCATTTTTTCTCACACAAAAATGTGAATTTTTCCTTTTTTTTTTTTGCTATCTTTTGTGGCTTTATTAAAGAAGTGACAAAATCCAAAGTTAGCTATTCCTTTTATGCACAAAATAACTGATATTTTGGCATAAATATTATCTTTGTACTATCAATATTAAAGGCTGTACAAGGCCCTAAAGTGTCCCCCCAAAAAACGTTGCATAGCCTTGAAAAAATTTGTGAAAATAC
This sequence comes from Coremacera marginata, assembly GCA_914767935.1. Classification (NCBI taxonomy): domain Eukaryota; kingdom Metazoa; phylum Arthropoda; class Insecta; order Diptera; family Sciomyzidae; genus Coremacera; species Coremacera marginata. The sequence continues at coordinate 182,158,624 of OU612045.1, read as the reverse complement.
CCCCATACAAACCGCGCTGTAAGATGTAATTCTACGTCAAAATGAAAGCGTTCATGAAAGCGTTGGCAAAAAGTTGAACCAAAAAGAAGATAGTTTCAAGGACTTTAAAATATGCCCTTGACTTTTTTGAAGGACTAACGGTTTTGAAGGTAAAGATTTTTTAACTAAATGTTTTAATTTTTCACAGTGTATAGCTTACAAACGTCCGATTCCACATGAAGTCACCGATATGTTTCTCAATTTTCGCCTTGCTCTAGGCTTGACAGTATTTTTTTTTGTTGTGATGTGCTGGCGTAAATAGAGAAGCTTAGAAAGCATCATGTAATTTATTGAAACTCTCACAACACAAACGCGTGAATGAAATGGGGATGATTTCTTAAGAAATTTTATACTTTAATTAAATATACTTAGTATTAAAATTTAGAAAGGACAATACGCCTATATTGTGCTGTAACACAAATATGACAGTTAATAGATTATTTTATACAAATCGGGCCAGTACTTTTCGAGTTAACCTGGAAACAAAAATGTGCACTTCAATTTTATATAATAGTATATGTATTAAGGTGTCCCAAAAAAGTTGATGTGGTACTCTCTTAATATTTTCGTATGATGTTGAAACACATCTAAATAAAATTTGGTGTACCTAGGAATACGAGAACCCGTACCGACTTGCATCGAAACATGTCAGTACTTGGCGATATGGGAAAAAGTGCTAATTTTTTCAAAAAACCCAAATAACTTTTGTATAAGTGTGAATTTTTGGAAGAGCTGGTTCACAGCTTATTTTCTATTTAATTTTTTAAAAAAATAAGTTAAACATGAAAGTTGATCCTTTTCGTCCTTGTCGTATTAAAAAAAAAGTCGAAATTTCAAAAAAAATTAAATGAAAGCTTGTGCGATTATTTTCTTAACTATTCCTAATGCTGATGCACAAAAAAATTATGTAATTATGTGGAAGAACCTGGTTGTTATGAATTTTGTTTGCTAGAAATGTAGCTATTAAAAAACTTCGCGTATTTTTACGAAAAAAAGACACAAAAACCCAAATTACAAAAATTTAAAGAAGAATGTCATGAATGGTTTAAGCATAACTTTGAACTATTTTGTGCACAAAAATAAAAAAAAACCGAAATTTGGGGAAAAAAGTTATAACTGTTGAAACTTGACTTTTTTTTTCAAAATAATTAACGTGTCCTTTTTTAGCATTTCGACCACAAAAAACTTTTAAAAAAATCATTCAAAATTTTAATCAAAAATAATAAAATAGTTCTAAAAAAATATTTCTGATTAAAATTTTTGAATTCCAGGTTTGCTAAGTTACCGTTTTTCCATTCCTATTTTTTTATGTTGGATTTAAGTTTTTTAACGAAAAAGTCCCCGAAAGTCGAAAAACGCTCTCATATTGTTACACTTATGCCCTAATTTCACTCATTCTTTTCGAAATTTTATTTTTTCTTTAATATTAAAAAAAAATTAAAAAGTTGAAATTTTAAGGAAAAGAAATTTTTTTAAAAAATTCAGCTCTTCAGATTAGCTAACTGCATAGCACTACAAAATTAAAAGTCAATGAACGGTGCCTGTAAATGCCTAATTTTGTATGTAAAACGTCCTCAGTATTGATCCCCTTAAGTTTTATGCGCTTGAATGTCGATAGCAAAGCTTCGTTGTATAAAACGGTCACTTGCTTATGAGGTCACAATGAAAATCTAGTAAAGGTTAACTGTCTCATTGTGTGTTGTTTTTGTTTTTTATGGACTTTTACAGGATTTTCATTAGGCTCATATAAGTGACAGTCATGCGGCTGCACCTTTTTCGGCTTTAAGGTGAGGTTATTCACAGCTATGTTGAGAGGTACAGAAAACAAGCGTGTTTATACGAAAAATATAAAAAGCAAGCTTAAAAAATGACGAATATATAACAGACAAATAAGTATTAAAAATATAAAGCTTAAGGCTCTGCGGACTATTAAAAAGTGATAAAAACTACTTGATGGACGAGAATATCACATGGATGGTTTATTGATTATCATAACCAAAATGACATTATGAAAAGTTAAAATATTAAATTCTACAAATAATTTAAAAAAATTTAACATATATTGGTCTGGAACAACTATTTTGTTCAGTTTCTTAGTCTCAATATTAGAGGAATTAGATATTTTGCTCTGTAGCTGTCCAAAATTAATGTAAAATTTAATATGATAGAAATGAGAAGTCAATTAACATGACTAGTCTAAGTGATGTTTCCAAGTTTTTCAATTCAATTATGGTATGACAACTTGTTTAAATCTTAAAATAAGACATTTTATATTCTTCTTTAGAGTTTTCAGTAAACTTTTAGATGCTTTTAGAGAAGTGGAAAGCGAACATGCTAGTTTATATATATTTTTGACCAAACTTATTTAAGTTTTCACAAAACTATATTCGGTTCTCTTGTGGTTACAAAAAAAAAGCCAATTTCTTTAGTTGGCAACAAAGCACTGACTACAACAAAAACATGACGACGAATACAACGACACTCTAGAACATGCCCAAATTACGACCGCAAGTGAAGGGCAGCAAAAACTACTACGACAACGTTTCCTTTATGACTGCCTGACTGGCTTTATATAGTTTCTTCATAGTTTGTGTCCTCCAATGTATGCGCCTTTGTTCTCACGCTGTCAGATTTCAATGCCTCTTCCGGGCTTTGCTGCTTTAGCAGCTATTGTTGTGTTTCAACACAGACAACGCACAGTGATGCGAGCTATAGCAAAAGTTCGAAAATTTGATGTCATAAACATGCAAGTTTTTTTTTGATTTTTTCTGAAGGTAATATTTTAATAATATGTAAAGGTAATTTACTAAAAAAGTATTGCAAAAAGTTTCTGTTACGATTAACTTGAAAAAAATTTATATTTAAATAAGTATGCGTAGAGAATTTTATAAAAAATAATATTTTTGAAAAATATTTTTAAAAAAAGTTTTTTTAGTGCTTAGATTATCTTAATATTTTAATTGGCAAAACACTAAATATATGAAAGTTCAATGGAAAAACCCTTAAAAGTAGGTTTGTAAAAAATATATCACGGTATTTTTTCTTAAATATAAGAAATAATATAATCTATAATATAAGTTTGGTCTTCTAATTTTAAGAAATTAAAAAAGAATTCAACGTATTTTACCGCAAACTTGGAAAAAATTTTTTTTAAAAGCGTTTCATCTCAAAAGTCTAAAGGCAGAACCAAGTTATGCGTAAGTAAACAAAAGCAAGAGAACGAAAAAACGTTCTTGTACGGCATTGTATGGAGCCGTCCAAGTTTTGTGCAAGCATTTCCCAGCCGGAAAGTAGGCGTACACCTCTCTAAAGTGATCTATCTTTTCTTATTTCCTCAAGTATTGAAAAAAAGCACTTATACCTTAGGAGATGAACACGGCAGCTGCAAAGCGATGTGTTGGAAAGAAAATGCGAAAAATGCTAAAGTGAAAACAAAATAAGATTGGAAAAAGTCTGTCTCCATATCGACATTCGTATCATTCCTTCATTGCCTCGGATTCTTGACTAATCACTACTTACGTGCTCGAAGATGTGACGAAGGGATTAATACTCCCTAGGTTGCAGCTTCATACAATAAAATATAAGGGGTTGGAAGTTAAGGGGTATGCCAGCCGAGTCTTAAGGGATGCTTTTTGGCACATTCTATAAGAAATTTTTGTTTCCAGGTAAACTCGAAAAATACTAGACCGATTTTTATAAAAAAAGTTTTAAGGTGTCATATTTGTGCTACAGCACAGTATAGGGGTATTTTCATTTCGAAATTTCTATAATAACTTTGTTTAATTGAAGTGCTACATTTTTTAAGAAATTACAGAAATCAAATGCTAAGCGTTGCTTGATCGTTTTCTTTTCACGCCTTTGTATTGCGAGAGTTTCAATAAATGTTTTGAGCTTATGTTGCTCTCTACTCTTCTCTTTTTCTGCTCAGCTAGCACAGCATGACATAAAAAACAGATGAGCCTCGAACAAGGCGGAAAACAAAAAATGTTTTCAATTTCGCTTGACATCCATTGTCTTAATGGCTGAGGCCACACGGTGATCGTTTGATCGACGTTGAAAAGTTTTTGTTATTGCTTTCAATGGAAGCTATCAAAAAACATTGTAGAGCTATCGAAATTTCTTCATTTTTGAACAAAAGCCGATTTAATGATCACCTTTAGCGTGCTTATATATTTTTTTTTATGTGAAGTTTTTGCGCTGTATCTCTCTCAACACACATTCAAAAGAGCAACACAAACGTGTTATTTTCTATTTTTTTTTTTTTGAGACTTAACCAACACTCAGGGGATGCTCCCTATAAATGCGAAAGCATTGTGTTGATTCGTAAGACCGGTGATAGTTAGTTGGAGGGTGGAACGATGGAGTAGTGTTGTTGAAGATTTGATTTAAATTTACACAGATTGAAACTGCCGAGAAACACGCTCGCAGGGAGATTGTTCCAAAATTTTACTGAGCGACCGAAGAACGAATCATCTCGGTAATGCGATGTTTTATTGGGCAAAATGGCAATGGTAAAGGGATGGGCTTGGAGAGCTGCCCGAGTGCACATAGGAAACACACGAGCTGGTGGCGTCAGGCCATGTATCTCCCTTGAACACTTCCCATGGTAGTACCTGTACAGAAGGCTTAGGCAACCAACATTGCGGCGATGCCCAAGAGAATTGAGAGAAGATGAAATATTTTCATCCTCTATCAAATATATCGCACGTCTTTGAAGCCGGTCCAGAATATGTGCGAATTGTACTCCGTTTTCGGCCTAATATATGAGGTATAGATCAAACGAAGATCAGATGGAGTGAAGTATTTCTTACACCGCTTTAAAAAACCAAGGCACTTGGCTGCTTCTTTTGACACACCAAAATGTGATCATCCCACCGAAGATCTACTTGTATTGAAATGCCTAGAACGTCAAGAGCATCTGACTCCGTAAGATCTACACCGTTCATATTGAGGGGAGCTAAGGGGCAATTGATTCGCTTGTGGGTTAACAGACAACACTGGGTCTCGCTAGCATTAAACTCTACTCTATTAGCAAGACCCCACTCGGAGATTTTTTCCCAAGTCATTTTTAAGTGTGGCATTCATAAGTTGCCTCTTCCTCTCAATTTCTAAAGTCCTCGGGATTTTTTTAAATGAATATGAATGGCAAATGCCGCTGTCATCCGCAAACGAATGAATTGGGTTGTGAGTCAACGACCGAATGCCGTTGATAAGAACCAGAAACAAAGTTGGCGATAGAACTGAGCCCTGCGGTACACCTGCGTTGATGGCGTGCTCTCTGGATGATATGCCGTCGACTACAACATGGATCGTTCGATTCATAAGAAAGCACGTGACCCACCGAGCAAAGTTACCACCGGCACCATATGCAATTACTTTAGACACGAGCGCTTTATGCCACACTCGGTCAAATGTCTTTAAGATATCCAGAGCAACAACTCTGCTCTCACCGAATAAGTAAACGCATTGGTTCCATAACATATTGGTGTTATGCTCTTCCATACGCATTGGTGTTGCTCTGCATTGAAGAAAAAAAACGTCCGGGGCGAAGCCGCGAAAAACCAAATTTTGTAAAAGGAAAATTTTTAAAATGGGAATTTTAAAAAGAAGAATTTTAAAAAGGGGAATTTTTAAAAGGTGGAATTTTAAGATGGGGAATTTTGAAAAGAGTGAATTTTTTAAATGGGAATTTTGCGTGGGGAAATTTTGATACGGGAAATTTTTGAAAGAGGATTTTCGACCCGCTCCCGTTATATTTAAATGTGAGTCATCAAAACAGCGTTTAATTAATTATTAGCATAGTAACATAATTATTAGCATATTAATTAGTAGCATAGTATCTGCAGTCAAAAATGCATAATTTTTGCTATTTTACAATTTAATACCATAGAAATAGCGCGATAAAAACAATTGACTTATATTTTACACTTGTTTTTTAGCTACTAGTTATATGAAGACGCATCACTGTGCAATGGCTTAAGAGTTACTAAACATTTTTTCGATGTTGTTGCTATTGTTGTTTTGTGTTATTTGCCGCTTAAGATGCTTAACATTGAGCAAAACTTTGCAACAACATTATTGTTTAAAAACAAAAATCAGCCGACATATGTGAAGGTTGCTTTAAATCTATGCCAAAAGCAGGTGTTTGCTCAAACGATGAATGACAATAGATGAAACAGGCGCTTACTTCAGCCCATATAAATATTATGGTGAAGAGGGTAGGAGTAGAAGTTCAATGCTGTTTCTATGCAGTTACTTAAAATCCATTTGTCCTTTAAACGCTGCTTAGTTTATTTAAATTCTCGAATTTAATGCAACATCTCTTAGCTAGTAGCAGTGAACAGCTGTTGGTAGTAGTAGCAATGCGCTTGTGGAAGCCCTGGCATAGTTTTTTATGTGTTTGCTGCATGTCTGCCTGCCTCCAATTTATGGCATTGAGTTTGAGCTTTTGAGCCAAGTAACCGCAAGTGAAACATTTTTAATAACTTAAATTTTGCTGCACTTCATTACGAGATGTTTAAAAAGAACAAACCATATTGCATATATTGCACAGTAGGGGACGTAAAATAAAGGCACAGCTTAAAAAGAAGCTTAAAGCAGTAAAATATATTCTTCACTTGTGTGTTTTGTCTGTCTTAATTTAAGTGGCAACATTCTAACATATACAGAAAAAAAAAAAATCTGCGTTTAGTCCAGCCGCTCTGACTTGATTTGCTTGTCATAGGTCAAAAATTGTTGAGCCTGATTTTATATCAGGCTGAGCATTTATTTTCAGCACAACTGTTTTTCTCATCTCAACAATATCTTGACCAACCCTCGACCTCTCTTTAATCTGTCTGCTAGCATTACACTTGATAGCCCTAAAATATTTGCCGAAAACTCACACACAACAAACGTTGTTACTGTTATGTTGGTATTTTTTTCGTTGTTGTTTTGCTTTTTCAACTTTAGTTGATGAGATTTTTAATGAATTTCTGCATTTGAAAGTAGTTCGCTGGCTCGCTTTGGTAGGCGTGCTTTGAGTTCTTATTTGGCAACGCATACATCTGTGTCTGTGTGTGTCTGTTAGGAGTGTGAGTGTGCGTGGCGCTGATGAAAGTTCACAGAGACTGCCAGGGGATTCCATAAGCGTAGCGGGCGAGTGAAAATGTTTCAACAAAAATAAATTAACATTGAACGTGACACACTGAACTTTGTTGCAGGCAGCACTCACAACACCGGGCTTGGTTTTGGTTTTTACGTTTTATATCTCTAGTTTTTTCTTTTTATTTTTATTATAGTTTTTTCAGTTTGATTTCAATACCAGCACATTCAAATGAAGGCTAAATGAATATTTAAAAAGTAGGTAATGAAAATTTGAATGTTGCACATGGCGTATGAGTTACATTTTAAACAGCATTTATTAATTTTTTTGTAATATTTTTGCATATTGGCAAAACCAAATTGAAATATATAAAAGTAATTTTAAATTTTTGAACTATTTAATGCAACATATAAATACATAAAAATCGTTTACATAAAGTTTCCAGCATGAACTTTTTATGTTACAATGCAGTGCCTGAGAAAATTTAAGCGTTAATTTTACATAACAATCGAAAATGCTTCGAAAATATCCTGTTATTGCATTTTCAAGGTATTTTTTCTTCAAATTCTCATTTCTGCTGCTACTTGTTCTCCTGAATTGGAAATTTTCAATTATATCATTCAAGTTTAAAATCAATTGAGCGCACAATTACCTTTTTTTTATCTGCACAGCATATTCTAATGAATCCAGTTAAATACAAATTCAACTTCTTGCCGCACAATAAAAAATTAAAAGTACACCAAAAAGTCCGAGAAAGACAGGGAGAGTCAGAGAAAAACTAAACAATGCTTAACTAACTAGTTGCAACGAAGCATAACGGAAAAAAATTGTGTAGAAAACACGAACAATAAGTGTTTCACAGCGGAAATGGAAACGCAACACAAAAGATTTGACCAAACGTAACCACAGATTAAATGTGCAGCGGAAACAGCACAAAATTTAGTTTTTTGTTTGTTCTTTTAACCATGAGTTTGATTTAATTGACCATAATTTTTTAAGTCGCCGTGTTTATTATTTTAATTTTATTTTTTCACAATATATTAAAGTAAATTTGCAAGAAATTTAATTAAAAATTTTTATCAGAAATTATAACATCAAGTATTGCAATAACTGTTGAAAACAAATTGCAAAATCAATTTAAGGCACTATTCTAGTTTTGAGAGAAAAATTTTGGCGTTTTTTAAAAATTTTAATAAAAACAAATTAAAAGTATTTTTAGAATCCATTAAAAAGTGGGTTAAGGGGTTACATGACATTGGCAGTTTTTTGAAATCGATTTTTAGTATTGTAGTAAATATTCTTAAGATTCTAAGAAAAAAAATTTCATGGAAAATGTCTACGGGTTCAAAAGTTACAGCCGGATTAGTGAGAGCGTACGGCAGCTGGTATATACTTGTTTTACTTGCTACCTGACTTTTGGTGGTTGTTATTTTCTATCTACTTGAAGGGTGAATGGTGAAGCTCGAATTGCTAAACGATTGCAAAAAACTATAAGAAACAGCACAACACAAGATAACGAAGGCATACAGTACGAAGCAGGCATGGCAGATTGAAGGTAATCTTTTTTTTCTTTGTTCACAAACTTTGAACGCGTTTATCTCGAAACCATGTTTTTCGTACTGGTTGCGGCACTAGCGGGTTCATTTTTTGACGAAATTTTTTTTTTTTTTTTGTATTTTTTTAAACTTGATTCGCTATCGTATGACACGAGCTTTTTTTTTTAAAATTTTTTTTTTCGATTTTTTATGAATTTTTAAAGTCAATATTTTTTCGAAAAAACACTTTCAAATTTGGAACATCACCAAAAATTGAAAAAAAATTTAAAAAAAAGAAGCTCGTGTCATACGATAACCAATTTTGTTAAGATTTAAAAAAGTCATTTTTTTCCAATTTTTGCAACTCCCAGCGCTGCAACCATGAGGCCCCGTTTTTTTCTCTGCCGCCAGTTTGGAGCTCTATAAAACCATGTTGGAGTGAAAAATATATTTATTTGAATTTTTTTTCTTTTGGGAAATTTTGGGAAAATGTTTGTTTTTGACTGAGTTATAAATTTTAAAAAAAAAATCTATTTTCTCTGCCGCGAATGTCATGTCCCGCCTTAAAAACCCACTTTAGCCCGCTGGCTGATTTTTCGACCACTAACTGTCTAATTAATTTCTGAAAAATATCAGAGATTTTATCAAACCCTTTCCGCATATTCACGGTTTGGTTAAATGGAAATTAAAAAAAAAAAATTTCAAAACTTAAATACCTATTCAGGTAAGCGCTAAAAAAATTTTTTGAAAAAAATCTTTTTTCGATTTTTTAAAAAATGGTCTAAAAAAGGAAATTCGAAAAATTTATTTTTTTTCTATGTTTACAATAAATCAAATCGCGTATATTCTGAAAGAGTTTTTAAAATCTTAGATATTTTTTTTGCAGAAATTAATTTAAAAGTTAGTTGTCGAAAAATCAACCAGCGGGCTAAAATGGATTAATTAGTAAGAAAGCCGCTATAACTCAGACTATGGAAAGAAAAAGATTATTTTCTTCGCGAAATAGCGACTGTTCGAAAAAAAAAATTTTTGACCTTTATTAATAGTTTTAATTTTTTACTTAATTCTAGTTCATTAAACAGTCCATCAGATATTGAGATATCATGCCAAACGTGTTGGAAAGAAGAAGTTTTGATGAAAGTTACGGGCAGTCAAAGTCGTATAAACAGACGCCACTAAAATAGCTATAACTCCATAAATAATTGAAATTTTAAAAATTCTTTTGGAGGATTCATTAAAAATTTAATCTTCATAAATATGGAAATCAAAACGATTTCTTCAAAATTCTACACTAGAACACTGCAGTAGAATTTTGTATAGATTCTTATTTCTATTGTATGGAAAATAGAAATTTAATCTTCATAAATATGGAAATCAAAACGATTTTTTCAAAATTCTACACTAGAACACTGCAGTAGAATTTTGTATAGATTCTTATTTCTATTGTATGGAAAATAGAAATTTAATCTTCATAAATATGGAAATCAAAACGATTTTTTCAAAATTCTACACTAGAACACTGCAGTAGAATTTTGTATAGATTCTTATTTCTATTGTATAGAAAAAGCTCAAACACAGAATGAAAGAACAAAATGTACTAATTTAAACAGTCTTTTTATCAGCTCTTATCATTGATTTAAGAGTACCGTTAGCTTGCGTTGAAAAGCACTCATTTCTGCTTAACTGCAATTGTATCAAAACTATACGACAGTCATGTAAAAGTTCATCAATAGAGAGGTCGGGTCAGTGTGAGTTTGAATATTAACATCAATTGTGCTTTATCGACTATGTATTGGACAATATAAATAATCATAAGATATGCACTGTGTGTTAAAGAATTAAGTAATATTTTTCATTTATGGTGGATAATTGTAAAAAATATAACACTTTCATACTTTTACACTTTATACTTTTTGTAAATAAAATGCTTTGACAAATTAAATAAACTATGTTCCTCTATCAGCAAGCCATTTTTAAATAATTTTATAAAAATCATGTTAATACATCATGTTAGTTAGTAAATCATGTTAAGAAATATGGAAATAATGTTGTAAGCTTACTTGAAGAAGCAAAAGTTGTCATTTTCAATACAACTTTTAAAAAAATCGCTTGAGCAATGAAAACGTTTTTAGCCAACGGAAGATGTAACTTTGCTTATAAAAGCCACAATCATTATACCTCAGGGAAATAAGTATATGTGCATTTTTGTTTTTATCGGTATCTTCTCTCTTTGTAACGGCAAATTTTTTTGGGTACGCAAGTTCTTTTTTATTAAATGTAATGTCTCTTTGCCCTAGGCAAAAGCCTTCCTTATTCTTCAAATTGAGTACCGTTATCATCAAATCGTGTTCAGACTCGTGATTTGCTTAGGAAATAAATATATGTGCAAACACAGATCAGTATGGATTTGAGTGTGAACGAGTTAAGTAAAGTGAAGGGGTCATATTTTTTTAATTAAAAGCATGTAAGTAAAAGAAGTGTTTACACTTGTAAAATATAATATTGACACCAAATGTGGTATTTGTATTAGAATGCCACGTGCAAATCATTTGTCAGAGGAAGAGCGCGGATTGATAAAGGGTTTACATGAAACCGGTACAAAAATTGCCGATATCGCTTCCAGAGTAAATCGACACAGAAATACGATTTCAAATTTCCTAAAAAATCCGGATGGTTATGGCGAGACTAAGCGCTGTGGCAGACCGACTACTATCGATGAACGGTGCAAGCGCGAAATACGTCGATTAGCAGTCCAAAAAGACTGTCTTGCATGGAGATCAAAGGTCATTTGAACTAGCCGTATCAAGAAGAAGAGTCCATCAAGTCTTGACCGAAAATAAAGTGATCAAATATGATTCCCGAGAGCCTGTACCTAAATTATTGAAACGCCACATAAACGCTCGTTTGGCATCGTTTGGCAGAAAAAGTTAAATTTTGTGACGATGAATTCCAAAAAATAATTTTTTCTGACGAAAAGAAGTTCAATTTGGACGGCCCTGATGGCTGTCACAAGTACTGGCGCGATGTAAGGCAATCCCGCCAAACTCGTCATAAGCGAAATCATGGTGGCGGATCGCTGATGGTTTGGGCTGCTTTTGGGTATGCTGGAAAGTCACCGCTTTGCTTCATTCCAACCAAAACTAATGCGGACATTTATGTACAATTGTTGGATGAAGTGCTCGTAGAATTTGGTGGGGACCTGTATGGAGATGATTGGATCTTCCAGCAGGACAATGCACCTATTCACACAGCGCGCACTACGAAGGAGTTCTTTACATCCAGGAGCATACCAGTTTTGGAGTGGCCAGCAATCAGTCCGGACCTAAACCCCATCGAGGACCTCTGGGGGATACTTTCGAACAAAGTTTATAAGAACGGCCGTCAGTTTGAGACCATAAAACAGCTGAAAGAGGCTTTACTTTGCGAGTGGAGCCAAATAAGCCCGTTAACTTTAAAGAAATTGGTTGACTCTATGCCAAATAGAGTTACTCAAGTGTTTATAAAAAATGGAAAACATATTGATTACTAACAATAAAAAAAAAAAATGGTTGGGTAGAATTTAATTGAATAAATGTCTATATGCACATATACTTATTTCCTAAGAGGCATTAATATTTAGTTGCCTATTTTTCTTGTTGTAAGCATATTGAAATGAAGTTGTTTAGTTTTATGTTACTATTCATTAATACTACTATATATTAAAAAATGAAATGAATTCCAATGGTTTCCGTTGTTTTATTTCAAATTAAGCTGATGCACATATACTTATTTCCCTGAGGTATTTGAATTAACTATAAAAAGTATGTATATGAAAGTACTATTTTCGACTACTATGAAAATGATGTTTATTCAAGTATGTACTATTTTCGATATAACTCAAAAATGCTCTCAATGCTCAAAAGGTCTCTGATATACGAAAAATAATATTATGTTGGCATAATATTAAATGTATGTTGGCAACCCTGGAATTGAAAAAATTTTCGGATGAAATATGTTTCTCGTTTTTTTTTATATTTTTTGTTTGTGATCGAAATGCTAGAAAAGGGCACTTTAAGTATTTTTGAAAAATAAGTCAAGTTTCAATAGTTGTAACATTTTGTCCGAATTTTGTTTTTTTTTTTTATTTGTTTGCAGAAGTATGCTTAAACCATTTATACCATTGTTTTTAAAATTTTGTTATTTTGTATATATGTATATATATCTCCAATTTTTTTGGAGACAACAAAAACGAAAAGGAGTTTTTTCGAAAAGAAAAAAACACCACTCCGATACTTTTTGTCCAATTTTGAAGAAATATAAAATACAAAACGAGCTGTGAATCAGCTTTTGGAAAATTTATACTTATACAAAAGTTATTTGGTGTTTTTGAAAAAATCAGCACTTTTTCCCATATCAGTAAGTACTGACTCGTATCGATGCAAGTCGGCACGGGTTCCAGTGGTCCTAGGTACACCAAATTTTATGTAAATTTATTTCAACATCATACGAAAAAATGAAGAGAGTACCACTTAAAAAAAAACAACTTCAACTTTTTTGGGACACCCTATTTGGGACACATATTCTTAAAGAGAATTTAACTCTCTCTACAAGCTTTTTTTTGGGGGGCTGTTTTTCTCAGATGAACTATTTGCAAATTAAAAAACAATGCATGACATTGACATACATTGACATTTCAAAACACATTTTTGAAAATCGACCGTTTTTCGGAGCTTGTATATAGACAACGATTGAGAGTAGGTAAAAAGAGTGTGGAATCAAAGTTGTAGAGAAACTTACAAGCTTTCATATTGTAGTATAAAGTCCTATAACGCATCGTTTTCGAAATGCTAGCAAAATATCAAAAAACGGGACCTTCTTTGTGATCCCCCTAGGGCTTAACTCTGAGGAGTGGGGACTTTTAGTATGTTTGTCACCTAACTAGTCTAAACAAAGTTCCGTAGTCAACTTTTCTGCTTTCAACCTTTCCATCCACAATCATTTATTGTCCGAACAAAAATACAAAAAAAAAAAAATTTAAAACTTTAAGGGGAGGAGGAGGGCGAAGTTTGGTACTAAATTTTTTTCTTAAATTATTTTAATGGGGAAACTGTGTAATATTAAAAAATCAAAAAAAAATTTTTTTTTTTAATAATTTCGACGAATTCGAAATAATTTCGAAATAGGCTTTTCCGAACGGCGACAAAATTTTTTTATGAGTTTACGATGAATTCAATACATTTAATTTTTGTAAAATGATCACAAAAATCATTTTAAAAATTTAAAATAATTTAGTTCAAAGGTTTGCATTTTTATTAAAATTGTATGCCCGTAATTATAAACGTTCACCAAAAGTTGCCTATATTTTTTATATGGAATATGGAATTCTTATATGGGAAAATGTATGGAAAAAATGTTGTCAACTCTTAGTTAACGTTTATGAATACGGGCACTAGTGGTTTTTAATTTTGAAACAAATTTATTAGTTCTGCTAGCAATATTTCGCTGGGTGCATAACGGATGCACTGAACGTTTTGACCAAGCTCTTGTCAATTGACCTTCACACTAAACTAACTGCAACCAATAGTGCAATCAGAGTAAAGAAGTTCGACAGCAAGAGAGATACAAACTTTATGGGCACGGGAAAATCCTTAGTTTATTACCTTTGGAAATGACAAAAAGCACCACAGACTATGAAATCCCCAATCTTGAAAAAACATTTACTCCAGCGAGCACTCGACTAAAACTGAATGGCGGAATCGCATAATGGCGGAATGGTGGTTCAGATGTTGTTTATGATGTGATCTTCTACACCGATGGGTCCAAGATGGGTTTAGGAGTTGGAGCGGGTATATACACAGAGAAATTGGGTGTGTGTAACTCTTTCCGTATACCGCACGCAGCCAGTGTTTTCCAGGCAGGACTTTTATTGATAAGGGAAGCTTGTCAGGTCATAAGATGTGCCAACACTAACAATGCAATTGCAGTAATCATGTCGGATAGTCAGGTAGCTATTAGGACAGTAAGAGTAAGGCAGTAAGTATTAGCTGCAGTAAGATACAACTCCAAGCTGGTAAGGCAGTGTAAAAAGGAACTGACCGGGCTAAGTCAACTGTTTGACATTACTTTAATTAGGGCTGTCAGGCACAGGAACTTTCATGGTAATAAAAAAGCGGACGATCTGGCCAGATAAATCTCATCCCTTGATGTTTCAAGAGGGGAACCAGACTTTGCTCCATAGATATACACTTTTCAGTTTACTGTATTAGCGAAATACGTTAACGCAATGGCGTCATAATTTTATTTGAAATGGTTTGTTACCTGTATTAAAATTATTTTATTCAAAGCAGGGAGATTTTGAGTTAGACAGATGTCGAGTTATAACGTAAATTTTTTGAGTGTGATGGATTGGATAGCGCATTGAATAATATGGTGAAGTCAGCAAATTTTAACATCACTTAAAATTGTTTCATTCAAAAAGTTATTGTTATAAAGGATTATTGGTCATAAATTCATTAAAAAGAGCTTAAACAATAAGCTATGTGCTTCAACTCAATAACGCAACGCAGCGCTGCGTTACCCATGCCTACATGTTTAAATGCATTAATTTTGTGTGTTGCAGTTTAACTTTATTTAACTGTGATAATAATTGGAAAGTGGAATTAGTTTTTGAAAATTTCTTACTTTAATTTTTCCACAATAAAAATTTTTTAAAATTCCCCTAAAATTTCTTACAGAACTGCATGGTAAGACATATAAAGACTTCATCATAAATCCGTTCTAGCTATGATCAAACAGTCAATTTTTTAATTTAACGCCTTATTTTGGCAGCGCTTTTAGTTTACGTGGAATTGAGAAAAATTGCTACACTTCGTCGACAATAAATCAGTTTCACAGTGAAAATATTTAAAAAAATCTTAAACTTTTAATTTATGTGAGCTCTTAAAGTGAGCTTCTATGAATGTTTTTTTTTTTGCTAGCCAAACTCTATACGCTTGCCTTCCTTTTCGTCGCAATAACTTGCTAAAGTATGGCGCTTAAAAATATGCTTCATAAATTTTTCTTAAAGTATCTTCTTTAGTAGGAAGCCTAAAAGAAGCAACATACATATATATATATATACGTATACACGTGTATGTGGCGTTATGTTCGTTACATTAAGTTTCATTTGATTGCATTTCACAGTGCTAGATATTAAGTGTGTGTGTTTGTCTGCAGGCATTTATATTAATCTTTTCTATGTTTGCTTTTTATTCAAAGCGGCTTATGCAGCTTTATATTCTTTTTCGAAAAAAGCTAACAAAAAACTGTTATTCAAATGTAGTAACTTTGGGTATTTTCCATTTTTGTGCACCTTAAATACTTTGACCTTTTTGTACATCCCTTAATACTGCTTTATTACTGGTTTGAAGCAGCTAAAAAATATATAACTCTTATTAGCAGTTGTGTTTAAAGTTGCTGCATAATAAAAACAGCCCACGCCAAAATAGATGCCTATAATATTATTTGCTACCTTCAAATTAATTTTGACCTTACATGTACATTAGGAATTGTATAAATTTGCATTTTAATTGCCGCACAGTTATGCATTCTTTTGAAATTGTTTACGACAATGTCGTGCAAATACTCATATCTAAAAGCTTGTTTCAAATGATATCACATGCATACTTTGAGGCACACAAACGCGAAATATATTGTGCTGCTACACAGATTTTGTTGTTAACAAGGTAAAAAAGCTTTAAAGTATGCTTGTATGTATAAAGATGGGTCTGCATTGCATGCATTCGAAATGAAACAAAAGACTACAAAAAAAAAAAAACAAATAAACATTCTCCAAACTAGGCTATGAAAAATTTCACAAACATGCACTGTTCTAGCAGAAAATAAAATCAGGAAGATCAACGTTGAGGAAATTCACAAAAACTCATGCGTACAATTAAACTCCCAAAATGTCAATTACGAAATGCAGCATTGAGCGTATTAAAAAGATTACGAGAATAAAAAAAAAAAAAAATATATAGAAAATGACTGCCTAAGTAAATACTTTTGTACACTGACACCGAATACATGGAATTTTCACATAGACGACGAATACAGTTCGAGCAGTGAAAAAAATTTTCAATTAGAGAAAAAACACAGTTTTTTTTTAAGTTTTAAAAACTACCTATAGATGAGCGCGCGTAGCCAATAAAATATGTGTACAATTTTGTAATTTATTGATGAATTTTCACATATTATGATTGATGAATTTTTATTCGGTTTCGAACTTTGTGCGGACTAAATGACTGCTCCAACCCATACGAATTATGCCACAATAATGTTTGTGTGCGCTCACAGTAACTATTGAGATGAAGTTAAGGATTAGTTTGAAGATTTCATAGATTTCTTTTTTTAATTTTAAATAGATTTTAAGTATGCAAAAAAATAAATCTTCAAGCGTAATGATAATAATAGTTAAATTATGGGTAGGTAATTTTAAAGTTTAGTCTTCTGCAGATTGACAATAAACGAAAAAGAAGTTAATTTTTATTAGATATAAGTTTATAAATCAGATAAATTTTTTTGATTTATGAAAATTTCAACAAGATTCTGAACTTGAAAGACATCGAAACTCAACGTTTTATGTCACGAAGAAACTTTTGAAGACTTGTATTTTATCAACAATTTTTTAACTGATAGAAATCAAAATTTAGATATAAATGTTATAAAGATGAAATATTTTTATTTTTAATTTTTTATTTTTAAAATGCACGAAATTTTATCTTGACCAAGTTTTTCAAGATGACGATGAAATATTTTAAGTATATCATTTCAGATACCTATTCGGTATGTTGAACTCAATGATATTTTTCAAAGTTTTCCTTAATTGCCAGAATTCAAAACTGCCACTTAGCTATTATATTCAAATTCAGTTGAAATTTTAAAATCTAAAGCTCAGATTTTAAAAATTTCATTAGTTATACAAAGTTAGGTCAAATGCAAAAAAATGGAAAAACACATATGGAAAAATTTGTCCATAAAGGAGTTTTAGACTGTAATTTAAAATGTAAAATTTTACAGTTAAGTATTTCAACGCAATACTTTGTCAAGTAGACTCTAGTTTTTAGGATGGGAGCTATTTATAAATTTTTTCTTGTTTATCAAACAAGTTTTAGCTATTAAATCTTGCATATAATTAGTATCGGCCTTCTAAACGATTAAACTACTGTAGATGGGATATGGCCGTAGAATTCAAAAAAGAGTTTGTGGCTCCTTTTTGTTTAATTTTATTTTGCAAATATTTCGAACTGATTTTCAATCCGTCTCCTATTACGGAAAGTGTCTATTACAATCACTTTTAACATTTAACATAAATTTTTCAAAAATTAAAAATTTTTAACAAAACATACTAATAACATTTAAAAATTATTAAACAAAATTATTTTGTCGCAGTGAGGTATCTTGCTCCCGCGTCATCGTCAACTAATCTTGCTCCTCAACAAGTGTTTATAAATATGCGCGCATCCGTCGGTGTCTTGTTTAGAGTTTAGTCTTAAATGTGTAGGAGTATTGATGATGTGCAACAGCTCAATCGTGCATCTTCGGGCATAATTGTTCTCTCGTTGTAAAATTTTTGTGTTCTCAAAATCCGGTAAATGTCCCTTTTGTATGCAGTGGCCTGCAAGCGCTGTTTTTTGGTCACTTTTCAGTTTTAGGTCCGATTTGTGCGCAGATATTCTTGTCCGTAATTTATATTTAGTCGTTCCAACATATACTTGGTCGCATACATTGGATCCGTCACCTTTGCATTTAATTTGCTAAATCAAATTGTGTTTGTCCATATTTCCTATTTTACTTTTTGTGTTGCTGTAAAGGTTTCGTAAAGTGTTGTTTGTTTTAGGCGCCGTAAGGTGTGTTTTTGTTGTAAATGTCTGTTTTTATAAGTTTTTCCGTGAGCCCAGGAACATAAGTTACTCCCTAGTAGAGTTTAGGTTCTGATTTTTCTTTATTTTTATTTTGTTTATTTTCTCTTAGAAGGCGTTTTGTAGTTTGAACTGGAAAATCGTTTAAACTGAGTGTACGTATTATTTGTTGTCTGTTTTCTTTGTGAAAAACTTGATCGCTGATGCTAAAAACACGATCAATGAAATTTTTTGCTGTACCGATGATTGTTTTCTTTGGATGTTTTGAGTAGTAATTGATGAGCCTGCCTGATGATGTATATTTTTTGTACCAGTCTGTCTTTATAATGTTGCCTTTCTTTACAACTATTGCGTCTAAATATGACGCCTTCTCTCTCTTCCTCTATAGTCTCCTCTATAATCGTCCTTCTCTCTCTTCCTCTATAGGGAATTTTATTAGTCTATGGCAGTCATTCAGGATTTTTAATGTTTCATCTATTGCCTCAATCTGCACTACAGCAAAAATACCGTCCACATATTTCATCATCAGTCTGGGTTTTTTTGAGCAATTTGTCATTTAAATATCTAATACTTCTTCCTATGTCCGCTATTATTGGGGAAATTGGAGAGCCCATTGGCATCCCTTTTAGCTGGTTATAGATCGTGTCATTGTACCTAAATAATTATTTTCTTTGACGCTAAAGTTTAATATATCCATAAATTGTTGTTTTGGTATTTTTGTATGTTGTGATATTCTGTCCCACTTGCTGTTAATTGTTTTTATTGCTAAGTCCACTGGTATACTTGGAAACAAAGAAAGTTATCACCGATGAAATGGTTGTTGATTTTGTTTTTAAATTCTGTCGCGTCTTTAATGTTGTACGTAGAATCCTTGGTCAGGTTTTTCAAAATGTTAGCAATGTATTTGCACAGTCCGTGTGATGGTGAGTTGATTGATGAACATATAGGTCTGAGGGGTACATCTATCTTGTGGATTTTCGGCAAACCATAAATACGTGGTCTTATCGCAGTATGTGTAGTTAGAAAATATTTTTCCTTAACGTTTATTAGTTCTTTTTTAAATAAATTGTCCACAATGTTATTGTTTTTTTGTTGTACGTTTGATGTCGGATCTCGTCTAGTTGTTTTGTACGTCCATCCGTCTCTTAGAATTTTTCCCATCTTATCTTATCTGCATTTGCTTTTTGTCTTGTTTCCTTTGTCCGCATCTACTACGAATATGTCATCATTTTGTTTTAAAAAGGTTTTTGTAGCTTCAGCCAAGGTTGATTTATAAGGTTGTCGCAAGGGAGAGAGCGAGTGCCCATAATTATCAAATCGAAGTTGACAGCTCATAGAAAATCTGCAAGTGCTCTCTCTTATTATCCGTTTTTCTTTCGCAGTCATTCGCAAAATTGGCTGGTTTTGACAGTTATGGGTACTGAGAAGAGAGTGCGATCAGCCCTGCGACAACCTTATAAATCAACCTTGGCTTCAGCTAAGTTAATAACGTAATTGTCTCTTTCTGTTAGTTGTGATCCTCTTATATGCTTTTCTATTACAGATGTTAATCTTATTCTCTCCGTTTCTTGCTGCTCTCTGTCTCTTATTGTTTGTATACAATCCTCTCCTTCTGCAATAGTATTAAATATTGGAAAACTCTTCTTAGTTTGTAGCAAGGTATATTTAACAAGGTAGTGTCGTCTCGGAGCGGTGGGTACCGCAGCTGTCAAACACATAGAATCTCAAAATTTGCAATTTTGTTATTTGTTTTGCTTTTATTCGTTAAAACCTGGTTTTGACAGGTGCGGTACCCAGCACAAGAGAGAATTTTAACTACTAACACTTCCTTGTCTTATTATACCATGGTTTGTAGTAATGAAAATTTCGGTCCATGCGCGAGTAGCCATTGACTTTCATTCGGTATGTTTTTGTCGGTTTTGTTAACAAACCAGTCCGTGTTGTTGCTGATGTTCATACGTTGCATTTGTTTTTCTCTTAGTTTTCCATTTTTAATTTTTGAAAGATTTATGTTAAATGTTAAAAGTGATTGTAATAATAAAAATTTGGTTTTACCATAGTGCAAGCCCTGAAGACGTATTGAAAATCAGTCCGAAATATTGGCAAAATAAAATTAAGCAAAAAGGAACAACAAACTCTTTTTTGAATTCTAGTTAAAGTAGTAAAGTAAAGTTTAAATAAAAAGCTTTCTGATGCAATACCAAGGAACTCTCTGCCAATTCTAGACTCTGAGATATTTGTGTTCGAACTTTAAATTAATAAGTTTTTTTAAAAAAAAAAGTTTAGCTTCGCACGTCATTTTCTCGAAAATTTCTTCCAATGCATGAATCTGAAGAATATGATAATGATGTAAGGAAAATTCTCTATTAGTTTGTCATACAAAATTAAGGCACATATATTTTTTAAAGTTTACTTTTTGAAAAACGAACACTTTTAATTCACCAATTTTTTATAGAAATTTCAACCATTTACGTTTACGCATTTACAAGTTACAACAGTAACAGCGTGTTTTTTAAAAATTTTAAAATATCATTGCGTGTTCCGATTAAACATTATTTTTTGCGCAAAAAAACGGCAATCCAAATCGAAATCATGCTAGATAAGTATTATTCGGACTCTGCACCGTCGATGAAGATGCTTCAAAGGTGTTGTTCTGTTTTTCATTGTGGCTGTATAAACACCGATGATGCCGAACGATCTGTACGCCCAAAAGACGTCAATACATCAGAAAACGTCGAAAAAATCCATGATATTAGGTTGAACGCTCCCAAAGTGAAATTATGGGAGCTGAAACCACAAAAATGCCGTACGGCAGTGTGTTCAATATCATTCATGATATGTTGGGTATGACGGAGCTCTGAGCGCAATGGGAGTCGCGTTTGCTCATAGTTTTACCAAAAACGAATTCGTGTTATGACTTCCCAGCAGAATTCGGCAATTTTAAACCGAAGTCCAACGGGTTTTTCATCGTAAAAATCGAATTTTCTCTTCCATCGTCACATGAAAACACAGTCACGTTACCAAATGTCAACGAGAGACGCTGATATTTGGCAGCCTTGTCATAGACACATGCGGCAACCTACTAAAAATTTTCGAATCGGACAGTTAAGTCCGGTTCACAGTGTGAATGAACCTTTCTTTTCGAACAAGGTGTTAAAAAGCTTTTCGCAAATTTTTTAACATTTTAATAATATATATTGCATTAACATATTTTCCCATCAAATTTAGCATAGAAACAATCTTTTGTTTAGAAATAATTAAATAAATTGTCAGCGTGTATTTGCTGTACGATTTTAAAAGAAACTCATTTTATATACTTTTCTATGCCTAACACGACCTCCTTATGGTGCATTACAAACGGAGTGACAAAGTTAATGTACCCCTTTAACAGTTCTCGTGGGGCTTTAAAAATTACCTGTATCATCATACACAAGAACTTTGTATGAAAGTCTTGCTGAAAATTGACTTTTTAATTAATTTGGCATTGGCATGCGCTAAAAAAATATTTCGAGAAAATCGACCTTCTAATATTAAAGATTGAACTCTTATAGCTCAGAGACTGGTTGCAAAGGAATAGTTGCATTGCATAAGAAAGCATTTTATTATTATTTTAATCTAATTATTATATTCACTGTCATATCAGAATCGTGTCGTTGGTTTCCTAGTAAGAGAGAATCAGTATTTAAGTACATCAGTGTTTTCGTAATACTTCAGTTGCAGTGGATTTACTTCTTTTACACTGATTTTACTCCTTAATGTTGATACATTATAAATACTAAGCACAATTTTTGTTGTTGTCATGAAGGCAACATATGTTTATTATATCAGAAAGAAATATAAATATGTATAAATATTTCTTTCGTGCAATTTTTGTTATCGTTTTTTTATTACAATTGTACATAATTCACAAGGTTTTTATTGATTCGAACAGAGCTCTGCTTGCTAACAAGACAACGACACGATTCTTCTGGTTAAAAACTTCTATTTCGATAAGTTTAAGTCGAACTGATATTTATTTCGTATATATAATAATTTTGATTTGGAAAACTGAAATTTCACGACTGCAGCATACATTGCTCGCCTTTGTTGACTTTTCTGATAAATTTTTTCAAAAATATTTGTCACAAAAATTGCGCGCATTTCGATGATTCTATGTCGCAAGTACTTAAAAAGTAAAAATATGTGCATATTTTTTATATTTTTATTTTCAAGTTATACGTATATGCAGGGGAAATTAAAAAAAAAAAAAAAAATTTGTCATTTGCTCATGTAGTAAAAAACTATATCTTGAAAACCGTTAGTCCTACAAAAAAATTGTGAAGGTGGAAGTCGAAAATCTCGTTTCCACACACACTAGATTTGCACCCAGTACAAGCCACAATAATTTTCTTTCTTTTGAAATACGTTTGCCTTGTTTGAATCATTATTGAAACCATGAATTACATAATTTTTATTTTTACATCACATTTATTTCATTTATCGCAAACACACTATCGAAATACCTCATAATATATCACCATTAACTACAGCAACTATCACGCTGGTAGTTAAATACTGAAGCAGCACTGTGTTGAGTAAGCAAACATGTAACATACACATTAATTAATTTCCTCCGGTTGCCAACACTAGGCCGAGGTGAACAGCGATATGTAAAGAACAACGAAAGAGCTGAAACATAAACTCAATACTCCAGGGCTGTGCAGTCAAGCTGGGGTGACTTACACAACGAATGGCAAATTAAAATTCAGTCTTGTAGCAGCTCCTGGTAAGCGTTCCTCCTAATAAGTCTTACTAACGCGTTGTGCCATTGAGGCTGACGATTCTATCCTAAGTTTTACCCACGCGTTGTGCCATTGAGTCTGACGATTCTATCCTAAGTCTTATCCACGTGTTGTGCCATTGAGGCTGAGAATTCTATCCTGAGTCCTGCCTACGCGTTGTGCCACTGCAGCTGGCAATCCTTTTACTAGCATCCTGTCTACGCGCTGCGCCAGTATGGTTGACGATTCCAACAGCGGACGGTGGAAGACGTTGGGATATCCGGCCACTAAGCTCAAACCTCAGACAGTGTAATGGCATGTACATATATTAAGGAAAATTGACTCTAAGTGAATGAATTAAGAATTTATTTTATAACTTGTGAAATCATATAAATTATATTTCTATTAAAACCTGCTATTTTATAATAAAACATGAAGAAGCTATAAACTAGACTTTACCCAGTCTACTAAATTATTTGTGAACGAACCCTGGACACCGGTGAGTGATACCTCGGCAAAAAAAAAAGTTCGTCACAAAATGTTAAAGACATATTTTAAAGATCTTAAATTAATTTTTTTTTTACCGTAAGAAGAATAAAAAAAGATTGAAAATTGCATTTTTGTTTTTTGAAAAATTGTAAGTAAGCATTGATTCTCCATCATGAAATTAGAAAAAGCATTAGGAATGCCCGATACGACAATATTTTCAAAACGAAAAAAAAAAAAAAAAAAAATGTGAACGAAATTTTTTAATGGTCAAACAAATTAAAATTTTTCATTAAAATGTTGGTATAACTGTACACCATATAGAAGATCAATACAAGATCTTTAAAATAGGTCTTAAGCATTTTTTTGTAGCACTAACAGATTTGCCGATATAGTTGTTTTACTACATGTCCGGATAAAAAATTTTGATTTTTTTTTTTAATTTTTCACTGCGCATAACTTAAAAAAAAAAATTAAATTATAAATAAATAAATATGCAAAGTACCAAATTTTTATAAATATGTGAGTTTCGATAAGCGTCCGATTTGACATGGAATCATCAATATATTATTTGTTTAAAATTAAAACTTGAATCTTAAGCAAATAAAAAATATCGGAATTGAGTTGATAATTAATCTGAATATTTATACTGGATACGAAATCAAGAACACCTAGTTGGCAGGCAAGCTGCTATCACTTGCACCACCGATGTCGATATAGTACTCGAAAAGTACTCGTATGTATAACAGTATAACAGCTGATCATAATATAAGCTTGAATGGGAGTTGACTTTCATTCAAATTTCATACATCCATTTAAAGAGCACTTCAAGAGCAGAACCTAATTTTCGATTCGAAATTTAATTTAGACTTTTAAGGGGGTATATGGATATATAGTAAAATTTCTTTACTTATGTAATGGCAAATTTGTTTGAAATAAAGCGGAGCTGGTAGATGGTCTTATAAGAATTAAGATTTATAAAATCTAAAATCGAAGTTTACTGCTGAAACTCGAAACAAAAATTTGTTCGTTTAAGAAACGAACAGTTCGCTTTGAGATACAGGATGTTATATTAAGCATAGAATATATATCTCATGAATTCAAATGTGATTCATGAGATATTTCTTAGATCAAAAGATCAAAATACACTGCACATGCACTGTAAATTCGCCAACTGTTTTGTTGTAACGTAATGACGTTCATTTTAAAATTTGGGGTAGTTGTTGAGATTGATACGACTTTTTAAATCATCGTTGTAGGTATATTTTGGAATCTATCAATTATTACATTGGGTCTACCTTGTTTTGAATTTTGTGAGCATATTCAGTCAATGTCATAAAATATTTATAAGTAAAAAGAACTCCGCACACAGCTTATGAAACAACTGATTATAGTAAAATTTACCCAATATCTAATATATTGTTCCATTTTTCAAGTTATATTCAAATCTATTTAGTATTCTCTTTTCAATACAAATATACCGTTTTTCAGTTTATGGTATCCGACTGAATATGCTTAAAAGGTTCCATTATAATACTTGATAAATTCCAAAAGAATCAAGGGTGGGAAAATTTAACCAAAATCAATTTCTCTATACGGTGTTGCTTAATTCTTTGTTAGTTACATGGCTAAAAAAGCTTGGTTATAATGCATATAAATTATGTAATAATACCGTTAGGTTAATCAAGCATTAAGCAATTCTCGATAGTTTTTCGTTCCTCTTTTCGCAAGAATTTTTTACAGTTTCATCTATCGAAAGTGTAGTCTAAATTCAATAATTATAACTGTTATTAAAGTTATGTGCAATAAATATGATAGGACTAAATTTAAGTTCAAAAAGAAAAACTAACAAACCGCTGGTGTAGTACACTGCAAGTTTTAAAATGCTAACGAAACTCTTTGAGGGAATCTGAGGAAAATAAATTATTGAATTTGAAGCATTCACGATTTGAATTAACAATTTTATGTTAAAAATTGTCTATGTTGGCCAGCAACTTGCAAGCCAATAATTTTATTAAAAAAATTCTTAAAAATGCATCATTCAATGCATGCGGTATTATATTAAAATATGTAAGCATTTAAAAAATGCATAATAATTTGAATTCATGGAAAAATTTTGATATTATAAAAAGAAAAATAAAAACTTTAATAAAATTTCACTTGCTTCTTTACTATGTCAAAGTTGAAAAGTTAAAAAATTAAAGCTTAAGCTTGCATTGAAACGACTGTTATTCGATTTTTCTTAGCATATTTTAGTATTTTAATGTTATTTTATAATTTTATCATATTTAACGAGACTAAACCTAGTTATTGGCTAAGCTACTATTTTATAATTTTATATATATTTTGTCATATTTATAATTTTTTTAATTTTTTTACAAGTTCTATAAATTTATTTCAACGAAATGAAACATGTTTTGAACAAACTTACCCAAGCATCGAGAAAGTGTTTTGTATGTTTTTTGAAATGCGCATTTTTTTTTGTTTTTGTGCATTTTCCTGTGCATACTTACTCCCTTTTGTACATTTTTTTTTTTTTTTTGTTTTGGTATTTTTGATATAATCCTAATAAATTTTGCTTCAATTAAATCGCATTTCGTATGCTTCAGTTTTAGTTTATTTCGCTTGCTTCAACTTGTTAATGTTCCACAAAAATGAAATTAAATGAATTTTCCTGTGATCAAAAGTTCAGAAGAAAATTTTTAATTTGGTTTTTGTAAAACATTGCATTGCGTTTTTTTTTCAGTGTAATGATTATTTATATTTTGTTTTTATTTTTGAATTTTGGCGTTTTTTTGTGGAAACATTTTCGCATATTGAATCAAGTTGAGCTCCTAGATCGAAAACGGGAATGAGAGGCAAGTAAGCTTAACTGAATCGTTGGGAAAACTTGATACCATTTATTTTATACGCAGTCTCTTTAAATTTGCTTTTTTACAGTTAAAGAAAAAAAGAAAATGAAAAAAAAAATAAATAAAACAAATAAAAAATTGCTACAAAATAACATATACTTAAAATACTATATATCTTTGTACAAAAATCAAGTTTGAAGACGTGGTGAAATTATTTGAGAAATAAAAATCAAAAAATAACGTTAACTTGTGGACAGTGAAGTTCTCGCTAAGAGCGAACACTGTAGGTCAAAGCAAGGAAAATGCTTGTAAATCTCAAATGTCAAAAAATGACGTTTACTTTGTGACGTGCTGCTATTTTTATAATGCATTCGGTGCTACTGCTTTTTTGTGTGTTTTTTTTTTTAATATATTTTCTTTTGTTTTCTGTGAGTGTAAATTGCATGAACTATTTAAAATATGCTGTTTTATTTCGCTAAGTGCACTAAATAGATTTATATAGAAATACATGTTATAAATATTTCATACAATTTATACAAACGCATACAAACTGAAGAGTACGAATAGTTGTAGTAATTGAAGAAGTAGTAGTAGTATTAGTTGAAGTAGTAGTAGTAGTAGTAGTAGTAGTAGAAGTGAAATAAGTAGTAGACGCCAAGTTCAACAAAAATGCATTCGTTCATCACATGTGCAGAAAGTATTTACAAGCATTTTCATCAAACTTTACACATACATTCAAAGCATAGCACAGAACTTACTGTCAAAATACAATGTGGCAAACGTATTGCGTATTGTTGTTTACGTTTACGTTTTCATTACGTTAACATATGTGTTTGCATAACGCAACGTATACAGTGGGCACAAAATATGCATGTCAACGTACGTGTGATTTATTAAGTTCGTTCATGGCATCGCGTTAGATCAATCAATCATACGTTATAGCGCGCGGAGAGAGAAGTATAGAGTCAGAGCGACAGCGCGTTTTTTTTTAGATAGAGAGAGAAATAACAGAGATGAATCATTCATTGTTGACGTTTGATTTGCGGGAGTATAAATAAAATAAAAAAGTTCAAGTAAAATAATTGTACAAAAGTATGTGAGTTAAAGAAAATTATCTACTTAGATTTACTACTTTTTTTTTATAAAAAAATACTATTATTCTATGAGGTTCTATGAGGATGGCTGTGGGCAGGGCTTAAGTGTGTTTTACCTACATTAAGGTAGTTAAACTAAGAGTTTGAAAAAAAAATTTTGTGCTGATTTGTTTTATTCTCTATTTAGTAGAATTAGTAGAAAAAAATAGTAACTACTCTGGAAATAGGAGCTATTGGTGCAGGAAGGTGCTTAAGAGAGAGAGAGCGGGATAGAGGGAGAGCAAGAGAATGGGTCATAGAAAGCGCCTTATAAGCTTAAAGGTTAGAATTCTTTGAAGAAACTACTTAAAAAAACTATGTATTTGGTGCAAATGTGCTTCAGGGTAGAAATAGAGAGAACAGGAGAAAGTAAAGTTGAAAAATAGTTGCTTTCATTGTCTGACAGCAAATTCAGCGGATATCACCGCAAATTTTTTTGTTTAAGGGTCATTTTTATGAATGAAACTAAAGAAGTTTTCAAAAATTAACTATCAAATTCAGACACAAAAATGACTTACAGTAAAGAATTATGCATATTTATGAAAAAATGTCATACTGAAGACTAGAAAGGAAAAAATTCTTTGGTGTTTTTACGACTATGAAGTTAAACTCCTCAAACATTTAATAGGGATTTATTTGGTAAAAAAATTAATCTTGTCCGAGTTTTTACATAAATTCCTGACAACTTGTTATTTAATAAGTTAAATAATTATTGAAGTCTTTTACCAGAAGAGAAACCTCAAAATTCCTTTAAAGTCCTCCTATTTCTGAGAATGCTTATGGTACAAAATCATGAAGGTGCGAAATTTGTTTTGGTTAAAATAAAATACGTTTATTCCTTAAAATTGAATACATAAAAAATATGTAATATTAATTTACAAAAAGGTAGCAAAAGTCATTAAATTGTACCTTTAGTTTAGATCTTAACGTTAATTCTCACAAAAAATCTTAATGCTCATGTCAATCATAGTGAAATTAATCAAGGTGAACGTGACGTTAACAAATTTTGCTACGCTTGTCAACAAATTTTGATAGAGAGAGAGAAAAACTGCAGAAAAGTGCATGGTTACAAGTGTAGCGAACTTTTTTTTTAAGAGAGATGTAAAAATCGCGCTCACCTTATTTAATTTCTCCATGATGTCAACAATGAGTGGCTTAATTTAAGGAAACTCATCACATGAGCCTAGCATATTGTGAGAAGCTAGTGAGAAATAGAGAAAAATCTCTTTGGTCGTAATTTTCATGAAACTTTTTGACGCTCTTTTTTTGATATTTTCGTTGTTGCCATTTTCATTTAGTATAAAAAAAAATGTAAAAAAAAAAGAAATGTTAAAAATCAATAAATAAATGCTTTCTATGTTTAAATGATATACACTGAACCAAAAACCTCCTTAATATATAAGAAAAAATTTTTTGTTTTAATGAATTGGTGTACGAGTATCATTGATTCAATGAATCTCTGCTCCTTAATTTTATGAACTCTTTCTTACAGTGAATGAATCGATTCTTTAGATCAATGAAATAATTCTTACCTTCTAAGAAAATAATGATTGAACTGTAAAAATTTTGAAATCAATGAACTCGTACATTCATTTAAAGAATGCGTTCTTTGGGAATAAGAAAAAGTTAATTAAATCAAAGAACTTTTTCTTTGAATTAATGAACAGAGATTCATTGAATCAAAGAACCATTCCTTGGAGCAACTCTTTGATTTTTCGGTAACAATAAAAATAATTATAAAAAGAAAAGGTATTAATAAAGTTTGGAATAAAGAAAATATTTAACCTGAAGATGAAATCTGAAAAGACAATTGAAGAAAATCTTATGTGAGCGGTATTTTCTATAAATCCCCTCAATATTTAAATTCCACAAAGGGCTCCATTCCAAATCAGTCAAAAATAGGAATTAAAGTGAATATTACGTGATTAATAAAATCTTACACTGAACTACAAGATCTCATTATCAATAAAAGAAATTCTACACTTTAGAGTTTGTCCGGAACTGATCATATTATATCAGTGAACGAAACTATAAGTCAAAAAACCAATAAAAAATAATAGAAAAAGGGGGAAACAGACAAATAGCTTACATAATCTAATATCAGCGTCAAGGAGCGTCAAACGCATTAATTAATTTTTTTATCGAACTTTTTAATTCGCATTCGCATCGACGAAATCCTTAACTAGCACTAAAGGGTCATATAAGCCCCATATTAGGAAGCGTTTTTTATTAGATCGGTTTAACTCTTAAAGTTTTTCGAATCATTGAAAGAGTTGTTAACAAACCCAATAAACCACAAAACAAACTCGGGTTAGTTTCGAATTAGTAACGATACCGAGAACTCGGATCTGAGATATCTGTATTTCTTATTTGATTCGAATTCAAGATGAATCCAAAAATTTTTAAAATAGGGAATACATTTTAAAATAAAATTCTTGATAAAAGGCTTAGAAAGAAAATGACCCATCCTTAAAGTCACCAATATTAATTTGGTCATAATTTTTTTTTTTTAGTGTTCCACATATGCTTTGCTCTACTTGCCTATTATAAATTTGAGTTTAAAATTGTATTTTTTCTTTGACTTACGCTTAGTTTCAGGTAAACAATTTTTATTTATTTAATGATTCAATATTTCAAGCATCGTCTGCCAAATGTTGCAAGCAATGAATATTGTAGGACAAAAACCTTCATAATAATCGATTTTGGTAAATAATGAAAATATAAAAAAATTTCGTTTCAAATTTTCGAATTTTTAAATTCTCGTTTCGTAAATGATTCGATTATATTAAAAAGTTTGTTTCGGGAATGAAATGTGCATTTCTCCCGCTCTCGGATTCAATAGCATATCGAGAATGAACTTTGTTTTCGAAATGAATATCCGAGATCTCAGTTTCACCACGAGTTCGAAACGAATTCGTTTGGTTTATTGAGAATTTACTTTTTGGCTTTTTTAAAAAGGTTTTCATTCAAAATATCATGAGATGTGCCAGCTGTATGTTACCTGACGTTATATTAAAAAAAAATCGTCAAAGGAAAAATTCTTTGAGCAATATTTTTCATATGAACTTGATAACTTTAATTGTACTTTAATGATGAACTGTCTATCTATGTGAAAATTCGATTTTATATTCTTTTTTTTTAATTTCTTAATTATTTATTAAACATAATGATAAAATTTACATGTAATAAAATGTAAACTAGTTTAAAAATGAAATCGAATTTTCAAAAATTGCATTTGCAATTTCTAAAGGTACTACAACAAACAAAAGTAAAGTTAAAAAGTTACAGAATTCATTTCGAAAACTATTAAAATTTTGGGGAAAAAATTGAAATGAAATGAAAAATTTTAAAGAAAAATATCCTTAATGATGCATTTTTTATTTCATGTAAAATTTAAATTTTTAATTTTTTATTTCCAATTTTTTATCTAAATAAATTTCAAATATATATAAATCTGTCTAAGATATATTTTATAGGCATAGCATATAGCAAAAAGTTCCATTTAAATTCGTTACTTTCCTTAACCTTCATGATTTTGTGTCTTATTTCTCAGTAAGCAAAATGAAAAACATAACTAATGAATCAAAACTTATTGTTTGCATTCAATATAAAACTTAGAAGGTGCAAAAATCTACACAAAAATTAAAACCTATAAAAACAACCTATTTCTCTTAAGTGATTGAGAGTTAAGGGCTGAAATATTTGTGCCTAATTTGGGGGTTAAAATGTATGAGCGGACAACTAACTAGAGCTTGTTAGCTGGTGAGGAGTTGAAAAACTAGTGGATTTTTTTTTTAAGTGGGGGTTAATATAGAAAGAAAGAAAGAAAGAAAGAGAGTTAAAAGTTATAAATTTATTATGTTTTTGTTCTTAGATAACTTTTTCTTTAAATATGTTCAGTTTTATGTAGTTAGTTTTTTTGTTTTTACTAAATTTTTTTTTTATTACCCATGACTCAGGTGGATAACGAGGAAATGGAGCTATTTCTTTGGTTGCTACATTACTAGGAATCTCAAGTCTTCCACCTAATTTTCGTAGCTTTCTTCTTCTCGCCACCCGAGATTTCGATCTTAGCATCAATGCCGCCTGCATCTTGTTTGTTGCTTGTGCTTAATACGCAGACGTAGTAGAAGTAATACTATTAGTAGTATTCAGTAGAGGAAGTAGTGCTAGCTAGTAGTAGTACGAGTAGTAGTAGTAGAAGTAGAAAACGTAGCAGAAAATGTAGCTTGCTTCAGCCTGCGTTGATTTGAATTAAATTTGTGAGAAAAACAGGAGGTTTTAGGAGCTTGTTTTAAACTAAAGCCGCGATTTGGTTTTTGTTATTTCAATTTTGGAACTAGAAGTTTCGAATGCAACCCTGTACTTAATCGTTTGATATTGATGCCTTTAACTGCTGCTCTATACGTAGCCGTCTGCTGTTGTAGCTGAAGCTGCTGTTGTTGTTGTTGTTGTTGGTGTTTGTTGTTGCTGTGTAAACACCAGCTTGTTCGTTCTCTTCTGCGGCGTTTGAACGGTCGCGTACCAGTTCGCTTGCGACGCCTTCGTTTGCGTCGTCGCCGCCGTTTGTTACGTGTACTAGTTTGTTTGCACAGGCGCGACAAGCGATACATAAATTAGGTGGCACGTTTTGCACAGTTCAATAAATGAACGCGTTTTTTATATGTTGTGTGTTGAATATTTTTACAGTGTATTTGAAATGAGCGAGAGTTAGCGAGTGTAGCGCGTAGTCACTGTAGTGGTCGCGAGTGAGAGAGAGAGAGAAGGCGTTATTGGAATGCTTACGTAGCTTAATTTACGTTGTTGTTTGTGTGTTTAAAGCTAAGAGTTTTTAATTTTAGTTGTAATTAATTAACGCTTAATTTAATAATTATTTAATTAATTAATAATAATTGATTTTTGCTTAAGCTTATGTTACGTTTTAGAGTGTTGCTTACTTTAGAGTTTGACGTATTACGCGTACGTTGAGTGAATGAATTATTAACTATTAATTAAATTAATTAAGTGCTAAAAGTTATTTATCTTGGTTATATTTTTAATTATTAGAAGAAATTTTTCTTTTTAATTAATTTTAATTTAAGTTGCTTTTGCTTCTGTTGCGCGTTTTTATTTTAATAATTTTTTTAATTTTCCCTCTAATATTAACTCAGTTTTTTTTCTTGCGCACGCTGCCGCTGTGTCGCTGTGTTTTTCGCTGCAGTCGTAACGCACACCGTTTCCGTTTCCGTATTAGTTGGCGATTTCATTTTTGATTTTATTTTGCTATTATAATTTAAACACATCTAGTAAAGCTGCTCAAAACTTCTCTCAACAAAGCGCGTGTGACGTCGTGTGCTTGGATTGCGTTCGCGAGTATTTGTTTGAGATTGAAACCGCGTTTGAAAATTCGTTACATTCACGCTGCTCTCTCTGACAAAATGCTCAGCAGACATTTTTCAGTGAGCGCGCATTAAAGTTTCTCTCTTTTAGTGTCGTCCACTTAAAAATTAGTATCAACCTTAGTGTTGTGTGTTTTGATTAGTTTCGATTATTTGTTAATATTTTAAAATAAATATAGGGAAAGATCACAATAGTTATAATAGCCAGAAGTGCTTAAGTTAGTTTTTCTTACAATGCACTTAAACTGTAAACTGTTGCTCGTTTATTTTTTGTTGCTTTATCACATTAGTAGCTTAGTAGAAAACTCTTTGTTGCTTCATTTCTGTGAGCAGCTCATCTGAAAATTAAATGATTTAAAGCTTATTAAGGTTAATGCTAAAAAATTAATAAATGTGTTGGCCATTTTGCAAATTTTTGCTGCGTTGTTAATATTTTTAATTGAATTGCGGTTGGTTGACTTGCGGTTGAGTTGAGTTTTTTTTTTGAGACAGACAAAAAGTTTCAAACAAAATGAATATATTTTGAATGTGTCAAATTTTAGCAGATTTAACGAAGTCTTTAACCACAAAGAGACTTTTCATAAATTGTAGTTTTCTTAAAAGGAATTCAAGTTCATAATTTTTTATTTCAAATAAGTAATATAGCGTAACACAGTTTTACAAATGACGTTAAATCATAACTCAGACTTAAGATTTTACTTTTTATCGGGTTGTCACATTATCTAAATAACTGTCACATCACTTGAACTGACGTCTTTCTATAGTTTTGTGTCGTAAGTTTAAGGTATGATACAATTACATGGTAGGCACGATAGGATTGCGACTCTAAAAATGTAAAATTTTGTTCTGCTATACCCTGTGAATTCGCTTGCTTGTCACAGTCAGCTGTTTCACAAAATCAAGATCGGCGCACAATGCGTCGAAGCTGGACAAAAAGCAAAAAACGAAGCGTGTTCAATTCTAAAATATTTGGTATGCTTGCAGGCAGAAAACCCCAACTAATAAGAAAATAACAACTTTTTTTGAGAAAAAACCAATTCGGTTGGCTCTACAGCAGAGAACTGCACAAGCCTACTTGAAGTTCAAGCCTATTCAAGTACTTGAAATCAAGTATGTATCCAAAATTGAAAATCAAACTCTAGCCTGCTTAAAATACCAAACAGATACAAGTCATATCCCTGCTTTCTCGTTGGCTTGACTTGTTGTGACTTGCTTTGTCGAGTTTGAAAATTGAAAGAAGGCTTGAAACGATCGGCAAAAGCTTCTAAGCTCGCAAGTATCCAATTAATTGAATTTAAAGCAAGTATCCCAAAAATTTAGGAAAATGTAGGAAAAGCTTAAGCGTATTAGGACTTCTAAGGGTTCTCTGGACTCCATGGTTGGATACTTTAGGGGGTAGATGATTTTGGATCTGATGTCAGAATTTAAAATTAAAGATGGCGGATTGCATTGCCACCTAGATTTTTTTTTGTATTTTTACGAATTCTTGTAATTTTGAAATTCTGACAACGGATTTGATATTGAGTCTAATGATGCAGTTTTCAAATTTAAGATGGAGGAAAGGATTGCCACTTAAATTTTTACCACAGCAATTTCACCTAATCAAATGTATTTTTAAGAGTTTTAAACATTATCTTACAAATTGTAGGGGGTCACTGATTTCGTATCTAATGTCAGAATTTGAAAATTCAAGATGGTGGATAGGGTTGCCACAAACATTTTTTTCTATTTTTACGAGTTCGGTGCTGGAGGTGAAGGCTAGGTAAAAATGAGTCGCTCAATCTGAATCCGTTGTCAGAATTTGAAAATTGTGTAATTTTGTATAATAGGGTTGCCACTTGTTAACATATATTTTTAAGAGTGTTAAACCCTTAAAGTCCCTTATGACATTTCTGTAACAAACTAAAAAATATCCCACAAAGTCCATACGGACCGTATTGATTCCCTCTTAACTCGTTGTTAAATCACTGCTACATACCGTACTAACGAAATAATACACCATCGTACCCAGAGATGACGCTACTATTATGTTATTTAAGGTTTATTTTGAAGTTCGAATACCACGACTGTTTGGTGCATGCAAAAAATTGGAAATCCTTGAAAAAATTGTGAGTTGTCCTAGATTGACGCGGATTTCTGTTACACTACTGGGTAAGCACCTAAAATATTGTACATCTTAGATTCCACATACAACATAGAAAAATATTTAATATTAGCTCAATGCCACAGATCTGTCATGCCCCTTTATTCTGTAATAATTGTATATGTAATAAAAATATTGATTTTCATAAAAATACGTGTTTTACTCGTGTATACGTGTTTATACGTGTTTTATAAATCAAAAACAAGATTAAAAATTTTATTTATTTTAAAATTTATGATCATGGGTTATAAGGGTTAAATAGTATTAGGGGGTTGCTGATTTCGAATCTGACGACAGAATTTTAAAATTCAAGATGGTGTATAGGGTTGTCACCTTAATTTTTTCGGTGCTGGGGCGAAAACTAAGCAAAAATGGGTCGCTGAATCCAAATCCGTTGTCAGAATTTCAAAACTGTATACTTTTGATAACAGGATTGCCACTTAATAAAATGTATCTTTTAAGCCAGTAACAAGTTGTTGTTCACTAGAGTGGGTCGAAAAAACAGTATGAAAAACCACCCCTATTTTAAAATTGACTCCAAAGTATTTGAAAAAACGAAAAAATTTTTATTTTTGAAGCCCCGGAAAAACAGCCGAAATGGTTTTTTGCATAACTTAAGCATAACAAGTACGTCCGATCGTAAAAAATAATATGTTGTTGAAAAGCGCTCAACAATTACAACATTTCTTCTTCAGATCATTCGTACTTTCGAAGTCATATTGGACTAGAAAGCCCAGTTAGCCCGACTTACCCCCCTCAAAAATAATTTTTTTTTTCTCATAAAATTATATAGCTCTAAAAAATTTTTTTTTGCAGCTTACTTGTTGTAAGACGAATAACATTTTTCGTGATTTTGAAGAAATTCTCAAAATATTCATTTCTTTTTCCTAGCGTCACACCTTAAGGAATTTAGAAATGTTGAAAATATTGCTTGTATTTTAAGTAAATTGTTGTTTTAACTTTGAAATAGGGGATTTTAAAGATAAACTATTTTAAAAGTAATTTTAATAAATCTTCAACATAAGTGAAGAAAAAATCTATAAATACAAACTAGTACTGTACCCGCTCGGTTATGTGGGCACTGAAATATATGAATATCCAAAAGAGTGAACAAAATATTACAGACAAACTTCTGTACACGAGGTTCTAAATCTCTATTATATGAGCAGTATTATTACATATATTTTTTTGGAGATTTTGGCTTATGTTCTGCTTAACTTTTGTGTCTTTTACCATGTATTTTTTTGTCGTAAAACGGGACACTGTATAGTGAAGTTTTCCACAATGTGAAAGCTTTAAGCCATTGGCAAACACTTAGTTTTCAAATAAGATTTTTCGCACTCCCTCAGCAGTGAGTTAAAATTAAGCTTAACTTTTTAAATTCAAATCGAAAAAAGAAATCATTGCTTCTTTACAAAAAGATGGAAGGGTCACAGCATTATCAAACAAATTTAATATTGTTAAATCGACAGTGTACGTAATAAATAAAAATAATGAAAAAATTCTAACTGCAACATAAAATTGCTATGAGCTGATAAAAAAAGAACTGGAAAAAAGTGGAGAATGAAAAAGGTTTAAGGAAAATTATATGAATGATTTCATGTTCATAAATAGAAAAAATTCTAACCGGTTCTTTTATGGAAAACGTAAAGATTTTAAGTTATGAAATAAAAGAAATGAAATGGTTTGTTTTTGTGCCAGTGAAAAATTCAAAAAAGGTTTGGAATTGAGGTATTGAAAATTTCACGAATCAGAGTTGAACAAATTGTTATCCAGCTCACACCTTGTGTCCCCGCCTAAAAGACATTTTCAGGATATGATTATGTAACGCATTCTATCACGTGTCTGCAGCTGAATTATCTAATCTTATCAGTCAATTCGGTAGCGAGGTTCAATGCCCAATTGAGGATATACAGGATCGGAGTGATGGATTTGTGTCCGAATATGAGGAAAATGAAATCCAATTGATTTCCAAAGCTACTATAAGCAGTTCTAAAATTTGGCAGCATTTGACAAATTTGACATTTGGACTGAAGGCAATTGTAATGTTGATGATATGTTTGTATTTCACAAACGCAAAGAGCAAGCATTAGAAAAATATCCAGTAACTAATACTGTATAAAAAATTTAACAAAATTCTTCAGTCTTTAGCTGTATATATACCTTTATCTATATCTATATCTATGTATATATAAAATTGTAAAAAAAAAAATCTGTACATTGAATATTTTTTTGAAATTCTTTTTGCGATGGACGTTTTGAATGACGCTGAGTCCGAAAATCGCATTTTTAAAATTTTTGTCTGTCTGTCTGTCTGTCTGTCTGTCTGTCTGTCTGTCTGTCTGTTAAAGCATCACGCGAAAACCACTGGATGGATTTCAATGAAACTTGACATCCAGGTTCCTTATATCCCCGGTCAACATACATGCTACTTTTTATCCAGTAAAAAAGGTTGGACCCGGTAGGGGGCGCTGCAATCGGGTTCCAGGCATTATTTTTTTTAGCTTATCTCCGAAACCGTTCATCCGATTTGCATGAAAATTTGTATGTTGGGGTTCTCCGACACGCTGAGTTTTTTTGACTTATCTACACTGTTCTATCTCGAACACCAGAGGGCGCCGTAGTACAAATATGTTGAAAAGTCTCGAAAAACTCCTAAGCCGTGCATCCGATTTACATGTAGCGGTTTTCGGATACGGTGAGTTTTCATGACTTATCTACTCTGTTGTATCTTGAACACCAGAGGGCACTGTAGTACAAATATTTTAAAAAACCTCAAAAAACTCCTAAGCCGTGCATCCGAATCGCATGAAAATTGGAAAAAAGGAGTTTTCTGATACGGTGAGTGTTTTTTACCCATCTTTTTTGCGCTATCTTGAAAACCAAAGGGCGCTTTAGTACAAATCTTAGGAAATCGTGAAAAACTCTAAAACTGCTCATCCGATTGGAATGAAAATTTGTAAATAGCGATTTTCGAGTACGGCAAGGGTTCGGTGCTATCTTTTTTGATCTTTCTCGAAACTAGATGGCGTGTGTATGTATTATATGTATGTATGTATGTATTATGTATTATACGTAATTTGTACGTGTGTATGTTATTAAACTGTTCCTTAACGGCTGCACTGATTTTGATGAAATTTTTTGTGTGTGTTTGAGTGGATCCCTGGATGGTTCAGATTCACAATTGGACTCGGTAGGTGGCGCTGTGATCGTGTTGAAGACATTTTGTTTTTATAGTTTATCTTCGAAACCGTTCATCCAATTTGCATGAAAATTTGTGTATAGAGGTTTTCTAATACGGTGAGTTTTTATGACTTATCTACTCTGCTCTATCTTGAACACCAGAGGGCGCTGTGTACAAATATTTTAAAGAACTTCTAAGCTGTTTAGCCGATTTTCATGAAAATTAGTATATAGGGATTTTCTAATATGGTGACTATTTTGGACTTATCTTTTTTGTACTTATCGAACACCAGAGGGCGCTGTAGTACAAATCTCTTAAAAAATCGTGAAAAAGTAGAAAGCCGCTCATCCGATTTGAATGAAAAAGTTTTATTAAAGGATTTTCGTGTAGGGCAACTGTTTGGCATTATCTCTTTTGCTCTGTTTCAAAAAGTAGAGGGCGCTGTTGTACAATTTGTACGTGTGCATGTTATTAAACTGTTCCTAAACGGCTGGACCGATTTTGATAAAATTTGTTGTGTGTGTTTAAGTGGATCCCTGAATGGTTCAGATTCACAATTGGACCCGGTAGGTGGCGCTGCGATCGGGTTCCACAAATTTTGTTATTAAAATTTATCTACGGTAGTTTTTATGACTGATCTGTTTTGTTCAATATTGAACACCAGAGGGCACTGCAGTACAAATGTTTTAAAAATCTCGAAAAACTCCTAGCTGTACATCCGACGTTGCGTGAACATTTGTACATAGGAGTTTTCGGAAACGGTGGGTATCTTGGACCTTTTTTTCTGCGCTATCTTAAACATCAGATGGCGCTGTAGATAAAAATTTGTATATTGGATATATAGGATTTGATTATTGAGTATGGAAAGGGCTTTGGCGTTATTTTTTATTCTATCTCGAAAACCAGAGGGCGCTGTTGTACAAATACCGCAAAAAACTCAAATCAACTCATCCGATAAGTATGATTTTATATTCCTTGTTTTTTAAGTGGTACAAAAAATGATGATTTTTGCAGTATGCTTAAAAAATGACACCATATCGACTTATTTTAAGTTCTATAAAAAAACTGCAGTTTAGGCTGAAAATTGTATTGAATTAAGTAAAATAACGGTTTTACGGTTATTACAGCAAAACTGAACAATTGTGTAAAAAATGGCTCAGTTGATTGTGACTGTTTATTAAAACCAATGAAAATAATAGCTGAATCGGTCATTAAGTAACATATTTTTATTTTCAGACACTCATTTTTCATTTGCTAACCATTGCAGTGCCGAGTGCAGTTGACAGCGGTTCAGGCAAACTACATACATAAAAATGCTAACAATGCATCGAATATACATACATAAATGGCAAACAGGGCATGACAAAAAACGATTCTGCCTCAATCACTAAACCAGTTCATGTTCAACTCCCAATTCAACTGCCAGGCAGTAAAAAGTCAAATTCAATAATTTAGCAGTATAACCGGAAAAAGACACTCGTATGCGCTACAAGTACAGTTACACTTTCTGTGAAATGCAGATAGATGAGTTGCACACATTCGCAACTCATTCGCACACACACTCAAACACTCAATCACATCAACATGCATGACAATCCAATATAAAGCAGTTAACACACAATAACAACCAAGAATGGTGTAAAACATGTCGGTGTTTCGGTGAAGGATGCGCCTATACGACACGAATATATTTGCAATAACAAGTGCACCAAGTCAGGCAGTAATGCGAGGTGTAAGAGAAGTAGTCTTCGCCATGAATTCATGGCAAAAATGTTAATTATCACCATCAAAATGAGCAACGTATTGAGTAAAGTGAAGGGATAGAGCAGAATGGGATGCTGTAGCGATACTTTACCACATTGCAGTTTTAATTAAGCGAATTACCAAAAACAAAAACTCGAATCAACAAAAAGCTATAAACATTGTTTGATTTTACAGCAAAATAAGCACTCAAGTAAAACGTGCCCGCATATTTCAAACGGCATTAGGCCGCGCAGTCGACAGTGTTACAGGACACCCATGGTAATGCAGCTGTATGCAGTACAAAACAACGTCATCGAGGCACGTAGCCCGCGCGACATCGAATTCATTTTGTTGTTCTATGCAATTTGCATAGAACGGAAATAAAATGTAATAAAACGGAAATGCAAGTGAATAATGTGTGAAATGTTTATGTGGTTGTTTGTGCTGTGGCATGTTTTTTGTGTGTGTTTGTAGGAAGTGGGAGAGCGCGAGGAATGTGATTTGTTGCGAAATTGCTGAGTAGCTCTTTTATGTAATGCAGATCTTTGTATTCTGGGCAAACTTTAATTAAAGCTCAGTTTCCGAAACGAAACTTTTTGAAATTGATAGCATTTCAAACAGAGAAAACAAAATATGCAATGTTAAAAAAATGCCTTAAAACGGAAAAGTCAGCGACGAACTGTAAGAAGTTTACCAAAATTTTCTGTTTCCAATTCGTTTAAGAAGTTATTACTTAAAAAAAATGAAAAGAATTTCGCATACGACTTTCAAAAGTGAATTATTTTTAAAGCAATCGTCGAAAATACATGATGAGAACATTCAAGATATTAAAACGTATTTAAAGTGGTAAGGAATGGAGCTTTGGCAGGGTACCGAAGCTAAAATACCCACCCGCGGCCGCATTGAAGTCTTATGAAGTTTATGTATAATCTGCAAAAATATTTGTGTCATACGCTTAATTTTATTTTACCCTTAGCTGCCATATAGATAAATTTATAGACTGCTCATTATGTTAAAGAATATATGTGCAAAATTTGATTGATATGTGCAGATACATACCAATGGTGTAAAATAGTTTCGTTTGAAACTAAAGTGACACGCCACCCGTTCAATTCGAGCCAATTTTCTAGACTAATGAGTGCTCATTAAACCACATAATATTCCATATTATTTGGAAAAAATTTAACAAAGGCTATAGAAGGAGTTCGATTTAAATTGAAGTGACACGCCCCTGTCTAATTTCACCCAATTTTGAAGCGAAGCTTTTTACTCCACGTTCTGTGATTTGCTTCGAGTGAAATATGGAAAATTTTCGACAGATTTTTTCTTGGAAATTTGATGGTTTCTTTGTTGCTAGCGCTTATTACAACAAGAAAATTCAATACTTTAATATTAAATACTAAAAATATTTTTCGGTCCACCCGTGGGGATCGAACCCGTGTCCTCTTAAA
The DNA here is from genome assembly GCA_914767935.1 of Coremacera marginata. Lineage (NCBI taxonomy): Eukaryota > Metazoa > Arthropoda > Insecta > Diptera > Sciomyzidae > Coremacera > Coremacera marginata. The sequence continues at coordinate 182,116,958 of OU612045.1, read as the reverse complement.
TGAAAGTCCAATATACTACCCACCAGGGCACAAAGACCCGTTAGAAAAAGTTGTTAAATCAATATTAATTATAACAGAATCTATGCTGCAGTAGATCGTCACCGTCTATCAATAGATAAAGGATTGTGTATTTGCTATGCTACAACTAACAAAAATTTGCTTGTATTCGCCACAAGGTGTCTCTAGCATCGGTGTGTTTGTATTGTGAATGCGTTTGTGGTGTTGTTGGTACGAGGAAAATTAGCAATGCCCACAAGTGCGTTGACAAGTGCGTTTTTAAGTGTCAAAAAAATAGATGATATCAATAAATATGGAATTGCATACGCATGCATGACATCGGCAAGGTATCTAAAATGTTTGTTAAATTTTGTTTCGTGTGCATTCTTTAATATATATTTTTGAAGCGAAGCTTTTTACTCCTCGTTCTGTGATTTGCTTGAAGTGAAATTTGAAAAATTTTCGACAGATTTTTTCCTTAGGTAGGACACTGTTGAAGAAAAAAATTTGTTCAGTGCAGCCAAGTTCACAACCATGTGTGGAGAGTTAGAATGGAGAGTCGCTGGAGAGTATGTAATTGTCGTAGAAATTTGACATTCAACAATAAAAAAATAAGCAGTAAATCTGTTTTCTATATATATGTAATTTATGTTATTTTATTTTAAATTTTTGAATTTAAAAGTTTATTTATTAAAAAGAAAAAATTATTAAGCTATCAAATCTATGTAACTGCGAAAAAGCTTCGCTTCTCTCGTGTGTCCAACGACGCACCTGTGTTTTTTTAGACCAACCACTGCTCATTATACCAAAGAATATATTTGCAAAATTTGGTTGAAGTTAGAAAAACGGTGTAGAGGGAGATCGATTAGAATTAAATTTACACGCCTCTTGTCCAATGCCTTTCACTTTTGTTGATTTAAAACTTCTTATTATACTTCATAATATATCGCACGCTAAATACAAAACAGTCACAACTCAAAATATTTAAATTTCTAGGTAAAGCAAAAAACAATTTTATTTTTGAAGTTACTCCATACAAAGCAATGAGACAAAAGTTTTTTTTTTAACTATAAAGAAAGAAGATGTGTACAAAATGTATTTGATGTTATTCAGTCAAAGTATGTGATCACTATGAATAGTTTTACATTAAAAAGTAAAAATTTGTATGTTTTGAGTTGTGATTGTTTTGTATTTAGTGTGCTATATGTGCGAAATTCGACTGAAATCGTAGAAACGGTGTTGATGGAAATAGATTAAAAATAAAGTTCCACGCCCTCTGTCTTATGCCGCCCACTTTTATAGACTTCAGACTGATCCTTATGCCAAATAATATGTGTGCAAAATTTGGTTTAAGTCGCACAAAAGGTGTAGAGGGAGTTCGATTAGAATTAAATTGACACGCCCTTTGTCCAATCCCACCCAATTTTGTTGGCTTAAACATTCTCATTATACTAAAGAATATATGTAAGAAATTTGGTTGGAATCGGACAAACGGTGTAGATGGGGCTAGTTTAAAAATAAAGTGCCACGCCCCCCCTGTGTAGTACCGCCCAATTTTATAAACTTGAGATTGCTCAAATTACCAAGGATTATGTGTGCAAAATTTGGTTGAAGTCAGACACACGGAACTTCGATGAAAAGTAAAATGCCACACCCACTGTCCTAGTGAAGAATATATGCATGGGTTGAAAACACGATGTGGGCGGAGTTTGGGTTTATATAGACACGATGTCATTAAGTTTTATATATTAACGAAAGTTTTTCTATTTTGATGATGTCTCTTTGTGTGTGAGCGTGTGTAGGCGTGGTTTTCATCGGATTTTGCCAAATATCATAGAAATGTTTCATGTTATATATCAAAGCTTTTTGCAAAATTTCAAGATATTTCTTTAAATTTTGTGGATTTTTAAGAGATTTTAAGCTTAGAATAAAGCCACTTTATATGGGAAGTAGGCGTGGTTTCATTCGATTTTGCCAAATATCATAGATATGGTTTATGTTAAAGATATGCACCAAGATATGCACCAAAGCTTATATGCAAAATTTAAAGACATTTCTTTAATATTTGCAAATTTTTAAGAGATTGTAATTTTTAAATAAAGCCAATTTGTATAGGAAGTAGGTGTTGTTTTCATTCGATTTTTCTAAATATCAAGTTATGGCCTATATTGTATATATATAAAGCCTATGTGCAAAATTCCAAGACATTTCTGTAATTTGAGCAAATTTTTAAGCGATTTCACTGTTAATATAAAGCCACTTTGTATGGAAGGTAGGCGTGGGTTTCATCTGATTTTTTCAAATTTCATAGTTAGGATTTATATTGAAAATCAAAGCTTATATGCAAAATTTCAAAGCATTTCATTAATTTTTGTAGATTTTTCGAATAAAGTCACTTTGTATGGGAGGTAGGAGTGGTTATCATCCCACTTGATCTCCATTTTTTAGAATGAAGCTTATATTTTGAATTCCGTCGCAATAGCTTTAAAATTACGGCTGTAATCGTGATCACAGACAGACACACGAAAATCGACTCAGGTGGTGATGCTGATCAAAAATATATAAATTTTTCTATAACTGGCACGCCTCCTTATTGGCGTTACAAACGGAATGACAAAGTTAATATACCCCTTACGCAGTACGCGTTGGTGTATAAATATGTTCATTAAAGTGCACGGAGGTTTTCTTCTAAAGGGAAGGGCGTTTCTTTCTTATGACTCAGGTTTTATTTTGAACCTTCGCCAAATAAAGAGACTTGGTGGAAGTTCTTCAATTATAATTAAAATTTATTAGTAGATAAAGTATATTTCTGCGAGGGAATGTTTTTGTATTTACATTGTATTTGTGTACAGTTTGTATATATATAGTGTAGTGTATATAGTTTATTCAAGGAATAATGCTCATAAAAAGTATAAGAATACGATGTCGTCGGATGACAAGTCAAATTTTCTTCTTCGTCGGAGGGTATTCGATTTCTTGTCTAATTTTTTGCATAAAAAATATATTGACTTCATGGAGGGTAATATAAAATCCAACCCGAAATCTTTTTGGTCATTTTACAATTCAAAACGTAAAAGTAACGGTCTACCTAAAACCATGGAATTCCAGGGTTCAACGGCGATAAATACCCAAGAAGTTTGTGAACTATTTGCGCCATTTTTTGGATCCGTTTTTTCAAATAACAACACTGCAATAGCTCCTACGGACTTCTCAGCTATTTCAGATGTTGTAAATTTAGGCAATATAAAGCTATCTGAAGAAGAAGTTTTTGTGGGTCTTTCTAGTTCATTATATCTAGTAGGATATGATTTGCTTCCACCGCTGTTTCTTAAAAATAGTGCACCATCGTTATGCAATGCGCTAACATTGATTTTTAATAAATCTCTTTCAACTGGTGTTATGTTGGATGAATGGAAAATTGCTTATATATCTCCTATCTTCAAAGCAGGCCAAAAAAGCCTTGTTGAAAATTATAGGCCCATTGTAAAACTTTCGGTTATACCTAAAATCTTAGACCAGATCGTGTGCAACCAATTATTTCAAGAAATAAAAAAATTATATTTCGATAAATCAGCATGGTTTCTTCGCCGGCAGATCTGCCTGCACCAATCTAGCAATTTTTACTAACCTCGGAATTACAGCTATTGAAAATAGTTTTCAGGTCGATACACTCTACACTGACTTTGTCAAAGCTTTTGACAGCTTAAGCCATCAAATCTTTATCTTCAAGTTAAAGAAATTGGGCTTTTATTCCAACCTTTTGCGTTGGTTGCGTTCTTATTTATGCAATAGAAAGTTGATAGTGAAGGTAAATGAAAACTTCTAGAGAAATCGATGCAATATCAGGAGTTCCTCAAGGTAGTCACCTGGGTCCTCTTTTATTTATTTTGTATATAAACGATGTTTCTCATATTTTCAAACAAAGCGAATGTTTATTGTATGCGGATGATATAAAAATTTTTATGAATATCAAGAACTTTAGTGATTGCGCTTATTTGCAGGCAGATATTGATGCACTTATTTCCTGGTGCCGCTATAACGGACTTGAATTGAATTTTTCAAAATGCAAAGTAATGATATACTCCCGCAAGCAATTACCCATTATACAGACTTATTTCTATGATAATATTAATTCCTTTCAAAGGGTTGAATTAATAAAAGATTTGGGCATTGATTTTGATGCAAAATTTTCATTTACCTACCATATTGACTATATTGTTTCAAAAGCGAACTCCCAGTTTGGTTTTTTAAAAAGAAATTCCAGAGAGTTTAAAAATCCATTTGCTTGGTCAGATCTCTTCTTGAGTACTGTAGTATAGTTTTAAGCCCATACTATGAATATGGGATGAACAGAATCGAAAAGATACAAAAAAGATTTACTAAATTTGCTATTCGTCACATGTATTCTTATGACAACATGCCATTGTTGGATATGCAAAGCTTATATGAAAGGAGGAATGTTCAAAGTGTACTCTTCATAAAAGATTTACTTGATGGCAAAGTATATGTCCAGGTTTGCTGGAATTAGTAAAATTTTATTTTCCAGCTATGAATCTTAGAGAATGGAATCTGTTTTATACTAACTTTCATAGAACAAATTATGGCTGCAATGAGCCGATATCCAGATGCTAGTCAGTTTGCAATTTAATCGCTCATCGAATAAATGTTTCCGATAGCAGAGGAAGATTTAAAACAAATTTATATTTTATAATTAGCTTAAGTTTAAAGAATTTGTAAGGACATAGTCCAGTAGATTAATAAATAAATAAATAAAAAAAAAAATATAGTGTATACAGGTCTGTATATATTTTTTCAGTATATACAGACCTATTCTGACTGTCAATTTAAAAGAAATAATTTGTCAAAATTTTGTCAACCAGGCTTGTAAGACCTCTTCATGTGAACACTTGTCAAATAAAAAGCTTTATTTACCACAAGAAGGTGAACATTGTCAGAAAGTAACTGTTAAGTATTGCATTATTATTGAAAAATTACTCTATTTTCTTAAGCTCCTTTTTGAAAATGAATTTAACGTTGAGAATTTGTTCTTTTGATATTATAAACAAGCAGCCTTATTATAAAACTGATATTAAATTTTAGCGTCAGCTTTTAAATTTAGTAGCAGCTGTAGCCTCTGCTAAGCTTATGCTAGAAAATCTTTTTAGAGCTGGCACTAACTAGAGCCAGCACTAAATTACTTTTTTGGTAAGGCTGAAGGTGTCCCGAGACTGAGTGCAACTATTTGCGAATGTGAATGGTAATGTCGAGTTGAGTAAAAAACCGTACGGGAGACTGGACCGGGGGCTCTATTTTTATATTCTAAGAAGCTACAGGGTTAATCAATATTTGATGACTTTGATTCCCATTATTGTTTCTAGCAGAAAAACTAACTTACAGAAATCTTACTTTTAGAACTCATTGCAAAGGCAATGTAATCATCTCTCTAATGGTATATCAAGAAACCCCACCGACTTAACCCTTACCGAGCTGTGCTCATATGAAGATGAAATCAATCGATTGAAAATACTAAATTTCAACTTGATTGAAAATCTCTCAGATTTTCGCTTAAAAAATAAAACTTTTTTTAGTATTAATTTTGTAAATAATTTCCTTTTTTTTTAATAACACCAAAAACATAAACATATCTCTAAAAATAAAAAAGTTAGCTGTACTAAAAAACTTGTACTTATTAGAAAACAATGATATTATCCACAGCATAACTAATTTTACTGTCATTGTTTATCAATGTTTTCTAAAAAGCATAATTTTTTTAGTACAGCCAACTTTTTTGTTTTTACATAATTTGCAAATTTATTCGACCTCTTTTTCATAAGTTTTTTTGTAATAATAATTGGAAAATTAGTAGAGTTATAAACATAACACAAAAAAAAAAAAATAATAATTACATAATTTCACATAATTACATAATTGATAATAAAAAAAAAATTAATTTATTACGAGAAATTCTGAGATAGTTGCGCTCAAAGTTGCAATTTAGTAGTTTTAACCAATTGATTTCATCTTCATCTTCACACGAGCACATATCGGTAACGGCTAAGTCGATGGGGTTTGTTGATATATCGTTACAGTGGTGATTTCATTGTCTTTGCAATGAGCTCTGTAAGTTGGTTTCAAGGTCATCAAGGTTGTGAAATATTAATTAACCCTGTAGCTCCCAAGAAAGCTCAACTCAACATCACCTTTTGCCTCCGAAATAGTTGCACTCAGCCGTGGGGCACTCTGTATAACTGTAGTAGTAGTATTTTCAACAGTTTTCTTTAATAGGCAAATTTCAAAATATGACACCATATCATATTTATTCATATTTAAGGCGATTGAGATACAAAAATGTTATTAAGAAAGGAATTGTTGATCTTATTACGTTAAACGACTTTGCTCAAAGTGTTTAGTCTATACACCGAGAAAAAGCTTATGTTAAATTAACAAAAAACCTAGTATAATTAATAAACTGGCTTGCGCAGTTTTCAGCCTCCCGAGTTTTTCATTAAAACGCCCAATTTTTGTATTCTAACTTAACAATTTTTATTTGGGCAATAAATTAACTAAATATTTGGTAATTTAAACATTATTTTAAAAACGTCGTTAAAAACGTCAAGTTCAACAGTTATACATTTTTTCCGAGTTTTGGTTTTTGTATTTTTTTATGTTTTTGCAGATAATAGCTCAAAACTATGCTTAAGCCATCCGTGCTATTGTTTTTCTAATATTTTGTATTTTTGGATTTTTGGGGAATTTTTTCATTTAAATACTCAAACACCAGGAGTTATTCAACGTAACTGCACAATTTTTGCATCATTTTTCAGTTTTTTTATGTAGAACCAAAAAAATATTCCCTCGGTTTGTCTTTTATAATTATTCATACAGTATCCTCATATCATAAATCATAAAGAATCTATGTATAATAAAGCAAATGGCTTCGATGATAAATTATTTCCATACTATTTTTATAACCTGTCGAATTTTCGGTGGTTTACCTACAATATTGGTTAATATATTATTTACTTGGCTTAGGTGAATCAAATATTTTTTTGTTTTTTTTTTGGTAGGGTATCGAAGTATGTGCTTTCAAAGCAATGTATTAAACAATAAATTGCTTGGGTGAGTAAGCATAAGTTTATAATTCCCATACAATTATCTCTACCCAAGCCGACTTAGGTGATTTAACTATTGCTTTTTTTTCACGGTGTATCTCATAAAACAAGCTCTTTATTCTTTAGTTCTCTAAAGACCTTTTAATCGGATTTGTGCCTAAATAGTGGAAGAACTAGATGTGATAGATATGAATGGAAATGAAATCGTCAAAGCGTTGGAAATCTCAAATATGGTATTAAAAATACTGAAAATGGAAATTTTGTTTACACTAAAAAAAATTACTGATTTGACTTGAAAAATTATTAGAGTTATAAAAACACATAACATCAAACTTATGAAAAGAGGTCGTAATTTATTTACAAAAATACATTTTGAAAAACTTTAGATCAAAACACCATAAAAAAAAAAAATGTTGTTCATTATACTGAAAAAATTGCAATGGAGAAAATGCTAGCGAAACAAAATTTAACATGCTGATTAATTTTAGAAAAACTTCTATGTAAAATAAGCATCAAATTTACTTTCTTGAGAAAAGAGGAGCTCTATTTGATCGTAAAATAAGGACGTAAAATAATGAGGTACCCTAATATGGTTGCTTTACAGATATCGACAAATGAAATTTTGAATAAAAATTTTTTACGTTACAATTAACTTTGTAAAAGTTTCAAGAAATGAAATAAAAAATTATTACAAGTAATCTGCTCGAAAAATGTTTTGAAGTCTAGTATTTAGCAACTTCAAAAATATTAAGAACTTAGGCTATACAGGGTGTCCCGCAATCGGGTCTATTTACACTTTCTAATCAGCTACAGGGTTAATTAATATTTGACGACTTTGATTCACGTTATTGTTTCTAGCAGGAAAACTGACCTAAATAAAACTTATTTTGATAGCTCATTGCAAAGGCAATAAAATCTCCTACCTATCAACAAACAATATATCAACAAACCCTACAGACTTAACTTTTAATGAGCTGTGCTCGTGTGAAATTAAATCAATCAGTTGGAACTACAAAATTTAAACTTTGAGTGCAAATTTGTCGGAATTTCGCGTAATAAATGAAATTTTTTCGTGATCAATTTTGTAATTTATTCAATTTTCTTTTCAATAACACCAAAAACATAAACATATCTCAAAAAATAAAAAAGTTGGCTGTACTAAAAAAATTATACTTATTAGAAAACAATGATATTATCCACTGCATAACTAATTTTACTGTCATTGTTTATCAATGTTTTCTAATAAGTATAATTTTTTTAGTACAGCCATCTTTTTTATTTTTAAAAATATGTTTATGTTTTTGGTGCCATTTTAAAGAAAATTGAATAAATTTTAAAATTGATCATAGGAGAAAAATTTATTTATTACGCGAAATTCTGAAAAATTTGCACTCAAAGTTGAACTTTGGTAGTTAAAACTGATTGATTTCATCTTCACACGAGCACAGCTCGGTAACGGTTAAGTCGTTGGGGTTTGTTGATATACCGTAAGAAAGGCGATTTAATTGCCTTTGAAATGAGTTATTAAAATTAGTTTTATATAGGTTAGTTTTCCTGCTAGAAACAATTACGGGAGTCAAAGTCGTCAAATATTAATTAACCCTGTAGTTTCAAAGAACGTGAAAATATACCCCCCCCCCCCCTCTCATACGATTTTTTGCCCAGCTCGACATCACCTTTCACCTCGAAAATGAAATCATATGCATGGTCTATAAATCTATGCTTTGATTTTAATTTGATTTATTATTATATTGATTTTAAAATAAAAGCTTCCTCTGCTTTTTCGAAATGCAAACTAGTTGTTATAAAGAAATTCTTTTGTATTAATTTGTTATCCATTTTTTTTTTGCTCTATTAAATAATTTTGAAAAATAATAAAAGCCATTTTGTCCTTGACATCAATTTAGACACAGCAGCTGGTAGGAGAATCAACAAGCACGACATTCTATGGACCCACACAGCTCACATCAACCGTCGTTTGTATTTTGTATTTTAAGTTTGTTGGCCAAACTTAATTTAAATGCAAACTAATTAAATTGAACTAATTAAATAATCATAACAGATCATTGCATTGACGTAAACAGTTGTCAATGCCATCAATTCGGATACTTTGTATCTAACCCAGCCCTTCCTCCCACAACCTAAACCTAAATAGCCTTGGTATCCGACACTAATTAACATAAGTCCGACATCTACAAGTTCAACTCTCTGTGGGCAAAGCCCAGGGTAAAAGTTTTATTGTTGTCAAACTAGTATAACGCTCATTTCATAGTTTAAGCATCTGTCCGTCTCGTGGATACATTATTGCTATTTTTGGCTTAAAATTTTAATGCCGAACAAATCCTTGAATATTTAACAACACACAAGAGTGCACAGAAGAAGGCTGGGTTCGCTAGGAGGTTACGTAGGTCGACTTTTTAAGGACATACATCAAACGACTGCTCCCCATCTGGCATGTGTCTTTGCTTGCTTGCTTGCTTGCTTGTCATATTTTGTGTTTGTTGTCACATTGCAAATAATCTGTGCGACAATAATAACAACAACAGCAACAATGATAATATGCAAATTGAATTGCTACATTAATTATAACTGCTTGTCCGTCTACACTGCAAGTCGGCCGTCTGATTCTGATATTCGTCAGGTTGGGTTTGATTCGTTGTCTGTTTGTGTGCTGCTACTTGTGCAGTATTTGTTTTTGTCACTTCGTGGTGGGGGTAGCTTTATTCAGTTGAAAAGTATTCTGGCAAAGTAGGCGTGCTTGATAAGTTGCTATATAAAAAAAAAACACCTTCTGTAAATGTTTAATTTATGCGCCTTACGGTAAATAGCGGTAGTCTGAGCCAGTGTTTTGAGTGAACAAAAATTGCGCGCATTAGCATTAATTCAATGTTTCCGCTACATCCTGCCAACTCAACGCTTTGCTAAACGATGCGCTTTGCTGGTGTGTGAGTGTGTGCTTGTGAGTGTATGTATAAACAACCGTTGCATTTTTAAATAATTAATTAACTGAGGTAGATTTCTGTAAGCTTTATTGTTGTTGTAATTGTTATTGTTGTTGCTGCTGTTGTTGGCACTGCTGTTCTGGCACTCTCCAAGTGCTACATGCTTCACGTGCACAGGAAATGCATTTATGCATAAACTGCGACATTTTGAGACCATTGAATTTAAAGCAGCAACCATAAAAGCTTAAGTTTCTCCATATTTAGCTGGGTTTTATTTTTGCTCAGAATTTGCGTCATCGTTGACGCAATAATATTGTAGGTAAGCATGAACGCTGAATATTGACCGGAACTCAATTTCCTGATAAAGTGTGAACAAATGCAAATGGTAGATAATTAATTCCACACAAATGTTGTGATTTTTATATTTATAAAAATTTTCCATTAGTTGATACATTACTAGTATCCTTGAAAATAAACGCTTAGATCTCTATAAAGGCAAAGTTGAATGGTCAGATTTAGCCGGAAATACAAATGATGTCTTTCTTTTAGAAAAGTTTAATTTAAGTAATTAGTTGAAATAAAAGTTTTTCAACCAAAAGTTTCCCACATTTCATAAGGGGGAAAAATTGCCAAAGATGAACTAAAAATATAGGAATCTTTACCAAAAAAGCTAAGATTAAAGAAACAAAGTCAAAAAATAAGAGTAAATTCCTCTGATCGTAGGTATAGTACTCCAATCAGTATTGGCAATGAAACCGCTAAAGTATAAAATAATAGGTAATTCCCCGCCTGCAGTCGTTCCGGTTGAACCTCTCGTTTTCGGCAGATGTTTCACTCTACGTTTTTCATTATATGCAAATGAATTTTTTATTTTTACTGTTTGGTAGTATATGGAATCTTAGAACTATGAAAAAAATGTCAATTTATAAATTTCAAATTTTTTAATGAAAATTTAAATTGTCTACACAAAAGAAAAAAAGGTAATATTGTATGAAGAAATTAGTTGAACATTAGGAACGTTGAGATTTCAATAAGAATTTTACAATATACACATATCAGGTGCAGTAAAAAGAAATGCATTATTTTTTCAATAGATGGCTTAAGTAATCTGTATCATTGCATAAGTGCGATCGGGTTGCACTAGACGACGTTAGAAAGACAATATTTCGTACTAAAAAAAATGTTCTTTGTGATTGCTTTACTTCGTTTTGTTTGAGCGCGCTTCTAGAATGGAATCCAGTAAATAGAAAATGCGCCATATTTTACAGTTTTTCTATAATAAAATCGAAAAAGCAAGTTAGGCTGGATGCACAAAGAAGCTCCATGTATACATATAGGTGCCACATGAGCTAACAAAAAAAAAAACAATTTCTTGACCAAAATTCCATCTACAAATCGCAACAAAATCGACCCATTTATGAAGCGGATGGTGACTAGTGATGAAAAGTGGGTCACTTACGATAATGTCAAGTGAAAACGGTCGTGGTCGCAAATATGTAAGCTACGCAAACGGTGGACAAGCCGGGATTGACGGTCAGTAAGGTTTTACTGTGGATTTGGTGGGATTGACCGGAATCATCTTTTATGAGTTGCTTTCCTGCAACCAAACTTTTAATTCGAACCTGTACTATCAACAATTGGCGATTTGATGGAAGTAATCGCGCCCAGAAGTGGCCTCCATCAGAACAATATCAGGACACAAACATCGATAGTGACTCGCCAAAAGCTCTGGGAGGAGCTTGGTTGGGAGGTTCATATGCATCCATCTTATAGTCCGGACTTGGCCCACCAAGCTATTACCACCTGTCTATGGCGAATGATTTTGGTGGTTAAAAATTCACTCAAGAGATGCTTCTTTTATCAGATTTTTAATATTCAAGATTTTTAAAATAATTCCGGAGGTCACGCAGGATCCCAAAAAAATTTAACAATATATCTAATATATATAAAAGGCAAGCACAATGGTCTGCACCAGAGACCTACATCAAGTACTTGAAAAATCAAGCATTTTCAAAAACTTGAAAATTCACTTGGTTTGAACTTGAAAAAACTAAGCGAAGCAAGCTTCGAGATATGGAACAACATAAAATCGAAAGAAATCGAAATTCTCGAAAAATCTTCGAAAAAATAGAAAAAGGGCCATATCTCGAAGGGGAAGCAAAATAGGTAAAAATTAACCATTTTTTGGGTGTTTCTAAGGGGGGAAGCATTTCTGAGACGCATAAATAGAGTGGTCTATCAATCCCCCATTTTGCACATTTTTAGGGGGGGTGTCGAAACACATCAGATTCCAAATAATTGGCCTGATTTACAGCACAAAATATTAAAAAAAAAAGCACGAAGAAAACATTTTTGAGGACCACCCTTATCAGCGACCCATATTTTTTACAAAATATTTTTAAAACTATTTAGGTACACCCTTGTGCCCAACAAATTTATCTTTAACTATACTTTTCTTAAGCAAGTAAGTTGAGTTTGTTGAAAATTCACAAACAAATTCAAGCTTTTCAATCTCTTGACGTACGTTTCAAGTCTGCTGCCGCTTGTTTTTACTTCGTGTCGTAGATCTCGCGTTCATAAATTCGGGCAATAAGCTGACGTCGAACTGACTAATTTCAAGTACACTTGAACTTACGTGTATAAATCAAATATTTTCCTTACAATAAGTTTTTTGTGCGTATTTAAATTTGTTTAAGCAATATTTTATTTAATTTTATCAAACTTGCTGTTATTTGTGGTTAAGAGACAAATTTTTCAATTGAGTTGTGACAGACTGGTTGACGACACGTTTGCCTTGTAATCGAAATGCCTGGGTTCAAACCTGGCTGACGGCGCATTGTTTTCGTTTCTGTTTTGTTTTAAAAATTTGCTGTTACAAGTTATTATAATAAGTTATACAAGTTATATATTATAAGCCAAATTTTACACCTAAATTGTTGCGGCATGGGCATACTGGTTGGGATGCTTGTTTTGTAAGCGAGATGCCCGAGTTCAAACCCGTGGCTGGGTGATTGTTTTTTGTTTTGTTTTAAAATTTTTAAATATTTACATATTTAATTTGTGCAAATGCGTCAATGGCTAAAAAACGACCCATTTATTTGATGAATTTAAAAGTTTTTGTATAAACTTTATACTTTTTTCCCTCAGTGTAAATATTTTTTGTGATCAGCCTGAAAGTATGCACAGAATATTCATTTGATACTTATCAGTGACATGCTTGACTTTTTTATGTGTGCATACTTTCAGGCTGAACCTTTTTCAGAACTGTATGTTGTAAAAGCACTGTAATAATGGCAAAAAATAATTACAGCTTAACGTTATTGCTTCCAACCCGTCGTAGGACGGGCTTTTATACTAGAATGTTTATAATATGAAACATTTTTATTTGATTTGGAATACACATTGCGGCGCTCTTACGCCAAAACTAATGAGTTTACGAAAGAATAGGTTATAACATGAATTGTAGGGAATTTCTCTAGTTTTAATTAGTACATATACATATAGTTTTAATTAGTACATATGTATGTTTTTATCATGAACTGAGTTGGAGGGGAGATAATGGCAAAAAACTGCTTTTGAGCGTCCTTTGGCGCAAAAAAATGAGGTGGTAAAGTTGAACTTTGGAAAGAGCACATCGAAATCTATAAAAGTATATAAATAATACATGCCCGATGAAACTTTTGAGATATTATTTTTGTAGATTCTAAGGAGTAGAAAAATGCACATATAAAATATTTTTATTGTTCTACGTCTACAATTTAATAAAAGAGGGAATCTTTAAAGCACATTTTTTTCGATTTGTCATAGAATCATTGATATAGAATCACATCCTTTTCATTGCATAAAAGCTGAAATTTGAAATTTGACCAACTTAAATTTTAAAGCAAACCAATGAAAATTTCAAATTGCACGTATTTCCTCTCATAAGTGTGAGGGTAAAAAATGTTAAAAATACGATCTCTTATCTAAAATGTCAGGATTTTTTTTTTAATGTTCTCGAACTTATAAAAAAAAATAAAAAATTATTTTTCAATATATTTGGTAGCAATGATTGAAAATATTCTTTTCAATTTAAATCCTATAATATTCTTCAAGATTTTTAACGAGTTTTTTTGAGAAAGTACCTGTTCTAAAGAATCATGATCCAAAGAATTCTGTTAGACAGACTAAAACTTCTGCATAATGTTTTCAGACAAAAAATAAATTCAAAGCTTAATATCCTTAAAAATGTACTAGTTAAATCTGTAAATTTTGTAAATTTTTGCTGTGAGAAGTTTTGAAATTTTTTTTTTTTTTTTTTTTTTTTTGTCATACATCTATATCCCGTACTTTGACTATAACTAACAAAATGCTTACCTTCTTAACATGTGCTGCAGCACGTTAGAATAATAGAAATATATTGCATACTCTTAGTATCAATGCCTAAAACGATTTTCTCCAAAAACCACACATTTATTTAATACCACACATAAATTGATTACTTTATTGTTCACATTAAAAATTCATCTACTACAGTCTTTGGCTTTGGTTGGTCGCATGCCAAACATTTATTGCTCCAAAACGTCGATATCAATTTGTGTGCCATTAAAACAAGTGCTGCTTCACACATTTTCGCATCAAGTGCAAAATAAACGCACAAATCAAAGTGAATGAAATTAAATTGCGACAAATTGAAACTTAATTGATTTACGTATCTGTATTTATAACAGTTTTGATTGCATGGTTTTAGGCGCAAAACAGATATTCAATTATTAAATAGTTATTTGATTTATGGCAATAAAATGGCACAAACGAAAGTGAAGGGAGGACGATCAGAAGTTGAATATTTGAGTATTTTGAGCTTTTTTGCTAAGTATGGATACATAAAGGGCACATTAAAGTTTTTTTAGACGAAAAAAAACACTCTATTAGAATTTTTATTTTGAAGCAACTGTTTATTTTTGTTTAACATTATAATTATAAAACTCTTGGAGAACATTTTGTGAAAATTTTGATAAAAAATATTCATGAATAATGACTTTGCAATTTTCCATTTGACGTTCATTCAAATCGTGTTCCGAGTTTATTGATCTTCCTCATTGCTCGTAAGCGGCTACTGATTGTTTCTTGTGATACATATAATGCTTCTGCCAATTGCTGTTGAGTTTGAATTGGATCATAATCCAATAACTCCCGCAATTGCTCGTCTTCGCATTTTTGACTGGTGTACCAGTCACCAAACCACCATTTTTAAATTACTAAAACCATGCCTCACATTTTCTAAATGATGGAGCGTTTTCACCATATGTTTTTACCAGGAAAGGATGACTTGCATCAGCTTATTGCAAGCTTATTTTCTTATTTGATTACATAAGAAAAGCAATGCGTACCTCAAATGTTCTTTATCAGGTGAAAAACTCGACATGATCACTGAACAAAGACTATAGTTTTTGGCGGGCTCAACTTGTGTGTGTTTGTAGTTAAATGTCAGACGAACAAAATGAAGTATGTCTTAAATTGATACGCAGCGTAGTATTTGCTGGCGCCATCTCTTACTCAAACCGGTAAGAACTTATGCATGCGCCATATTTTTAATCCAAAATTTTACAAAAGGTTTTCCAAAAGTTAAATAATTACATGGTGCAACCCCTTAAAATGCACAAAGCAATAGTTCCTCATTACAACGCATAAAACAATGCTGACAAGAATTCATAATTTTTACGCCTACCAAAAAAAAAAGCTTTTATTCAGTACTATTGAGGTTCTTACCAAAAATTAGAATGGATTTGGCAAACGAATACAAGGGTAAAGAAGTCATTGACTTTTTGAATTCCCCACGTAGTAACTTTAAATGCACAACTGATCCTGCCAACTACGATCTGTTAATAGACTACTGTCAAAAATTCTGCTCGCTGCGACGCTTAGTTTGTGTTTGACAGCAAGCGATCTTGTAAATTTTGGCGAAAATGGAAAAAAAAGTGAATTTTGTGTGCTCATCAAGCATTATTTTTGGCGCAAAAAGCCATCAGCCAAACCAAGGAAAGGCTTGATAAATACTATGGGGACTCTGCACCATCCATGGGAATGATTCACAAGTGCGTTCGTGTTGAAATTTTCCTCGTGCGTGAGCGTGAGTGACTTAAATTTTTTCGTGTCACGACTTGTTTATCTTTATTTTTTAAATCTGCAAAATTTAGTAATCTACCAATTGCATACCAAAATGCAACACTGACCACTCTAATAAAGCGACAACGAATTTCTTTACGAATTTTCGTGATTAAGCGTCTCCAATGCTAAACACTTTTATTCGTGAGCACTCCTGAGTCAAAAAACTCCATCGTGATCATGCGTGCTTGTGAGTCTAAAAAATAATTTTAATCGTGAGCGCGCGTGATTAGAAGAAAACTCATCGTGAGCGTGCGTGATCGTGAAGACGGTGCTATCGGCCGGAAAGGTTATGTCGACAGTATTTTGGGATGAACGCGATATAATCTACCTCGATTATCTTCCAACGAAAATAACGTTCGATGGCAAATACTATGCAGCCGAATTGAACCGTTTCAACGACGCTTTGAAAGAGAAACGTCCCCATTTGGCGAGTGCTCTTTAATCACATATGTCCAGCTCCCATGGCAAAATTTTACGAATTGAAGTAAGAATTGCTTCCTCATCTAGCATATTCTCCAGATTCAGCCCCCAACGACTATTTTCCAAACCTGAAGAAATGGCTCGGCGGAAAGAGATTCACCACCAGAGAGGAGCTCATCACCGAAACCGAGGCCTATTTTGAGGACCATCCGAAAAGGTATTTTTCGAAAGGGGTTCAAAAAATTGGAGGAACGTTGGACGAAGTGTATCGAGCTAAAGGAGACTATATTGAGAATGAAAACGTTTTTTTGCCGTAAAAATCCTTGCTTGTTTCATTTTTCACTGAATTATCAAACGGCCTTTGGATATTCGAAGTCTTTAGCCACGACAGACACGATGGACATTCAGCTTTATATACATACGAAAGTTTTCCTATTTTGATGACGTCACTTTGTACGGAACTCCGCCAGGCTAGCAACTCAGTTGCGCCTGCCTGTCCCAAGCCAGGTTACGGGTTGTTTTGTAGGATACGTCCTTACCCTTCAAATGGGGTAGACCCTATCTATCCATCGCACTGAGACTAGAAAAGGCCGATAACAACTGGATGTTGAGTGTTTTGACATGCGTGCTTAACATGTTGACTCTCGGGCTTTCCTTAAGGGTTTGCTAGTCGACGTTTGGCTTGGTCTCTCAAACTGACACGGCGGTAACTGAGGTGAGTGAAGAAATGGTGTATAAACATGGGTTCTCATACTACATACGGCAGTCCTTGAGAACAAGGCCAATACTCTATCTGGATGTTGAGATCTTTAGATCATCCGGACTGCTAGAATAAGAGTGGCAAAATAAGGTCCTCCTCTGTAGGTACCAGACATGCGTAATTGTTCGCAACTGAGCCGGCAGCTGTGAGCTGTTAGAATGGCCCTTTCAGTGCACATTGAGCACGGTCACGCATAAAAATGCACTCCTTCATAATTGCATGAGTGTATTTTTGGTCTATTTGCGGGGATGTTGTGGATCCTCATTGACGGGATCGAGTTGCCCAGATGACTGTCGTGGGCTGGCCCTTCAGGGAGTCTCGAACTGGTTGTGGTTGTCTGAATGCTACACAGGTCTAGATTGAACGGCGGGGTCGCGCAGTGGTACGACCGGGCTGGCATATCTGTCTTAATATGCAAGAGATTGGATAGGTCTCGTCTTCACCAGTAGATGGATTGTAGGTACGCCACTACTGAAATCTAAACTGGTACTGCTATTACGGGCAGTATGTAATTTATTGCATAATGCTCCTAATCAGCAGGACACTGAGTAATACTTTGTGTTTGTGAAACGGCTTCCATGTTCGTGTTGCTACACCGAATGCCCCGTATGTTTAACTGGTTAAAGCATAAACGGGTCCGTGTTGTAGTAAAACACATAAGTTCTGGTTGTCTGTTTCATGAACTATTACCCAAGGTCTGGAGACCCAAGTACTTAAGCCTTGCGGCAGGTGTACTTGCCAAACCAGATTCTGTGTGTCACTTTGTATGGGAGGCAGGAGTGGTTTTCACCCAATTTTGCCAAATATCAAAGAGATGGTTTATATAATACAGGGTGTCCCGCAATTGAGTGCAACTATATACGGAGGTGAATGGTTATGTTGAGCTGAGCAAAAAATCCTATGGGAGGGGAGGGGGTCTGTTTTCACATTCTTAGGAGCTACAGGGTTAATTAATATTTAACGACTTTGATTCACGTTATTGTTCTAGCAGAAAAAATAACTTACAGAAAACAAATTTTGATAGAGATTTACAGTAAGACCACTTTGTATGGGAAGTAGGCGTGGTTTTCCTCTGATTTTGCCAAATTTCATAGTCAGTATTTATATTAAAGATCAAAGCTTACGTGCGAAATTTGAAGGCATTTCTTAAATTTTTGGGAATTTTTAGGAGATTTAACTGTAAAAACGAAGTCACTCTGTATGGGACGTAGGCATAGTTTTCATCCGATCTGGCTTATTTTCGAACTTGATTTATTTAATTTTTCATTTAATTCATTAATTTTTTAAAAATAAACCTATATTTTGAATTGCATCGCGATAGCTTTAAAATAATTACTGTAATCGTGTCGGCAGACAGACAGATGGACAGACAGACGGACACATGGAAGTCGGCTCAGGTGGAGATGCTGATCAAAAAAATATATACTTTTCTATACCTGCCACGCCTCCTTATTGGCGTTAGAAGCGGAATGACAAAGTAAATCCCTTACGCAGTACGCGTTGGGTAATAATATACGCTGAATTAGCAATGGTCACCTCCAAAACTTGAAAAAGTTGAAGCCCAAAAGTCAAAATCCAATGATCTCTAGAGCTCCCAAAAATTTTTAAAATCTTCAAAACCTGATACAAAATCACAATTTGAAATCGATTTTCTCAAAATGTAGGCGTAACCCAGCATTTAGACTTTATAGGTTGTAATAATGAACTATCCCTCTAAGAGATGCCGTTCACAGATTTACAAATCATAAATCATATCATTTTTCTAAGAAAAAACGGAAAATTCTAGCCGTTAGCCTGAAAACTTAAAGTCAGTTTTGCCTAATTAAACTGAATGCCAAATGTCACATACCGCCAAGTAACACTTGATCCCAAGTGTCAAATACTCGTAATGTCATATAGTGATTGCACACTGTGCACAAACTCTTCACTTGATTGGTCATTAATTGGCACTTATTTGCATTCCAACAAGGTACCCCAGAGCACAAGTGACCTACACCCAACCGCATCGCCTGTCAGCTAGACCAAAAGCGCTGCATGCTTGGCAAATTGAAAATGTCGTGGCATGTTGACATTTTGCCGCAATGTTAGCTGTTCAAATGTAGGGTATTTGTTGGAGTGCAACACTGAATCTTAAGGGTGAGTCTTGAGAGCTCTTTCAGAGTGAATTCAAGTGAGTTCTGCTGCAGTGAATAAATATCAATTTCTATTGCATATGTTTTGAAATGTTGTTTGTGCAGTAGCGATTGTTTGATAAAATAGCGCCGCCCTAAAGTATGCAACCAATGCTATAAAAATTTACAAAAGCAATTAAATTCCAAGCTTAATCGATTTAAGTGGTGTTTTTAGCCACCTTCTGCTTTGATATTTACTGCATAGTTGTAGGCATATTTTAGACACACCTCTTGAGTTTGAACACTAACAACTTTTCTGACTTTTTGCACACTATTGAAGCTTAATTAATATAGTGTCACAGCTTTAGGAACAAGAGTTATAAATTAATCTGAAACTTTACCACAAGATAGCTTTGACATTCGACACAAACATAGTTACATTTAATTGGCGCGTTTTAACTAACAAGCCAAGAAGTATGCTAAGAAAACTTTGCCTAACAGAAAGAAGCACGCATTGAATTGTGACGAAAAATACTTTGGTTTTTCCGACTAAGTTGATTTTGTGCCTTTAATATACGTGTACAGTCAAGTAGTGACATTGTGTGCTAGCATGGTGTGACTTGAAAAAACACAAACTTTAGATATACATTAAGACAAAAACTTATGCTCTCTGCATACTTATAGGTGAGCATCTTAAAGAACACAAAAAAACCTAAAACAAATAAAAACTCAAATGTCAATCGATGTCGGGGGTTGAGGTTTTGGGGGATGAGAGCTGTGCGAAACCCATAAGACACACACAAGCGGTAAAATCAACTTCGTTTTAGGCTTAGCTAAAAGAGGGCGACCGAAAACAATTCGCCTCACACGAGTTGCACAACAGATCGATCAACAAAAATAGCCTTTGAGGTCGAGTATGTGAAAATTTCAAAAGAAAAGGTCATTACAATGCCATCGATTACAATGGTACCGACAACATGCAAAGGTTAAATTGATAGCACTGTTGCTGTATTCAACAACATACCGATTACTTTCACTTGATTAGATACGAGTTTGCTTGATTCATTGGCATGAACCTCAACTAAATATGTGACAAAGTTAATCAAAGTGAAACCACTAATTGAGTGAACATTTTAAATAATAATAACTCGAGGTTGCTCTGCTGTAAATAACTAAGAACAAGGATTAGAGATAAAAAACCATCAACATATTTGAAAAATCTAAACAATGCTTAAAGCAGATGTTCTCACATTTAAAAAAATTTCAATTTAAAAAAATTTAACGTGAAAAAATTTAAATTTAAAGATGTCTTAAATTTAAAGATTAATTGAACAACAATAATTTATGACTGTTGCCTGCAAAATAGTCCGAGTAGAATATCACTTTTGTGCAATCCCAGTTTTGACCAGAAACTTGGAAAAACAAGATCGAGAAAAATGATCGACCACTTGTTATAAGTTTAAAACTACTTATTTCAGCCACATGAGTCGAACATTTTTTCAGTTTTATTCTTTGTTATAAATATATTTTTTGTATTAAGTCTTTTTCATTAACCCCAGAAAGATAACACAGGTCAACATGGTTTAGTTGTTGGAAAGCTGAGGGTAATTTCCGAAGTAATTTGCTGCGTAGAATCCGAAGCCGACGTCAGAACTGGCCCATCGCGTCAGGATTTCGAGATATTTGAGGTTATGTAACCGAAAAACGGCGTTTTCCCTACTTTTGAGGTTATGTACAGGGAGCAAAAAATTTGTTTGTTCTGTCTCTCCAGTTATATCATTTAGTACAACTCTTACCCTTTAATTGAAGAGTTCAAGAGATCAATTACAATTTTTTTCGCAAAGTTATGGCTATTCGAAGTTACGAAATATATCTCATATAAAATATGTCTCAAAGGCTTAATGCAAATGCTAACGATGTCGAAGGGATATATTTCGTAACTTCTAATAGCCATAACTTTGCGAAAAAAAATCGTAATTGATCTCTTAAACTCTTAAATTAAAGGGTAAGAGATGTGCTAAATGATGCAACTGAAGAGGCAGACCAAAAAAATCAAAATTCTGAAGTGATGGGCCAGTTCTGACGTCGGATTCGGATTCTACGCAGCAAATTACTTTGGAATGAACCTTCGCTTTCCAACAAGTCACATGATCCCGGTATTTGTAGACCTGTGTAATCATACATATTGTGATGTGATTTAAAGATAATCTCGAGTAAAAGTGACTCATGACTTTTAACTGTCTGTAACGTCAAGTTTTATTAATTAATTTGAATAAACCTAACGTCTTTATAAATTTTGCATATAGGCGAAATGTTTCAAAATAAGTTCCTTTTTTCTTTTATATGATATTTCGTGATTTTTTAACAAAGTAAACAAACCCGAACACGGGTTGTTATGGCTACCTAAGTAAGTAAACATAGCGCAGGAAAGTGATAAGTGAAAATTATTGAATTTCCAGTCAAGTTTATTTTGTTTTTAAATTACACTACATTTCAGTTAATAACGAGAAGAAGCGTTTCAGGAAATTAAAAAAAAAATTCACTTATCACTTTTGTGCGGCTTACCATCGTTATACAATTTGTGGCCAATTAATAAGGACAACCTTAAAGATGTTAAAAATTCAAAATTGCATTTTTAACTACATTTCATTTGGTAAAAAGGAATTTTCTTTATTAATTCGCAATATTATATTAGTAAATGCCAAGTCATATGGAAGTGGGTTAAAAATACAAGTTTTAATTTTTATCATTTTTACAACAAAATTAACTTTTGGGCCATTTTTTGATTAATTAATATAACGATTAATTCACATTTTAAAGGTTGTCCCTATTGGTTTGGCCACCCACTGTGTATGTTTCTTAGCTTTACCATTGAGAGTTTTTATGCTTTCAGTACTCTTAACTATTTGTTTTTAAAAATTAGGTAAGCTACTTTTATGATTTTTCTTAATTATGTAAAAAATAAATTAATACAATATTGATTTCATACAATCATGTGTACTAGACATGGGTAACGCAACGCTGCTTTGCGTTATTGAGTTGAAGCACTTAAATGCGTTACTGCGTTGATACACTTGTTTTAATAAAGTAACGCAATAGCGGCATAACGCAAATGACCCGCTCAAAGCAAAAGTAATAAATATTTATAGAGCGAGCAAAAATTGCACAAGTTGTACAGCGCATCGAACATAGTGGCAGAAAGTTGAAAGCGAACATTATTCCTCTGTATACATTACTGAACATTAAAATGTTGAACGTATTCTTTTTCGAAGTAGAACTAAATTTGAACCAAATTTCGAACTTGTTTTGTATACCAGGAACGCGCATGTTCCAGTTTGACATCGCATCAAATCGAAATACAGTTTAGATGCATGCTTGAAGTTTAATATATCTTCATTTTTGGTGGATGCTGTAATATGCGCTTCGTTTAGTTATATTTAATATAAATTACTTATAGATTTAATAATCTTTAATAAATCTATTAGCAATACGATTTCTTTAGAACACATATATTCATTCAAGATTTTTATTTGATTTCATTTATTTTTCCAAGTGAACTCAATTTGCGCTTAATATTCCACCACAAAATTCTTCGCATTCGAAAAATTGACCACAGAACGCAACGCGTTTGTCAACTAAAACCCTCAATGCGTATATTAAATTCTTGTTGACCCAGGAATCATATAATTTCAAACTACGCTATGGCGCAATTGCGTTAACGCAATCCGCTGAGACAGTAAACTGCGTTTGAGTTGGTGTATCATATATTCTTCGATGAAGATCAAACGAATATGTGAGGATGAGACCTATGAAAAAAAGAGGAATGGAGCGTTGTAGATGATAGCTTATACTACGCTGTGAAACATAACAAATGCAGTATTAAATATCAAATATACGCGTCAAATGTCAAATTGACACTTCATTGAACGACGGTCAAATTATTCTGTTATTGTTCACACAAAAGTGTATAAATCACGATTGAAATATGGGTGGTAGGGGTAGGAGGGTTAAAAAACTTTACGATTTATCATCATACCAAATAACAAGAAAAGTTCATTAAAATCTGTCGTGTTGAAATTTTTATATATTAGATAAAAAAAAAAAAAAATCATGTTTCTCGTATACTGTAATTGTAATTGTTCAATGTAAAGGTATCGCGAAAACTATATTTAAGTTTTACACCTGACCCAAGCAGTGTTTTATGGGGGCCATTTCATAGGGCAAAATAAAATCTTTAAAATCTATTTCCTGTATAAGGAATTGATGCAGATATAACGGAGTTGTGAATGTTGACAATATCATAGTTTTTATTTTGAGGCCTATGCTGAATTTAAGCTTTACATTTTCTTGTATTTACTATATATCATTATGTCTTACATTTTCTTTTTATATTTTAGATTTCTTAAAAATACCAGAAACTCAATTCAAAGTCGTAAGAAACTTTCATACTACAGCTTAAATTCGGAGGTAATGGAAAAACAAAACTTGTCTCAGATCAGAATCAAAGAAATTGGAATTGTTTGTCGAAATAATTCTTTTACCGAATTTCGCCCAGCTCCTGTTAATGCTTGTCTGAAAAAAAATTTATTGGGAATTCTTCTTTCTTCTATCTTCTTTTATCTTTAAATCCGAAAATAAATGTAACCACAACAGTCGACCACATAAAATGACGACGCAACTTTCTCCCACCGCACTACATAGAAATCATTAAGAAGCACCTTAATGAAGCCTTAAGTCGACGCTATACTTGCACAAATATGCTACGTATATTGCGCATAGTAGTGGTTAGATATACACACAACTATGGCTGTATATAAAAAGGACTGAAAAATATGAAGAAGAAAAGAGTCAGAAAAAACTTGGCAACTATTTGCGTTTTGTCAAAAATTACACAGAAACGCTTTCTCCTCCCAATTTTTTTCTTTTTTAGCAAAATATTTTTGGGCCAGGCCCAGAAGTTGACAAATGTTGGAAGACAGCAAAATACAAAGGCAGTATGTAAGAGAATGAAAGAGATATATTATAGCAAGATGAGTAGAGCAAGTGAGATACAAAGTATAGATAATAGGTAAACGTATATAACTCGGGTGTGAGCCAAGAAACTCATGAGTATTCAGCTGACTGCCAACAAGAAAAACAAGAGTGACAACACCAATTACAACAACAATGACAACTAGACAGACAACAACAAGAATTAAGCTAATGTTTAAGCATCAGGAAGATGAGGCGAATAGAGCCGGAAATGGGTGGCCATTATAATTAATTGTACGCGATAGGCGGCGGCCTTATTTAGTATCGCTAATCAGTGCTTCTTGAAGATTTTGGGCTTAGAAATTGTTGCTGTTAACGTCAGCTTGTCATTCTAGTTAACGGTTAATCTGGTAGTTATTTTAATGCAGCGTATAAAGCCTGAAATGTACTTTACATGCAGGCGTTTAACGCTAGTTTTGACATTTGAAATAATGACAGCATAGATTAAAAATCAATTAAAAACAATTGAAGCTGACAACAAGCTACAGGGGTACAGTTAAAAAGAAAAAAAAATAACAATAATAACATGCAACAGAAAGGCTTAGAATGAGCTTAAATGAAAATTCACGCATAGTGACGGAAAGATATAAAGAGAGAAGAGTATCGTTTACCTCAATGTGCTCGCAGACGCAGATGCCTTCCTCGCAGTAGGCGCACGGCTGCCATTTACGTCCATTCGGCAGTCCCTTGAATATCATAGTCGGCTCATCCAGTAACAGCGGCTCGTACTGCTGCTGAAAGGTTAGCTCCTTCAGCTGCTTCTTGGCCAGAAAACCGATGCCACCGCCGCCACTCGCTGATGTAAGATCCAACGCTGCACCCACTTCCGCTGCTGAGCCGGTATCCTGCTCAAAAGCATCGCTGCGTCGCATGCGATAAACACTACACTTGCGCTCCAGCGGCCCAGGAGGTGGCTGCATCGGCTCATCGTCTTCATAGCTGGCGGTAAGCGGTTGAGTTTCGGCAGCTGCCTCTGGCAAATCGTCACCCTGCAGCTGTTTGGCTACATGACCGGGCGACGCCATGGGCGTGGCCGGCGTCACAATGATGTTGTCGTGGGGAATTTGTATCTGAATGCGGCTCTGCGCATCCTCCGCAGCGGCACTCGCTTTGACGCCGACCGCAGCCGCAGATGGCGTCGTTGGCGGTGTAGCTTCGACTTGCGATACCAGCGGCAGCGTCGCTGTGGCCGACTTGGGCAGATGCGAGTGATGGAAGGTGGTGCCGCTGCTGCCTGAATGGCGATGCATCAGTTTCGGCGAGACGCGTCCGTGTGGTATGGGCACGTAGGGATGGTGCGATTGGTGGTGGGCGTTGGGATATTGAACGACAGCAGCGCCAGCGTGCATGTGTGCGTGCGAATGCATGCGCATGTGCATGACCGACTGCGTGTCGCCCTCGTCGATTGGCAGTAGTTGAAGCTTCGATTGGCCCGTATAGGTGGCGCTGAGCTTGCGGCCGTGAGCCTGTGGCGCGCGCAGATAGTTGGTCGGCAGCTGGTGAAATTGTCGCGACGCGCTGCGGGTGGGCGTGGAGGCGCCATGTTCGGCAACAACGAGCGCCTTCGGTGGATGTAGTTTCGATTGTAGTTGTTCGGTTTTCTTCAGCTGACGCTGACGCTGACGAGCTTGACGCGATGCCAACGAGGCACCGCCGGCAGCAGCATACATGTTGGTGGTGGCAACGACAGCAGCAGCAGAAACAGCAGCGAAGACTTAAGTTTAAAGTTAAGTATGAAGCTTAAGTGGTGTGTAAGAATGGCGCTAACAAAGTGTGTGGCTAAGTGGTGTGTTCATGGCTTTATGTTGATTAAATTGTGCTGTAGTAAATAACGGTTAACTAAGCCAGTTGTGTGAGCGGGGTAGGAGGAAGTTTTACAAATTTTCGGGAATATTACAAAATGTTTACAAAAAAGTGGTGTCCCTGTAAAAGTTCTCCTCAAACTTATAATAATAATAATAATTCAAGTGTTTATAAAATGATTGTACATTGGTTGTTGCTGTTAATTCATTTGTTGTTGTTATATGTTGTTGTAAAATTTGCAGTATTTGAGTTGAGTAAAATGAGTTTTTCAAAATTAGAAATGACTGAAACCATAACAACTCATTTCAGTGTAAAACTAACTAAATTCTGTTAACTAAGCTTTTAACTCTTTGCTAGTTGTTTTGATAAAAAAATTTGTTAATCAACTAAATTTTAACTAATTTATTGTAAGAATTTAATTGTTTTAACAATGTTATGTTAACGATTTTTCGACTGTTTTTTTACACTTTTGCTAAAACTGCTTTTATAAAAAAATTACTTAAATATTTGTTGGTACTTATTTGGTTGTACAAAAAATTGGTAAAAAATATGTATGCATTGGTGTAACTGTATCTGAACTGCTTGATTTGTAAAAAAATAAAGTGTTGGTATTGATTTTAGTTTCGGTTTGACCTTGTATTGTCTTCACTTTTAAGCTTTTGCTTTGTTGCTTCTTCAAACATTTTTTATTTTTTTCTTATTATTCTAAAGTTTTTTTTATATTCTGCTACTATTTTTCAACAAAAATACAACAACTTTTTTAATACTTTTTTTTTGCCTAACTAATATTTGCTATTCTTTGTTTTTTTTCTTTTTCTTTATTTTAAAACAATATTTAAATAATTTTAACTGAAGCTTAACATTGACGCACACATTTTTTACAGTAAACTGCTAAACACCAATTATTTAAATATATTTATCTGCACATCTAATTAATATTAATTTACAACACACAATTATTTCTCAACTAAGCTAACAACTCTTACGTTTTTTTTTTTAATTTTAACAAAATACCATACTCATGCATGTTAAATTGATTTTATTTCAACAAAGTTTAACTTTAATTTATTTATGTGCGAGTTTGTTAATTTTGTGTTTTTTTTTTAATGTTATAATAAGTATTTTTGTATATTTTTGTTTTTATGATGAATTAAGACACTTTTGGATATTTTTACTTTGTGTTGTTTAAATTATTAAAAAATTAATAGCTAATTAATAGTTTTAATACAAAACTTTTTTATATAAATAATTTCTACTAAATTTTTACATTTTTTCATAAACTTTTGTCATATAAAACTTTGAAGCTGCCTTTATAATAATACTTAATTAATACTTAAAAACGTAATCAATCGAGACGGATTTTTGCAAGGAACACGATTTTGTTTTTGTGTTTTGTGTTTTTTTTTTTCAAAATATCTTATATAATATTTAAGCTGAAATTTAAAAGATAGAAATAATGTTGCATGTAAAGAAATTTGTAGTTGAATATTTACATAATTTGCAAAGTTTTCGTTTCAATTTTAAGTTGGAATTTAAGGGCACTTTTCTGATAATCAGATAGTCAGTAATTAAATTTCAATCAATCATACAAAAATAGATGTAATGAGAAAAGTATGTGTGTGATTGCTACATATGGTAGAAGTGAAACTCCTACGCAAAAAAGGAATTTCTGCAATCGTTTTTCAGCCTAGCTTAATAGAAACAAAATTTTCTTAAAAAACAAAATAAATATTAAATTGAATATTATTAATTTCAAAGCAAGCCAACAAAACAGGTGAAGAATTATTTCGCCTTCCAACTGCAAGCTATTGTTTTTTGTTATATTCATAAATAATCTCCACACACAAAGAAAAAAACCTTGATAGCAACTTTTTTTGAATGTGTACTGACAAAAAAATTTATCAACTCTACCTGGGAAATCGTCAATATGAAAAACATTGTTCGAATCGACAAACTCCTAAGTTGAATTGATAAAGTTTTTGTTCATATAGAGGCAACAAAAGTTTCTGTCTGTGTGTTTGCTTTGAGTGCACCCTGTGACTTATATATGCTTTTATAATTTTAGCAGGAAGATTATTTTAATACATTTAATAACCTTGAAAATGCCTGGTATTATCTGTATTGTTATTACCATTTTTAAGTATATGCATAAACCTGTCGTTTTTATACTGCCAAGTGTGGCGAATTTTTTTTTCTTGTTTGCTGATATTGAAACCTTTCGTTACATTGCCCATCTTATTTGCTGTGTAGTTGTATAGTTGGCTAAAAAAATTTCACTTAAAAGAAAAGAAGGATTTGAAAAGGTTCATCATGAAATTGGATTGCAGATTATTTGCATGTTAAGAAAAAAAAAAAAGATGTGTGTGGCCGCTACGCACGATAGAAGTGAAACTTTTACTTTTAGTGCTAGATCAAGGTAAATTTTGCTTGCAGGCGAACTGGTTTTTGGCTATTTACTATTGCCCCGGCTTATACTTGTCAAGAATTGACGATCAAGTCTTGTGTTTGGTGGTGCGGGAATCGTAACAAAAGAGAAAGAATAAAATTTACCATACCGTCAATTCTTGGGTAATTCGATTTGTGTTCGTTCGTTGTCCCGTTATTTTCAATTTTATATCGGCGTCATCAGTGCAAACTTGAGAAGGAAAAGGGAGAAGTGAAAGAAACAATTGACCGTCAACTCTTGACGAGTGTAAATTGAATCGTCGAGCTTAAAAGGGAATATGCAAAACTTGAACGTCAATTTTATTTAATTTAATACGAGTATAAGCCGGGACATTGTATGACAATTCGGTGGTGGAGAATTTAATACACAATGAACTATTTCAATTTTGCCGCCCTTTAAATTTTTTCGCTCTTCTAATTTTTATCTTGTAAAAATTGTTTGGTTCTTAGTTTTTTCGCCCCTCGAAGTTTGGCGCTCTAGGCGACCGCCTGCTTCGCCTGCGCCTTAATCCGGCCCTGCCTTCATAACAGTATTAGTTCAAGAACTGTCTTTTTTCCATAAAGCCAACTTGTATTTTTAACATGGTGATATTATGGAAAACATCAATTGTCCCTTTTGTTTATGGACAGTTACTGAACAGTTCAATATTCACGTTTTCTTACTTTCGTGACACAGTTGGTTATCAAGAGGATTTTTTATTTTAATTTGATGACTTAAGCCATCCCAGGCTCGATTGTCATAGCACAGACGACAGATATTAAAAAGAAAAGATTTGTCGTAAAACCTGTGTCGGAAGTAATGCACTTTTCCCTTTCCGTACTCGCATCGAACCGCGTACAATTCGACTGCAAGTTGAACGTGCTACCATCGCATCATTGCCTCCCTTGCATCAAAGCGAACAAACTACAAACAAACCTGAACAAACCCCCTTGGGCTTTATTTATATAATTTATTTTCTTTCAATTTATCTTAAAAAAAAAACAAAAACTGCCTGTAGATCGTAAATATTTTTAATTTAAAAAAGCACAAAATTTTAACCGCGGTTAGGACCAGTAAGCCTTCGCTTCATGGTCAGAAGCTCTGATGATAATAATCAAATTCGATATTGATTGCGATTCGAAAAAAGTTCGTTTGGCGGGCGTAACGGTTTCTTCGTAAACGAAGGTTCGCTTATGTTTCGAAAAATTATTCGCTTACAATTCCAAAGCGATTTATTCCAAACCACAATTGCGGAGATAATTATATTTTCTCCTTTTACTGTAAGGTGGATACTTTCGGATAACTTTTTTTGGCACTTTCGTTGCAAACGAACTTTCGCTGTAAACGAGATATGTGCCGGGTGTGTTACATATGCATTGAGAAATTCATTTTCGGCCCAATATTTAAGTAACATAACCTTCTCATGTTTTACTTTCGACCAAAGTAGTTAAGCGTAGGTAATCTGACAGCTCAGTTGGTAATGGAAGAACTTGTAACCAGTATTTTGTGTGTTAAAATACCGCAGTATGTGAATATTTTTTTATTTCGATATAAATGTGAGTTAAAAACTTCGTTTGAATTATATGAAAGAAACGATTTTTATATGAAAATTCACTGATCTAAAAATAAAACAAATTTTAGATTAAAAGTTGCATTCGTTAATATTGCAGCATGTGCTACCTTTAAATCAATCAAAGCAATCAATCTGAATTTATCAAAACTCAAATTGAAAAATACCTAAAAGTATACTAATGTTCTGAAAAAGCTACGTTTAGATTCAAATTTTTAGACCGTACTGTACTTTCAGAGTATTCAACGAAAGACTCAATTCAATCATAAAAGAAAGAGAGAACTACTGATTGTTGATTTAACATAAGTATGAGCTACTCAAATAAATATGTCTACGTGACCGAGTGGTTAGAAGAACAGCCGACTATGGATCACATCATACTGTGTTCAATCTTCAGTGAAAACAAAAATATAAAAAAATTTAAATTTAATTAGTAATTTTCTCATTTTTATGCAACTAGAGCGGCGAATTTCAGTGTTGTTGGTTTCATAAGAACCATTTCGTTACAATGGTTGTAACGATCAGATCGTTACAAATTCCGTAAATATAAAAGAAAGTAAATATGAATTTTTTTGTTTAAACATAAAGAATTTAAACCTAAGGAAACTGCGCTCACTTGATCAAATAAGAAACCAACACGTCCGTCAGCCACAGTAATTCGCGTTTTCTTCAAAATTGAAAATAAAATAAAACCTTAATGAAGGCTTTAAATATATATAAATAATATATTAAATTACTTGAAATATTGAAAAATAATGAAAAAAAAAGAAAAAGAAAATTATTATATTTTTTTTTGCCCTGGCTGGGATTCGATGCCGTCCTCCATCTGGGCACTAGGCTTACTGAACGGCACTTAATGCGAATAATCGCAAGAAGCGGCGCTAGCCATCACAGCCCGCGATGACAGCAAAGAGTGCGATCACGCGTTGCATGGCGCCACCAGCGAATGCGTGTAATTCACATGTTGTTCATATGTTAATAAGAACAAATAGAAAGCAAAATGGCATCATAAGGCAGTCAAGTGGTTAGACCAAAAATTCAGCCATTTAATAGGTAAATGGCTTTTTGGTGATTTAAATTAACAATAATTTTAGAAAACTAAAAATGAATAGGCAGTCTTGGTGGCAAGATGTAGCCACTTAATCATTAACAAACAAAAAAAAAAAAATCTCAAGCTTCGGCCAATCTCAAGAGTAAGCTTTTCGGCTTTGGACAAACTGTATCTTAAGTATCATATTGTAAGGCCTTCTGCCATCGGTACTTTGCCGCCTGATCCGCCTGTAAAATTAGATGGTTAACCGTAGGAAGTATTTTTAAGCTAATATTTGTAACAATTAATAGAAAAAAAAATAGAGACAAGAAAAATACAAAACGCAAATATTAACAATAAAAATAATTAGATTTTGTGATCGCTTCGAGCTAAAACCCTTGGGGTTAGTGATTGTGATAAATTCTGCGATTCACAAAACTATTTATTGTTTTTGTTCTTGAGACTGTTTCTGCCCAGGGGTTGCGAGATGCCTTGGACGGACCCTGGAGCTGCTGAGCATACCCCAGCCTAAGAAATAAAACTCGTTGCATGGTTTACCCCCCATCTAGCTCGCCGTATTGTTGTATACACGGCTATAAAAGTTTCACTTCAAAAAATGAAAGTAAAAAGCACAAATTTAGCAATTTACAAATTATATCTGCAACATGATTAAAACAACATCACTTGATCTCAAATTTCCGAGTGAGATTTGATTTAAGCATTAATACTTTAATAAGCAAAACTCTAATTTTCTGCATGCAAGTTCAAGTGTAGAATTCTAAGAGAAAAAGGATTTATTTTTAAACAAAATTGTAAATTAGGGGCTTTGAAGCATGCTCTTTCTTACATAAAGTTTTATAGTTTAATAATTAGTTTTACATAAAAAAAAATTCAAGAACTCGATTATTTCAAAGAATATTTAAAATTAGATTTTGTGTTAGAAATTAGAAAATTAGAACTAGTAACCATGTGCTTTTGTCGGAATTTTTCCAAACCATCGCAAATTATTTTTTACAAATTTTTTTACCTTCTTTTCGGAATGGCCACTTTTGTGAGCAGTTTAATTAAAAATTAAAGGTAATTAGAAAAGAATCAACTTTAAAAAAAAAAAATTTTATAATTCAACAAATGCTTAAAATACCCATAAAATTATCAGAAATAATTTTATAATTTTATCAGAAATTTTTAAAAATTTTTTGATTTTTCGAATGTAGCCATTTTTTTGGTAACTCCAAAAGTGCTTTAATCACACTTCTGAAGCTTGTTTATTAATACTCAATATATTTTTTTCTATAAAGTTTTTTTTGTAAAGTCGATTCATTTTGAGTCGAGAATTAAGAATTTATTTTGTAAGTAACTGACAAATTCGAAAATTCAAAAAATTTTAAAAAAAATCTGAAAAAAGCACACGTTAAATATCTTTACGTATCATGGTTTCGAAATATTATTACGAATTTAAAATCATGATTTTTAAAGTGAACATTTTTTTAGGAACGTTGATGCCTTTTTAGTAAAAGTTATGAATTCGTGCCAGCACTGTTAATGTCAGCAAATCGTCACCACTGGTTATGTTATTACTATTAACGTAAGCACTGTTAAGGTTTGCATTGTTAATACGTGCACTGTTAATGCCTACATATCTGAATCAGCAACCAAACGAGCGGAAAGCATAGCAACATTTTTGTTCTTATCATATGGGAACCTCTAGAAGGGTGGTGGATACAAGTGGTAGGTGTGTTCAAAAGAAATTATGAACGGTAAGAAATAATAGAACTTGCTCATACACTTAACTCCCCTAGGGGTCAATTCGGCAAAGATATAAACTATAATCTCTAGGGGACCCACAGAAAAATGGTATATAGGGGTACGTGTATTGGAAGGAAATTTTGAAGGTCAACAAATAATAGGACCAGTTATATATTTGACTCCTCTAGAGGTCAATTCAGTACAAATATGAACAATAATCGATATTTTTTGTGTATAGGGACCCAGAGAGGGGCAGGTAATTGGTTGGTATATTCAGAAGAAATATTAAATAGCAAAAAATAATAGGACCAGCTCATACATTTCATACCCCTCTTGGAGTCAATTCGGGAGAGATATAAACTATAATCGACAGCTTTGGTGATTTTATTTGGGGACCCCCGAAGGAGTGGTAGATAGGTGAAGATGGGGAGTGGGTATGTCCAGAAGAAATGTTGAAGGGCAAAAAATAATTGAAACAGCACATATATTTCAACCTTGTAGGGGTCTTTTCGGGAGAGATATGAACTATAATCGACAGTTATTTTGTTTTTTTGTAGGGAGACCGCCAGATGGGTGGCAGATGGAGATTAAGAGTTTTCAGAAGAAATGTTAAGGGGTAAAACAAATAGCACATTAAAGTGTACATATACATATATTAAGTAATATTAATACATTTTTTATGAAATTTCGTCACCAAGTGGTAAAAATTTAAAAACTTCGAAAAAAAGGTGATTCCTAACAACAATTCCTATACAACAATTCTAAATTTTTTTAAATAAAATCTATTTTTTATTCACTGGAAAATTTTTTGCAATCCAATTATCTTTTTGACACAATAAAAATCATGAATTAACATGCGTTTTTCACAAAATAAAATTAACTTCCACTCCGGAGAATCTGTTTTGACTCAATTGGAACAAAAGAAGCAAAGTCGTGGAACGATCTGAAGGCCATACAGGAAAATGCGTTATTAATAAAACGTGTCTCGTAGATTGAAAAAACGCTGGCTTATTTTTGTGTATCAAATAAGTCTTGCTTGATTTGACAAAAATGCATCATTCTGCGGTTTGTTTAACTATCATCGGTATTTATTTTTTTTGGACAGGAAAGAATTTTTCAAGAAAATGTTCGAACTTTTAACGTTTTAAAAGTTATTGAGACAATCTTAACGAGAAATTTTACAGAGCTAGTAAAGAAGTTGATAACAAAATACCAGTTCATGGCCATATAAGAGTTTTAACATAAGCATCTTGACAAAAATTAATTTTATTTAGCTCAACTAAATAAAAAAAATTGGACAGATACTGCACCATTCCTGGAATTAGATGACAACAAATCTTTTAGAATCGGCGGAACCCTTGTTACTGTACTAAGCAGTTTTCTTTAACACAGCAAGATATTAATCTGTGATGCCTAATTCTAATACTTCTATGACGGATTTTTCTTATGATAGTCTTTTCTTTAGCTCTTGTCATGGAAATTGCAAGATTTGATTTATTTAACATTAGAGGAGATGCTTTTCGGGAATTGCATTTTGTTTTTTAATAACTAAAGGTAGCACCATTATTATTTATGCGTTTGCGTTATTATTACAATCTGCGTTTCTTTTTTTTCCCTTTTGCAATTGAATTTACTGAGTAACTCCCATTATATTTTATTTGTATCTATACAGTGCTGAAAACCGAAATGGATACAAATATTACTTTATGATTTTGGGAAAATCTGGAACTCCCAGTGAAGCAATGAAAATCAAAAAAAGCAAAAAAGAAAAACAAACACACACACACACAGATATATTCATAAACATAATAAACACGCCCGCTGCATAAAAGCGCGAAGGTTAAAAACGTAATAGCGCAATAAAAGATTGTAGTGTTGAAAATGTTGCGTGTTTATGAGTGGATTGCATGTTGGCAACTTCATCATTTAAGTGTCTGTAAATGTGATGCTATGCGCTGCGTTGCGTTGCGATGATGATGATGTGCATATGTGTGTCTGTGAGTACGCAATAATATTTGTTAAAGCAGTAACACTTCTGTTAATTTATGTCCAACATGCGTTGAATAATAACACAAAAAATAAAAATAAAGTAGGTACTTCTATCTACATGTTTCACAATGTTGACAAAATTGAATAAAACAAACTATGGAGCTACTTAAAAAACAACTAGCAGAAGTGATTTTTTTGTTAAAGCAATTGGTGAATATTTTTTTCGTAGATCTGCTTGTTGAAACTTATGTCCAAATTGGAGCACAAACTTTATCGATTTTTTTAACAAATTAAAAGTCGCTGGTTTTGCCATTTTTTTTCTCCACTCAAACATTTTAATATTCTAATAAAAGTAAATAGCAAAAAAAAAAAAAATGGAAGATAAACTTTAATAACTTGAATGCGGTGCCTGTTGAAAGGACAAAAAAAAAAAATAACTGCAAAAAAGTAAAACTGTGACAAAGGAACAAGCAAAATAATTGCAAAGATAGAACGAACGGAGAGTCGACGTACGAACAACTTATGTTGAACAAGGACTGGCTGTCGTTTGACTTTGTGGTGACCAAATAGGACAGCTGCATAGCGACAGCGACAGAGATAGCTAGAAAACTTGAGTCCTTGTGGCTTTGCGGATTATTCGTGCTTGAAATATACACAAATATTAACTTTACGCCTATCAACAGACCCCCTCTGTTCTGCTGCGCTAAGGAAACCTATTTGGTCCAGCACAGAATATGAAATATTATAATAAAGTAGAATAATAAAGAATAAAATAAATCTAAGGCAGTCAGCAAAGTGATGGAAATATGTGCTCATAGCGCTCTAAGCAACATGCTGCAGTTACTGTGAGCTTGAAAGTGCAAGTCAGAAAAATATTTAATTTAGTACGCCACGTGAGAGCGTTGTTTTTGAAAGTAAGGAAATTTTGCGATTTTTTTTTTTTTTGCTTTAAGCTTTTCGGTGTGAAAAGGTAATGTTGATCGGGAACAACCAGGATTTACATAAAAACTTTATCTAGAAAAATTTGAATTTTTAAGGGTATAACTTAATACATAAAGATTTATAACAAAAAAAAGATCTTTAGATCTTAAAATAATTTTTAGCAAAACAAGCAATAAAAATGCAGATGATAAAAAAAACATAGATACTATCCCAATAGGCAATGAAACTAGGCCTCTTCTAACGAAGGCGTGCATTTACTGCTACTTTTGGCGGCAAGGCACATGACTTCCTCGCTGCTTTTGCGAGCGCTTCTATGAGGCCTAATTTTTCGCTACCCAGGGCAGTACAACAATTATATTTTTCCTACAAAAACTAGTTCTGCTTATATTTCAGGGTTACTTTTTCGTTAAAAGTTAAAATACAGGGTGTCCCAGACTTAGAGTATTATAATGTGGGGGCTGATTCCTCGTGATGAGGCGAGCAAAAAATCGTATGGGTGGGGGTGGTCGCAAATGCCCCCTAGGGGGCTAGGAGTGAAAATAGTGCTTTTCACTTTTTTCCAAAAATACCACCGTTAAATCTAACTGTTTTACTAGTTATTGTTAGCAACAAAAAAACAAAGTCGTTTGCTTGCATTAAGTACCTCAGTGGGAGGAAAAAGTGGTAAGATCGGAAAATCGATTTTATACAAACAATATTATCTCTGAAGTATAAACAATGTATGACGGGTTTTTACAGAATTGACCAAGGAAAAAAACTGCGTCATAAAAAATAATAAAACATTTGGGTTTTTTCTGAGAAAATTGTCTTGAAAGTTGAATTTGTAAAGAAAAAAACCTATTTTTTGACTTCAGATGCTTATACATTTTTTGTTTATGACTTTATGGAAAAATTTTGCACTATTAACTTAAAGCAAATTTAATTTTCTTTTCAAAAAGTTATGGTTTTTTTTAATCGTTGCAGGGATATGTTAGCTATGGATTAAAACGTAACGACACCTATTTTTTTGTTTTTCACTCCTAGCCCCCTA
Source organism: Coremacera marginata (assembly GCA_914767935.1). Taxonomy (NCBI): domain Eukaryota; kingdom Metazoa; phylum Arthropoda; class Insecta; order Diptera; family Sciomyzidae; genus Coremacera; species Coremacera marginata. The sequence goes on along the minus strand of OU612045.1, from coordinate 182,079,903 downwards.
CGGGGGCATTTGCGACCACACCCACCCATACGATTTTTTGCTCGCCTCATCACGAGGAATCAGCCCCCACATTATAGTACTCTAAGTCTGGGACACCCTGTATATATTAGTTCAAAAATACTGAATAACGTCATGAATAACGTCATGACTTAGAAATATTATTATCTGACAAAAATATGTAAAATAAAATAAAATCACAGAATAAATAGGTAGATATACATAAAAAGAAATAAAAAAAAAATCTGTTTTTAATTGTTTTGATTAACCTCTTCTTTAAGCCATTCTAAAGGAGTGCTCATAGAAGGCCTCTTAAAAGCAAGAAGAGCGGAGGGCCTAGAAAATATGGCCATTTCATATAAAAAAGTATATGGGCTTGGATATGAGCGTGGAAGGACTACGAAATACATTAGAAGCTCTGCTAGTAGCGCTTCGAAGCCCTGCTTTTGTCCACTGGGTATACGTTCTATTAAAATAAACTGCATTTACTGAAAGATTAGATTATATGACAATGTCCAATTTTTTCAAAAATTACAGACTTCTATCAACAGATTCTTGTCTTCTACCAGTATCAACTCGACACGTTTTCTTTTAATCAAAATTTGGTGCTTAAAGAACGATTTCTCAGCTGGATAAATTTTTATAAGAAGAATTAAAGAGTAATTTTTACGAAAATTTCTTCAGTCATAAATTTAAATTTTAAATTATTTTTAGATTTTAAAAGGTTTATTTTTTTAAAAATTTTAACTTTAAAAAAATAACTTACATTTTTTACACTTCGTAATTTTTAGATTTTATGAAATAGTAAAAAAATTTAAAAAATGCGGCTTTTTAAAAAAATTTTAATTTTTCTTATGAAAATTTCAACCAATAACTAAAAAAATCACCCAGTTCTCCACAGAGATCATTGTAAAAAATGTTTTGAAAAACATTTTTTTTTTAGCTGAACAATTTTCTTCGATTTTAGGTGACTTTGTGAACACGTAATTCGGAAATTATATCTCGCACAGGAACAAATTTTTGTACACAAGTTAAAAAGTCTAACATACAAAAAAAAAAAAAGAAAAGGAAAATGTTCGAATGACTAAAATTTGTAGTTGTCCGCACCATGTGAAATACCACATACTTTTTTTTTTTAATTTCGGGGAAAATGTGTTTTCTGGATTAAACAACTTTTTGCAATTACAAAAAAAAAAATGCGTGCACATGAATATTTTTGTATTGAAGTATTGGGTTCTTGGAAATTGCATAAAAAATGTCAGCACATGTTTTTACAATTTATAAAATTATATTCGTTTGAGGTAAAATTTGTAATATATTTGTCTCGGATATCAGATTTAGTCAGAAATGATACTTAACTGTAACACAAACTACATATAATTGATTTAAATATAATGTTTGTGATCTTCATTATATAATTAAGAAATAAAATACTAATTTGCATTATTTTTTTTTCTTTAATAATTGTGGACCCTATGGGGGTGGAGGGCTTGAACTTCGAAAACACTCAGTGGCCTGTATTGATTTCACTTAATTTGGGTTGAATTTATTAACAAATTTTTTACTTAAGAACGTTAAACTCTTAAAATTCCGATCGCTAAGTCCAATTTAATTCTATTCAGAAAAAAATTAAGCACATACAAGAAATATGTCTTAGAATATTGCAGGAAATATGTATTTTAAAATTTTACTATGACTTACTTTGTAAAAAATTTGTACTCGGCTTACTGCTATGGCAAATAAATGTCTCTAGCAAAATTTCACTCTAAACTACTTTGTCTAAGATTCGTCTACGGTTTACTTATATTGAAAAAAATAGTCTTAATAAAAAGCAAAAACTTCACTTTTAAAACTTTAGTCTACTTTGCTTTTCTCAGTCTCATGTCTTTGCCAATTTGATGCACGAACTTGTTAGCTCCACTCTTTGAATTGCCAGTTCCATGTAGATTGAAAATTCTTCCAGTAAGTCAGTGATCTAAATTCTTTAAAGGTCTATTGATACGAGAGTGGTCCCAAAAGTGGACCCGACCTAACAAAGAAAACAGAATAAATTTGGGAACAAATATTTTTATTTTTCAACATAGTCTCCTTTCAGCTCTATACACTTTTCCTAGCGATGTTCAATAGCCCCGATACCCTATTTAAAGTGAGAACCATCGATAGCCTCAAAATAGCCATCAACCGCAGATTCCACCTTACATTGTTGGCAAATCTTTTACCAACAAGCCACTTTTTTCAAGTTTGGAAAAAGAAAATAATCCGAGGAGGTTAAGTCTGGCGAATAGGGTGCGTGATTAAGCAATTCGAACTTTAATTCATTGATTTTGTCCACCGTGATAGTGGATGTGTGAACTGGTGCATTGTCTTGATGAAACAATACTTTCTTTTGACTGCTTTTTCTTAATTTCATCACTCCAACGCTGCAATAAGTTCGCATAGTACTCGCAGTTGATTGTTTTTTCTTTTTGAAAAACTACTATTTTGTGGATTTTCTTAACCATTTCTGTCGTGGTCACCCTATTTAGTTAGCCACTGTGATGTTCGTCTTCGCAGCTCGTACGGCCTCGTTTAAACTCTGCCACCCAATATTTTAATGTTGTGAACGAAGGAGCAGACTCCCTCAGAGAATAATTTCCACTCAAAAAATTTATTAGTAAAATGGCTACGAATGATATTCGTGGCAAAAATATTCGTGCATTATACGAATATTCGTACAATAAACAATAAATATTCCAATAGTATTCGTACAATATATATAAATATTCCAATAGTATTCGGGGAACAGGGGGCGAACCTTCACATGGCAACGTGTCTGACCGCCTTATTCGACATTATCCATGTCGAAATCGTCTCAAGTCGACTCAAACCTCCAAGTGGTGTTCCCTGGGCAACGGCAAACTGGCATCCGTCAGTTTGACGGCTAATTTGAGCGGCGGGTCGATCCATAGACCTTAAACATGGAATGTGCGCAGGGTTTGGGTCCCGCCACATTACTACTGCCCAATGAAAACTAAACCAGCCTCGGATAAGAACCCCAATTACGTTGACGACCACCGCAAACGAAAAACGGACAATGATTTACGGATATGCACCTGGAATATCCGGACCCTTTATAGGGAAGGTGCCATTATCCAACTGGCGGAAGCCCTCAAAACAATACAATCTGACATCACCGCCATCCAGGAAATGCGATGGAAAGGGCAAGGCTGCTCTAAACAAGCACACTGCGATATCTACTACAGCTGCCATGCGGAGAAGCGCGAATTCGGATGTGGATTCGTCGTTAGCCGGAAACTACGCCACCTTGTTTCCCGGTTCACACCTGTGAACGAAAGATTGGCCACGATCCGCATCAAGGCAAAATTTTTCTACATAAGCCTTATTTGCGCGCACGCCCCGACGGAGGAAAAGGACGAAGCCGTCAAGGACGCTTTCTACGCTAGTCTTGAGGACGTATATGACCACCTTCCGGTCCATGACGTGAAAATAGTCCTCGGCGATTTTAATGCGAAAGTCGGAAGGGAAGGCATCTTTGGCCCCACTGTCGGTCAGTTCAGTCTTCACGAGACCTCCACAAACAACGGTCTAAGACTGATCGACTTCGCCGCGGCACGAAACATGGTAGTTAGTAGCACCAGATTTAAGCACCTCGACATCCACAAGGCCACCTGGCTGTCCCCGGATCAAAAAACGCGAAACCAAATTGATCATGTTGTAATCGACGGAAGGCATGCCTCTAGTGTTCTAGATGTGCGTACATTTCGGGGGGTCAACATTGACTCCGACCATTATCTTGTTGCAGCCAAGATCCGCATGCGATTATGCAATGCGAAGAACATACATTAGATGTCGCTAAGCTGCAATTACAACGGACTGCCGAAGCCTACTCCGCTCAACTCTCGGTTAAGCTCAACCAACCAACCTCTGGACTCGACGACGCCGGCGGACTTTGGGCGCATATATCCCACTCCATGCGCGCTGCCGCTGAAGAAGTCATTGGTTTCCGGCGCCCGCAACCTCGGAACCAATGGTATGATCAGGAGTGTCGCATTGCGACTGCAGTAAAAAACGCCGCTTATAGAAAAACGCTGTAGTCAGCTGCAACGCGAGCCGTGCGAGAAAACTACCGCGAAAAGAGGAAGGAAGAGAGGCGCCTTTTCAGACGCAAGAAAAGAGAGCAGGAAAAGCGTGAGCGTGAGGAACTAGAGGTATACCAGGGCAAGAAGGATGCACGAAAATTCTATCAACAGGTTAAGCGTCTAACCCAAGGTTTCAAGCCCGGAGCATCCACTTGTAGAGACGAAAATGGAGATCTGAATACGGATACACAGTGTGTGCTTAGATTGTGGAGACAGCACTTCTCCAATTTACTTAATGGCGACGATTCCACCAATGCCGCCCATCGAGAGCACAGTGCAGTGCCACCAATCGACGATGACGGAGTGGAAGTATCACCACCTAGCCATGAAGAGGTTCGAGTTGCTATCCAACGACTCAAAAACAATAAAGCAGCGGGTGCTGACGGCCTGTCAGCTGAATTGTTTAAAACCGGCGGCGATGAATTGATAAGGCGCATGCATCAGCTCATCAGCAAAATATGGCTAGCAGAAAGCATGCCCGACGATTGGAACCTCAGTGTACTGTGCCCTATACTTAAGAAAGGAGACCCTACAATCTGCGCAAGTTATAGAGGTATCAGTCTTATTTCCATCGCATATAAGGTTCTCTCAAGCGTACTGTGTGAAAGATTAAAGCCAATTACAAAAACACTGATTGGACCTTATCAGTGTGGCTTTCGACCTGGTAAGTCCACCATAGACCAGATTTTCACGCTACGACAAATCCTGGAGAAAACCCACGAAAATCAAATTGACACACACCATCTCTTTGTCGACTTTAAAGCTGCGTTCGATAGCCCGAGAAGGGATTGCCTATACGCAACAATGTCTGAGTTCGGTAACCTGCAAAGTTGATTAGACTTTGCAGAATGACGTTGAGCAACACACGCAGCTCCGTCAAGGTAGGAAATGACCTTTTCGAAACCTTCAATACCGAAAGAGGTTTCAGGCAAGGTGATCCACTGTCTTGCGATCTCTTCAACATCATCATGGAGGGGATCGTACGAAAGGCCGGTGTGCATCGTAATGGCACCATTTTTTATAAAGGTGTCCAGCTCCTTGCTTACGCTGATGATATTGATATTGTTGGCAGAACCAAGAGAGATGTTACCGCTGCTTTCGCCGCTATCGAAAAGGAATCAGCCAAAGTGGGTTTGACGATAAATGAGGGTAAAACAAAGTATATGCTGTCTACAAACAAGGGAGCTCGGCGTTTAGACTCCCACGTTTCATCCGGCAGCTATAACTTTGAAGTAGTCAAGGAGTTTGTATACCTTGGCACCGCCATTAATACTAACAACGAAATCAGCCTGGAGATAAAGCGAAGAACAATAATTGCTAATAGGTGCTACTACGGGCTCAGTAAGCAACTAAGTTCCAGAGCCCTCTCTCGATCGACAAAACTAACACTCTACAAGACGCTCGTTCTACCTGTGCTACTTTATGGCGCTGAGGCATGGGTAGTTTCGCAAACTGACGCAGCCGCTCTGGGGGTGTTCGAGAGAAAAGTTCTTCGCAAAATCTTCGGTCCTGTTCGAGTCGGCGATGACTATCGCATCCGAATGAACCACGAGCTGTATGAGCTCTACGGAGACATTGACGTAGTTCGGCGTATAACTGTGCAGCGACTACGCTGGCTGGGTCATGTCCATCGTATGGACGACGAAGCTCCAGCGGAAAAGGTGCTCGAAGCGAGGGTCGCTGGTCAACGACGACGAGGGAGACCATGCCTCCGATGGATGGACCAGGCTGAGGAAGCCCTAAACGCACTTGGTGTATCCGATGGGAGAAGGCGCGCGCAAAGCAGAGGCGCCTGGCGAGAGCTGATGAGGTCGGTCGAAATCCGGACACGGGTTGTCACGGCCACCTAAGTAAGTAAGTAATTCGTACAATATATTAACCGCACCGTAAAATATACGAATATAAATATTACAATATTACAATAATATTCGTACAATATACAATATACAGTGCACAATGTACGAATGATATTAGGAGCAAGCGTATACGAATGTTTTTTATACGAATAAAATATTCGTAATATGTGCCAATATGCGTACATTCTACGAATCCTATTCGTGGCTGAAAATCACGAATAAAATTCGTAGAATGGATGCAGTTATTAGTAATATTTACACACGAACATTTTTGAGTGTAGCTCGGCTTTGATATGGGTCGGACTAAGACCTTTCAAATGAAAGTACAAAACTTGAAACTTAAGCTTTATAAGGTTGAAACTTTCTACCATAGTAAAGTTAAAGCAACAACTGTTATCTATACGTCAGATCGGGTACTTCCCGGGTACCACCCTCGTAAAAGATCTGGAGAATAGGATGGATGAGGCAGAACTTCATATTCCAACTGGTTGAGTTTTTGCATGGTATTCGTTGCCATATGAGGCCTGGCTTTGTCATGCAAAATAATAACATTTTGCCTAATTCCCAACGCTGGCTGCTTTGTACCTCTGTACAGTACAAATCTGCAGTGATACTTTGCTCAGCTATTAGAAATTAATAGTGGGTTATATCCTTTGTAGACCACCAAACAGTCACCATCATTTTTCGTTGGTAGAGGTTTGGTTTTGGCATATGCTGTGGTGTTTCATCAGTATCTAACCACTGCGCGGATCGATGTCGGTTATAGTACAGTATCCACTTCTCAGTACACGTTACAATTTTGTCTAAAAAAGCTTATGTTAATTTTATTGGAAGTCAGTAGAGGAGAGTATACTTCATACCGGCGTGCTATGTGTATGTCGGTGCGAAACCCATTTGTCCATTTTCTTAACGCAAAATTTTCATGAGATGTCTCGAATGGATTGTGGAGGGACTGATTGCCGGGAGTCTGATTCCACCATACCCTTTAATTCCTCATCGTCAATGGCTGCTTCTGGATGACCAAGAGGTTCACTTTGAAGGCTTTCCTGAACGAAATTTAGCAAACCAGCGAGCAGCTGTTCTTTTCAGAGTAGGTCCCTCCCCAAATGCTACATTAACTTTTCGATCCGTTTCGGTAATTTATACTCATACAAAATTATCAAGCCTATCATGAGTAATTTTTTTTCGCTCGGAATCGGAAAATGGAATTTTCGTTTTTTAAGATAAATCTCAAAAACTTTTACTGCAAATTTGATCATAGCCGTCAATATTCATGAGTGTAAAAAATCAAAATGTGCAGTCCTACCTGCTATCTTAAAAACGGAAAATCCCTTTTTCGATTCCAAAGATTTGCAAAACAAACGTTTGATTCGCAACAATCATATAATAATTGGCCTGAAACTACAAAAGTCTTGAATAGTTTTTTTATACCTATATTTAAGAATTATTAACATTTTTTAACTCATATGTAATTCATGTTTATCAATCTATTTAAACATTGTTGATGCATAGTAGCTTTAATGATTTGAACCTTTTGACCATTTCATCCACCATTTTGCTCTAGTGCTGCGTCAGTCTGATCGCAAATTGTTGTTTTCATTTTAATTAGAAACTTTTACAAAAGCTCTAATTTTAATAGTTAATACAATGTCTAAGAGAAAAAAGCAAAAAAAAAAAAAAAAAATATGAAGCAATGGTAGTGTTTGAATTGGCAACGACCAGCCTAACGAATTAACGAACGCTGAACGAGAGGCGTGAAAAAAGGCAAAGAGAACTGTAAATAGCTTTTTTAAAGCTTAAAAACGCATGCAAGGCGGCAGAACCGCAGAACAAGGCGTTGAGGTTGCGTGTCTCGCATTATTAAACGGAAATGTAAACTTCAAAAGGTTACAAATACGCTTCTAATGACTATATTTTTCAGGGAAATTAGAATATTTTAATAATTAAGGCCTTACGCCATTCATGAAGCTTTAAATAAAAAAATTGTAGCACTTTGTTGAACAAAAACTATGCCTTATATATTAATATAAATTACTTTAATTGCAAGAAAAACAAAACATTTTGTACGTTTGACCTTTGAAAAGTAGCAAACTTAGAGCTCATATCTCAAACACAACTTTACTTCAAACATAACGGAAACGCAAAGCAAAACTTAATTTCCGTCATTTTTTTTTCCTTTAGTTTCCGTATAGTTTATTTTTTAGTAATTTTTTTTTACAAAGATGAAGTATAACGCCAAAAGCAAGTCAAGTTGAATTATATACATATAACTGACACGTACACATATGTGTGTCAATGTGTGTGTATTATGAGAACCGCTATGGCTCTGAAATAACTGGCAAACCAGCAGAAATAAAAACAAATTATTACACATGAAAGTCAACTAACGACAAAAACAACAACATAAAAGCTGCAGCTAGCGAGACACATGCGAGCTTTTAATGACACTAACGGCTGACAATTAATGTTAAGTTTGACAGCTGGGTGCGAACGAACGCCTGGCCACGTTAACTAAGCTCATTTGCATTGCTTTCTGTGTGCGTATTTGTAAGTCTTTGAATTTAATGTTGTAATTATTTTCAAGCACTACGCCGGGAATGCGCCATTTGCAGTTTGATTTAATAGCTTCATTGTACGGTGTTTGACTTAATGCGTGATTTTGTAGTTTTCTGTTATATTATGATTGAGTCTCAGTAGGGCTGTCTGTCAGTTGCTAGTTTTAACTTTTATTTTAGTTTAAACAGTTAATATTAAAGTAGAGCAAGCAAGTCACAACAGGTTAACTTAAATTTTATTAAAAACTTCGTTATGTTACTTGAATGATTTTTGAATAGGTTACAATACCACGTGTTGACAAAGTGATCGATTTGTTTGTTGAGATCTGACAGCCATAAAATGATCTCATATATAACTGAACGTTCGAAGTTGAATCTTCAATGGTCCCTGAAAATTTGGCACGCTGTGTGGCACGCTCCTCAGCCCAACATAAAATTTGTGTGACACTGGGTTAAATACCCGTGCCCTATTTTTTAGAATAGTATTTTTTTTTGCAAAAAAACAAAAACGTATCATTCAAAAATAGTGAAATGAAGCAATTTTTTGTGGCTTTTTGTAGGTTGTATACTACCGTATCCTCTGGTGTTCAAGATATAACAAAAAATATAGCGCCAAAAGATTCACCGTACTCAAAAACATCCATATACAAATTTTCATTGGATGAGTGATTTTTTAGGAGTCTATCTATGCTATCTATGCTATATAGCTATCAATATACGTATATGCTTGCAGATACACTAAATGCGACGAATAATAACATACATTAAAATAATGAATATGTTGTTAATGGTATCAATGGTGTCAATCCTCAATGGTATTTGATTTTAAGGAATTCCTTTTTGAATTTTGGGCTTCGTCATAATCTTATTTAAGAAGCAAAAAACTGTTCAGTGGAAACAAATTTCGAAAAGCGGCAACCCATTGCAGAGATCTGATTATTCTGAACATTTTTAAAATGAGTTGCATTGTGGAGTCTTCGCTACAATTATTATTAAACTAAAAACTACATTTTTACACTTTACTCCCTTGTAAATGCTATTGTCTTAAGCATTTTCTGACTACTTTCTACATACATACCATACATATACATCCTTTTTCTTTTCCTTATATAAGACTTAGTGCTGCTTGACATATCTTTTTATTCATTTGAACATTAAACGTTAAAAATGTCTTCCCTTTGAATTTCCTTCTACTATGATTATTTTTATGTTTATCTAACGATTACTGTTTGTACGATTTACTTGTGTGTTTCACTTATTTGTTTATGTGTTCGTATGTACTTTCTGTATTTATTTGTTCTATTTGTATTTGTCTACAAGCACGAATAAACAGTTGATCCTTCAACAAGTAGCTTTTATTTGTTTTTGTTCAGCTTAAGGCGAAAGCTACTACTGAGTTTGGTTTTCTTTTATCCAAAATAAAGTCGCCAGTATTAAGACAACGAATTGATTTTATAAGTAAGCACTTAAAGGGAAAAGTAGTGAGTTTTGCCGTAAGCGTTTTAAAGGATAAAGTAAATAATAAATAGCTTTTCGTTATTTATATACATGTACAATATTAATGTTGACATTTACATGACATGAAAATCCTTATTGTATAGGTTTTTCATTCTTGCTGCCTTGGTGGTAACTTTACTCATATTCATAGTAATAATGATATTCAAGTATGAGTTCGAACTCATATTTATATTAATCGCATTAATTTTGGCATTCATATTTTAATATTCATTATTCATTAATATTCATTAATATTCATATTCATATTCATATTCATATTCGTATTCATATTCATATTCATATTCATATTCATATTCATATTCATATTCATATTCATATTCATATTCATATTTATATTCATATTCATATTCATATTCATATTCATATTCATATTCATATTCATATTCATATTCATATTCATATTCATATTCATATTCATATTCATATTCATATTCATATTCATATTCATATTCATATTCATATTCATATTCATATTCATATTCATATTCATATTCATATTCATATTCATATTCATATTCATATTCATATTCATATTCATATTCATATTCATATTCATATTCATATTCATATTCATATTCATATTCATATTCATATTCATATTCATATTCATATTCATATTCATATTCATATTCATATTCACATTCATATTCATATTTTTGAAAGTTATACATGTATTTGCGAGTGCCTATGAAATGCTTGCCTGTCAGCCGTCATAATCGTTACTGTCGCAAACGACAGAATATAGCATAAGCAGCAAAATGGTGTGAATTAAATAAGCCTAAAATGTAGGAAACTGTCAAAAAAATATGGCGCTCATATCATTTCGAATTCATTTTTAATAACAATGCGACGGCATAACGAGCGTAACAATGGGTCTTTGTATGTATGTGTGTTTGAGTTGCTGTCTGTTAAGCTTTAGCTATGTCAAACTTTGGCTGCATGCGCCTGCAGCAACAGCTCAATAATAATAATAGATGCCGCCGCCAACGCTATCGGAAATATAAACCAAAGAACGAACGAACGAATGAGCCGTTTATAAATTTAAATGAATGAATAGTTATAGGTCCCGCCTGATGTGCGTGCAAACAGTACCAAAGCCGCGGCAAAGTTAACAAGCTCAGGGAATGGCGGTTAAAAACGCAAGTGAGCAAATTTTACTTTGTCGTTGTTGCCATTGGCTGAATGTCCTTCATGCACGCGCTTTGAACTGTATTTTATTTATGTGGGAATATGGTGTGTGTTTGTGTGAGTGTGTGTGTTCCTGTTTGCAAATATTATTTGCAATTTTTATAAGTATTGATTTTTGGGTCACCCCCTCATTTTGAATTTTTTTTTACATTTAAGTTTTTGTTACAACTTAATAACTACTATCTATTTATTTATACGTGTTTTTTTTTTGTTTTTGCTTTTTAATTTTATAATTTTTCTTCAATTTTTCTTTACTGTTGCTGGCCTCATTTACGAGTATCGAGTATCTGACAGTCAATCATGCACAACAACAAACGCGCAAACATATGAAGACATAAAAGAAAATGACATAAATACAGTATCAATTTGTCTTTATTGTCGTGTTGTTGTTGTAGTTGTTGTTGTATGATGATTGTGTTGGTTGTTGCTGTCAACGAGCATTTCTTGTTGCTTATCTTTAATGCAAAAGGAAGTTCGTTCGTTCGCTGGCTGCACTTCCGTTTGCTTGGTTGTTGTCGTTGTTGTTTACTTTTTTACTGTTGTAGTCTCTGTTGTTGTTGATTCTATCATGTTAGCCATCGAGGTTAAACAAGGTTTGCTTTTATTTTATTTAATTTGGTGCTGACAATTTGTCAACGAAATCGCTTCGTCAATCGCCAATGCGCTGCACTCATTATCGTCAATTTATGCAGTAGAAATGTGTCTGTGTAAAATGGATGTGTGTCAGTTTATCAGTGTGTCAGTGTTTATGTGACTGTTTTCTTAACTATTTAAATGTGACTGTATCTGAGTTTGCAGTAAAATTGTGACTGTCAGTTAAAGGATATGCTTGACTTTAACCGTAGCACGCTATAGTTTAACTTACAATGGAAGCGATTTTCTCCTCAGTCAGGTATTAAGCAAAAGAAGTCAAAAAAAGACGACAAATTAAATAGATATGGGAAAGATACAAGTTACAAAAATTTTTTTATTAAAATTTTTTTATGATTATCAGATATGGACTAATTCCTTTTAGTATAAACAAATCTTCTTAGGTTGAAATTTTATTAAATTTTAATTATTATTATATAATTTATTGTTATAATGAATCAAGTTTTAGTTAAGATATGGTTAAGATAAAGTTTTTAGTTTTTGATTATGTTAGTTAGTGAATTGGTTTTTTGAAATATTAGCGATTATTTTTGATACACAAATCCAATAAATTTTTGCAAAAGCAAACTTAATATGCTCCACATTCTGCCACGGTCAATGAAACAGAAAATAGGCATAGTTTCTCCCTTGCGACTGCTTTGCAGAGCTTTTCATGCAATTTAATTATAAATTAAATATTAAAGTACATCAAATGAAGTTTCGTAAAGGCATATTAAGCACACACACACACACACACACAAACACACTCACATACGACACACAGTCAAACATATAGGCGCATGTATAAATTTATAAATATAAGAAATGGCGATATGAATGGTTGAAAAAAATGGAAAAGGAAAGCACGTAATGGCAGCACAAAATGCCGAACGAATACATAAATGCTGAATTCTATTGAGCTCAAGAGAATTGAGCAGCTGAAAAGGAGAACAAAAATAAAAAAAAAAAAATTAGAGCAGTGCGCCTTGAAGTAGACGTTAAAGAAAAACAAAAAGGAAACAAAAAAATAAATAGAAGGAAAATAAAAATGAAAATATTAGAAAAAATATTGTTACAAAATTGCAATGTTGCAGCATATTAATTCGTTCTGCATTGTAAATCTTTTAAATTGTTAACAAATCCATGGCTGATTTATTTTGAAGAGCAATAAATAAAAACAAAATATTGCTGCCTAAAAATATGCATCAAATTTATTGAATTTCAAACAATCAAACGCAACATTTGAATGAAACTTATTTGCATATATTAAGCGCTGTCAGTTAAACACGCACACGCATACTCTCAAAACAATTTCACACACACATACTCGTATGCCAGCATGCAAATGTGTGCATGTTGACGCAGATTCATCAAAACGAAAAGATGCGTTTATCAATATAGGCTGAACTCATGGTTCAGTGCACAAATCAACACACACACACAAACTCGCCCCCACTATGTTGTTTTTGTTCTTTTTGTGATGCTACTAAAATAACAACAACACTAAATCTATTATTCTATTATTTGATTTCTAGCCTATGCTATTCATCTTACATTGTTCATGTATGTGTGTGTGTGTGTGTGTGCAGCTTGTATGGCAATGTGTGTTGATGTTGTTGTTGTTGTTGTTGTTGTTGTTGTTGTTGTTGTTATTGGTGCTTTCATCTATCTTTACAACTGACTACTTTTCATTTTGATGTTGCAATATATTCATCAGCGCCGCATTCATCGCTTGAATATCAGCTGCAATAAATTTCCATGAGCGCCAGTCTGTGTTTTTGTCCATGTTCATGCTTTGTTGAAGCAACACACAATGGCAAAGAACTAAAACAACCACACACATAAACATATACACACAGACGCACACACATACACACACACACACACACACACACACACATACAAAGAAAGGAAACTAGCAAGAACTTAGACAAAGTAAACAAACCGCTGAGGTGCATAAATTTGCATGAAGATCTATGTTAATTTTTCACTGAATGGAGCAAATGAAAAGGGGGAGAGAAGGGGAGATGGTAGGTGCAAAGAAAAACCATCTGTGTTGAGGAAGCCAACTGCAAGAAATAGGATTTAATTCTATAATATTTATTCGTTGGCAGAATTTTCTTTGCAAACAATTTTGCAGGAAAGCATTTTAAAATAATTTATAAAAAATCGGAAAAGTTCTGAAAAACACTCGTAACAACATCCCTATAAAAGATATTTTATGCGACTTGGAATAATAGTATGCACATATATTTTTTTGTATTTATTTCTGAAGATGACTAGACTGAAGATGTATTTTTATGTTTGTGTAAAAATTACGTTTTTCATCTTGAGTTGAATATTATTGTGCAACTTTTTAAAACAAAGAATTTTATATAAGACTCGGTATTGTGTCATGGAGAAGGGGTAATATATTTTAATATTTATTATCATTATTTATTTAACAATTCATTAAATTCAGAGTACGGAGAACTATTAAAATAAAATAATTCTCATTAATCGTTCACTACAAAAAAACTTAGTTTCAATACTTCTCACGAACGATAAATAAAGCGAAGCCAGCAGAGCTCAATCGTTCACTAGCAAACAATCATAAAAAGTAAGTTTTTCACGAGTGAGAAGTATTGCGCAGCAGCAGCACAAATATTATTCGGCATAAAATACAATACGGAAATTATATTTTAATCGATTGCAATCGTAACTGGGACTCATATTCTAAGTGTGTTATGGATCATTATGGGTTCTTTTATGAGTTGTGTTGGTTTCTAGTGCACAAATGAAGGCAAGTTTGATATAAGGCTTACAGAAGGATTTGGCCAGCACTTTTTTTGACACTAGGGTGAACCTCTAAATTTTTTTTCTTTTTGTGGAGGTCGCTGAATTCAAACCTGATGTCAGCTTAAACAAATTTTTTCTTTTTGTGGAGGTCGCTGAATTCAAACCTGATGTCAGCTTATTTTTTTTACACTAGGATGGACCCCTAAAAAGGTTTTTGTTTTAAAAATTTTACACTTGTGTGCTGAGTATTTGTGGATTACTGGATTTAAGTCTGATGTCAGAATTAAAAAAAAAATTATTTGACACTGCGGTGGACCACTATAAAATTTTTTTTTTAAATTAAGACATGTAATGGGAGTATTAGTGATTGGTGATTTTAATCTGATCAGAACTTAGAAAATTTTTTATGATAGAGGTGGACCCCTATTTTTAAAAAATTTATTAAGAGTGCAACCAAGAATTAAAGAAAAACAATTACAAAAAATACGTATTAATTTTTCATCGAAATATTCTTAAACAGATAAAATAGAATTACTTTAACAATTTTAATTATATCACTTCATTAAACGGAACTTCAATACGAATCGATCGCAGTTTTCAGCCAATTTAATTCTTGCTTCGTCAAACCAGTCAGTATGCAAAACTCTTTTTTCCCAGAAGTTGCACACTATGCAGCTGTAATATTTGTACTTTTCTTGACAAGGCATTTTTTGACACAAGGAGTTAGTAAACGTATCAGTCTCACTGACCAATATAAAATTGTTTTCATTTGGAACTAGGCATGTTAACTGCAATGCATTTATACTATATTAAACACTGATGCAGATTCAAAATCAGCGATCCCATACAAAAAGCACATTTGTAGGATTCACCCTAATGTCAAATAAAATGTATGTACCTGTGGCATTCGAATCGAAAGCAGCGACTTCCGATACTGCAAGCACATGTTGAAAGTGTACATACATTTTTAGGGTCCACCCTATTGTTAAACCAAAATGTTTGTATGCTGACATCAAATCAACGTCCCCTTATACTTCAAGCACATGTACAAAAAGTGTTTAAAAAAAAACATTTTTGGGTTCACCCTTGAGTCACACAAAATTTTTTTTTTAATTCTGACATTCGATCTTAAAACAGCGACCCCCAGCATATGTCTAAAGCGAAAAACAACATTTTTATTGACCTCCTAGTGTCCAAAATAAATTTTGAGTGAACGTTTGAGATCGTTTAATATACAATTGTTTTCATGATTCGTTCTGTGAAATATTCGTTCGCTCAGTATGTTTAAAGATTGCTCACTTTCAACAATTGTTCAAATTGATTTTTTTTTTCAAACTATTATTGCCGATCGTTCGTTGACATTGTTGTTGTTTTTGAAAAATCGTTGGTTTCAGTTTCTCATGAGAAGTATTTTTAAAATAAATTTCAATCGAAACATTTTTAAAAATGAGAAGTATTGTACTTTAATCGTTTGCGAACGTATTTTTCCGCACCCTGATTAAATTACTTACTTACTTACTTACTTAGGTGGCCGTAACAACCCGTGTCCGGATTTCGACCGACCTCATCAGCTCTCGCCAGGCGCCTCTGCTTTGCGCGCGCCTTCTCCAATCGGATACACCAAGTGCGGTTAGGGCTTCTTCAGCCTGGTCCATCCATCGGAGGCATGGTCTCCCTCGTCGTCGTTGACCAGCGACCCTCGCCTCGAGCACCTTTTTCGCTGGAGCGTCGTCGTTCATACGATGGACATGACCCAGCCAGCGTAGTCGCTGCACAGTTATACGCCGAACTACGTCAATGTCATCGTAGAGCTCATACAGCTCGTGGTTCATTCGGATGCGATAGTCATCGCCGACTCGAACAGGACCGAAGATTTTGCGAAGAACTCTTCTCTCGAACACCCCCAGAGCGGCTGCGTCAGTTTGCGAAACTACCCATGCCTCAGCGCCATAAAGCAGCACAGGTAGAACGAGCGTCTTGTAGAGTGTTAGTTTTGTCGATCGAGAGAGGGCTCTGGAACTTAGTTGCTTACTGAGCCCGTAGTAGCACCTATTAGCAATTATTGTTCTTCGCTTTATCTCCAGGCTGATTTCGTTGTTAGTGTTAATGGCGGTGCCAAGGTAAACGAACTCCTTGACTACTTCAAAGTTATAGCTGCCGGATGAAATGTGGGAGTCTAAACGCCGCGCTCCCTTGTTTGCAGACAGCATATACTTTGTTTTACCCTCATTTATCGTCAAACCCACTTTGGCTGATTCCTTTTCGATAGCGGCGAAAGCAGTGGTAACATCTCTCTTGGTTCTGCCAACAATATCAATATCATCAGCGTACGCAAGGAGCTGAACACCTTTATAGAAAATGGTGCCATTACGATGCACACCGGCCTTTCGTACGATCCCCTCCATGATGATGTTGAAGAGATCGCAAGACAGTGGATCGCCTTGCCTGAAACCTCTTTCGGTATGAAGGTTTCGGTTTGATTACCCTGATTAAATTACATTCTAATATATTCAAGTACAAAATATGAACAAAAAGTATGAGCAGGGATCCAATCAGTTATCATTTTTTAAAATACAAACCACAATATACCAATTAAAATACCATAATTTAATTTATTTTTTAATTTTTATTAATATACCCAGTTTTCGGTCATTTGTGTTCAAACATTTCACAACATGCCCAACACAATTGATCATAAGAAGCTCGGTAAAATTTCTTTCAAGAGCTAAAATGGCCATTTTCGTTTTTTTCTCGTTTGTTGTAATATATTATCTATGTACTTACAAGGGTGAGCAAATATATATATCTGAATACCGCTTAAGTCACCCACGAGTTACCTCTAGTTGACAAACCCGATCAAACGATTAATAATCTAAGCTTACTTTAACGATCTGAGGCTTTATTATCTGCAACTGCTTTAAATACCCTTTAGTTATTTATGCAATAAACATCAAATACATTTTATCGGACAATATAACGTTTAAAAATTTCACCCTCAATCCTCACATTGCACATCAAAATTAAGCGTGCATCAGTCAGATTGCACTACAACAACTACTCGACAGCACTTCATTAGCTAAACTGACCAAGTGAAGCAACAAAAAGGTAAGCAATTCATGCCAACTCTACTCTAGACTGTCCTTTGCAATACGTACTAATTACATTACGTTGTAGGGTTCTACCTCAAGGTATTTGCAACGGTTGGTTGCATTTGCATCTCTTAGTTCGTCTGACTGTCCGTCTGTCTGTCTGTCTGTCCGACTGTTTGTTTGTTAGTTCCAGGTAAATACGTTGCTTATTTTATTATGTCCGTCTATATAACTGTCTATCCGTCTGTTCATTAGTCCGTTCTATGTCTGTCTGTCTACGTTTCCTTCACCCGCTTTAACGACATCTGTCTCATTCGCTCGCCGCCTCTGGACATCCACAACTTAACTGGTTGAACTGCGTTGGCAAAACTGTAACGACCATCACCAGCAGGGTGTCCTAGTTGAGAACCATTTACTAAGCTCTTCATTGAGTTCATCTGTTGTTTTTATGGTCACTCTTTTATTTATGCAGCTTCAAGCGGCAGTAGTTCGTTACGAATATTGCCTTTTTTTCTGTGCTGTGTATTCGTGTACAATTGCCAAAATTCAAATTCTGGCTACTGACTACTCAGGTGCTGCTGTTTTTTCTGTGCTATGCTGTGATTATCTTCATTCTTTTTGGTTCTTTTGATTTTGTTGCTGTGGCTGTTGCTGTTGTCGTTATCTCGCTCTATAAAAGTGAGGTCAAATGATTTTTCCGCCCTATAGTGATGGTTGTCTCACTTACAACTTAACCCGAGCTAAGTGCTATTCCACCCTGTAAGGGCTAAGCTCACACACAGTATGACACACCTACACTATCACGACTTAAAATAATAAAATAAAATCGATGTGGATTAAAGTGTTTTAAGAATACGAATGTCGGTTAGATAAGCTTCCCTGTAGGAAAATCAACTAATTTAAAAGTAGTTGAAAAAGTAGTTTTTTACCAACCTCAACTAGTTGAAATTCTGACTTTTTTCCATAGAACGAACTAACATATTTTGTATGGTGATGTCCGCTAAATAAGTCAATTGACTTTCGTCTGCATATATTTTCAACTACTTCTTGAATTAGTTATATTTAAACTATTTTTTTAATAACTTTAAAATAACCAATTGAAAAGTATTAAATATTCCACTTACTGAAGATGAATTTAAAAGCATAAAGATTTCAAATGTCTAACATCAAAGAGATCATTTCTTTGACTGTTTTGAAAATACATAAATACATAAAGCATGAAGTGATGAGATGTTTGCTGAATGGTTAAGCAATGCATCAATTTCCGTACAGAGTCCAAATTGTGCAATGTTTGCTTAACACTGCCAGTTTGTTATTTGAATATCTTAAATAATAAAGAATTTTTATTCGTTTCACAGGGTTTTGAGGCAGTTTATTAGTTTTAAAGTGTGTTTACCACGTCTGTTTTGCAGTTCAATGTAGTAAATAAAAAATATGTCTTTTTGAAACAAAATGTTAGTGAAGCCTAAAGTTAATAATATTTGATGAAATAACATGGTTAAATATATATAAACTTGTAATCTAATAAAAATTTGCAATTAAAACATTTCAAAATCAGAGTAGTTGCCGCCTTAATATAATTCAAGTTAGTTTATCAACCACTTGTTTTTAAGTAGTTTTTCAATTACATCATATATAATGCAATAAAAACTATTTAGAATTGAAGTGGATGCCGCCTTTATATAATTCAAAGTAGTTCATATACTAGTTTAGTTTAAATTAGTTTTTTAATTAGTTGCTCTTAAAAACAAGTCAGTTTGTTCCTATAGGGTTGATATTGTATTTGCTGTTATTGTTGTTGCTGCTGGCTCTGCTGTTTGGAAAAAAGTCACTGTGCATTATGCAGCGTAAAGATAAAGAAAAATAAATATGAAAAACAAAAAATTTCATTCCAAATTGTTTTCCTTACCTAAGGATTTATTAACGAAATCCAGCTAAAACAAGGACTAGAGGATGCCGAATTAAGATAAAACTAGCAAAACATCAGATGAATAAATTGATTATTTATAATTGGTTGTGTGTGCTCCGAAAAATAGTTTCTCTCACTTTGACTGAGTCATGAGTGTCTATAATGTTTTATGATCTAAAAAGCTACAGGAATTCAATTTATGAAATAAATATGGAACAGAAAAAATACACTTATTCGAAATAAGAAAACTGAAGTATAGGCCAGTAAAAATAGTGTCACGCATATTTAAGAGTTTAACTTTTAAATTTTTTCGCAAATAACTTCAAAACATTCATTCTAAAGAGAGAGTCTTGGATAGATTAATTGTGGTATCCAACATTCTGAGTCAGATCTTAGGAATATTTTTATAATAAGTAGTGTCCGACCACAACCGAAATTCTGTCCTTTTTGTAATATTCGGTCGAAACCAAAACTAAACATTTATATGAATACTAGCTGAATCCCCGCCCACTTCGCCAGGTACTTTTTTAACAGACTTAGATATTGGTAAATCCAAAAAATGGAACCACAGGTGTAAAATGAAAAGTTATTAAAAACTTATAATTTTAGAATATTATCTTGAAGAAAGTTTTAAATTTGATTTATTTAAGCAATTTACGTATTAATTCATTTACCATGATGATCAATTTACCCGCACTGTTTCTCAAATGTAGTTATTGTAAATGTTTTTGTTTTAATAAAAATGGAAGGTATCGGCTAAAGATAATAATGAAATGATTGAGGCAAGTAAATAACAATAGTCGTTGGGCGTGTAATACCGCGTATCAGCTACTTGCAATACCGCGTATATTGGCCAAAAAGGCCAAAATTAAAAATTTGCATTTTAATTCCGTTTAATTTATTAACAAAGGGTGGATTTTTCCCTCATTAAAATACCGAATTCCGAGGCTGTGCGACCTGTAACTCCAAAATGAGGTGACATGCTCTTGTCTTATGCCTGTCGTTTGGTTCGATCGGCACCAACCTCAAGACACTCTCGAGACTTTGCTACAGTTTCCATGAAAATTTCATAAAAATTGATTTAGCGGTTTCGGAGTTCATATCTGACATAGACGCCCACATACATAAATACATTAATTTTTATGTATATAGATAGATTATACTCAACAAAAATCTTCGGTCGGCTGATAGCAACGATCACTCTTTTCATAGAATGCCTCAAAGAAATCTTCGTTTGAGAACATTTTGGAAGTATTTCTGGAGAACGACCCAATTATATGCATATGTTGAAAGAATGACTTCTGGGTATAAAAGTGGAAGGAATGGAATTCAATACTTTCCCTTTCACTTTATCTTCTTTTGGAAGTACTTTTTTGCTGGGATGCTAATCGCAATGACACACAGACTTAATTGATTTCGTTTTTGCTGAAACCGGCTCAGATGTTGGAAAATTTTGTTTTTCTCATCTAAATCTAATACAAAACAATTTGATACATTTTTCCTTCAAAATCGGCTGATCCGTTCTCGTGTTATTTAGTTTTCTGAATATAGGCGGCGTGGCTTTTAAACTTTTTTTTTATAAAATAATACGATTGCTGATTTTGCGTTCAAATCTCTTGAGGATTTATTGCTATTTTATTCCAATACCATAGTACCCATGTTTACAGAAATATAGTTATTTATTTATAGTGCCACGCCTCTTTGACTTATTTCGCCCACTTTTTCTACTGTGTTTGAAAATGATCCTACCCACATCTGTACCAAATTCCAATACCCTAGTACCTATATTACATAACGAGTTTGGAAACATAGAAATTTGCAAATATTTCCCCATTTTCACCATATACGCACAAATACATGTTCAAATGCCTATAACTCATGAACTAATATACATGCAAAGACCGTTTATACATAAAAACCTTCGCATTGACGTCACCTTTCATGGAAAATCCAGAAACAAAATCGGTTCACGCATTACAGAGAACATCAATTTCATACACAATGCATTTTATTTTTATATAAATACATAGATTAGCTTTAGCTAATTAGCTTTTATAGATTAGGTTTAAATAGTTTAAAATTAAATAGTTTTTATGTCATTTTTTATTTAATTTTTTTAAATAAAATGGTTTTATTTATTATTTAAATATTATTTAAAGTGAACATAAGACATAATATTGCATGCATACACATTTTAAAAAAAAAAGGTTAATATAATATAATATAATATAACTTTTTTCACTAAATATTATAGCTCAAGTTTACATATTGCATAATTTAAATATGTATCACATTTCGTCGCTCGAGTAAAATAAGGTCATATGTATAAATTTGGATGTTAACTCAATTGTTAAACCAATCGTTAGAAATTAAAAAATCTGAATCTTTTTCAATAATTTTTGTCCTATGTTATTCAAAATATTTAATTTTGCAATTTTTGGTGCTTATATCTTTTTAGTAGAGATGGGTCATTCTGAACGTATATACCAAGTGACTACCAGGAGCTAAGTTCACTGTCGGACACATTTCCAATCATTCCTTCGATATGTTTTAAGCATGCCCAAAAAACTCCGACTGCAGTGGAATTTTTTGACGTAGAATCACATCTCACAGCGTGACACAACAGAAAATTGTGCATTTTTCAGGCACATGCAACGTTTTGTTCACTTTTTGGGGTATACCTACAGCCTTTATTATTTATCGTAAAAAGATACAATAAATGGCAAAATATCAGCTACATGCCGAATGAAACTGATATTTAACTTTGGATATTGTCACTTTTTTAATGAAGTTGTGACTTTCAACTTTACTTTGAATTAATAAAATCTAAGAAGAAAAAAATGTTAATTTTGTATGAAAACAATTAGGCAGAAAATGTTTCAGTAGCTGCTTATGTTGTTGTAATGGTTGTTGGCATGGTGCATGCTAAAATTACGAACGCTACTTTGTGTCGTTTGTAACTACTACAGTAACTACTTGTGTTGTTGTTGTAATTATAATGTATGGAAAATTTACTTATAAAAATACAAATCAGCTGCTTTTGTTATTGTCGTTTGTTATGCTTTTTGTTAATAATCAGTAAGATTAATACAATAAATAATACAGATGTATGTAGCTACAGAGTCACTTTGTAGCTATAAAAAATATTGTATTACTACTACGTAGGTTTACATATGCAGGACTGCGCATGGTCGTTATGCTATTTGTTTTTTTTAAGTTAATGTTAAAGATAGTAAATAATTTATTTATTACACAGTAATAAGAACTTATATAAATAAACTTAAGCCAAACAAAAAAAAAATAATTTTTTTTTCTATTACCTTATAAAAAGGAATTTTAGGCCTACACTTATCTTATCATGGTAAACAACATGAACCGACTTTTTTTTCGCACTTATTTCTGCCAAAAGAAATTATTTATTATTCAAATTTTTTGAACGATCGGCTATAAATAGTTCCGCAAACATGTTTTAAGACTGTTATGGATGAGATGTTTATGAGTATCGAGCTTATGAGATACTGCTTGCATAATCCTGTTATGACCTTCTTATCAATTTTTGTAATGCATTTAGTAGACAATTATAAAAAAGTTTAGCACTTAATATTTATTTACATCTTTTGTGTTGAAAATTTACATTTCCTTGGCATTAAACCTTTATAAGCTCGCTTTTTTTCACATGAATGGAACTCTTAGCAAAATTTTTCTTGTTTACATTTGCAATGCACTAGATAGTTCCACGGATACGTTTCCGCGAACTAGTTCCCTTCTACAAAAGAAACGTTCTGTATCCGTTTCGAGTCTAAGACTGTTTTGCACACGCTAGTGGTTAGTACTGTTAAAATAAATCCCCTGGAGTATCCAATAATGAATTCAAGGATGCTTTAAGAATTGGTGCTCGTATTAAAAGTGGTTGTGTTGATTAATTTATTACTCCTGTTTTTAACTTGATGTTTGATATAACATAATGTTTCCTGTCTTTGAGTTTTATTTTTGATAAGATTGAAATTCAGTGATATGAAACTTTTATTTTTTGAAGTCATATACAGTAATGGAAAAAATATTAAATGTATCCAAAAACCTTTTGTGAAGTGAAATTTTTGCCCAAAAATGGAATTTCTGGGAAGATTGCTTATTTATTTTATTAACATTCCCTCCTTTAATGCAACCAAATGACAACTCAGAAGCACTGACCTTAAGCTATGCTTATACTTTACCGTGCATACACAGTTAAAAATGTTTATGCGTTTTTCGGTACAAGACTTGCAACGTATTTTATGTTGCAATTGCTACGATATTTCCCAGTAGTCCAAGTCTTAAAGAATTGATAAACAAATCATTAACGATTTTCCTTCAGCTTTGACGAAACATGCTGATTCGGCCATACATTTCATTGACGAAAATTCCATATAAAATTCCCACGAACGCCAAACAGAAATGCTGAGATTTTTCGTGCATATTCCATATAAAATTCCCACGAACGCAATACAGAAATGCTGAGATTTTTCGTGCATATATATATTTCTGAATCGCTGCGAAAGTTTCGTCAACAAACAAGACAGAAATATCAAAAAAAAAAAAATTGTTTTCCATTTCTATATATTCTTTGATATTATTTTACATGTTTTTTTTTTTTTATCAGATTATTTTCGATTTGTAATCTTTGAAATAACAGTCATGCAGTTCATTAATACACCACATTTTTAAAATTAAATATATTGTATCTTTTAACGAAAAAATTACGCCGAAATATAAGTCTTTGTAGGGAAAACATGAACGAACACAAAGCAGAAAGCTTGAAGAATTTTCGACAAATTTTTTAATGAGTGAACACAAGCCGGATGCATTAAAGAATTTTCGACAAGAAATGCAAAAGTTAAGAGTTATCGGTTATCGCGTGTTCTACTGTTTTCGTTGTGGTATTTATATGAAAATTCACAAATCTAAGAATAAAACAAATTTCATTCGTTAATAATGCAGCATGTGCTGTTTCCAAATCAATCAATGCAATCAATCTGAATTTATCAAAGCTCATATTGAGAAATGCCTAAAAGTATGCTTATATTCTGAAAAAAACCTACTATCAGATTCAAATTTTTAGACCGTAATGTATGTTCAGAGTATTGAACGAAAGACCCAACTTAATCATAAAAGAAAGAAAATAACTACTGATTGTAAAATTTAACATAAGTAAGAGCTACTCAAATAGATATGTCTCCGTGGCCCAGTTGGTAGAACAGACGACTATAGATCCAAGCGTAGGGTGTTCAATCCCCGGTGAAAACAAAAATATGAAGAATTATTAAAGAGCCATTTTTTCGTTTTCATACAACTAGTGCGGCGAATTGCTGTATTGTTGTTTTCATAAGAAACATTTCGTTACATTGGTTTTACCTCCCATCTAACGCGCCGTATTGTTGTATACGCGGCTATAAAAGCTACAAAGAAAATAAAAACGAAAAAACGAATGAGTCTGTCGCGGATTTGAACCTGGTCTTCCTAGCACTCAGAACTCAATTCAAAAATTGATCAAGCCAAATTTTAGCAAAGTGCTTGATTATGATAAAAGTCGACTTTGTACAAATATTTATCAGCATATCTTAAAAAGGTTACAAGAATACACCTTTTAAGAATTTTATATGATATGAGAAGTCGCAAAAATGACTCATGTATTTGATTTATATGGAATATATTGTATCAGTAAATTCTCTATAAAAGTACATCGAGGATAGTTACATTCAGCTTTATATACTTGATCTTCCCAAACTTGTTCATGCATATTTCAATAACACACAAAATCCTTCTCTTTTACATTTTAAATACATTTATAATAACACAAAAGAACATAATAAATAACACATAAATTCTTTACAATTTATGCAACGTTATGCATAAGCTGTTTTTAAACTATTGTTTTATTATGTTTGAGCTTATTTTTGAATTAATTAAAATAAATAATCGATAATAATAAAAAGCCATCAACTACAATGACAAACTCATACATAGGAACAACACACACACACACACACACATACAGCCTTACACAAAACCAAAAGGCACACAAAGAGCCACAACAAAAACCAAAAAAAAAAAAACCAACAACGCCAACGACTTGTTGAAAACCAACCCAAAAGGTTTTAATTATTTTCTATATAAACAAATGAAGAAATTTTTAAAAAAAAACAGCAAAAACAAAAACGTCAAGAGACCCTGACAAAAGTTGAGGGCAAACACAGCGACCTAGTGTAGCATCGTTTCATGCACTTTTTCTCAACAAAAACACATAAACACACACACTCTCACAATCACACAACAATAAATGAACTTAGCACACGCTCGAGAGCATTAAACAAGACCACAAGAAGAAGAAAAAAAAGCGAGGTATGAATAAGTATGTTTTTGCTGTTCTATGTGTGTGTGTGTGTGTGTGTGCTTGTATGTCAAGCTATATAGCTTAAGCAGCAGAAAATATTAAGCTTAAGATCCGGTAAAAAAAAACGCTGCAAGCAGCTTAGAGTAGCGGCTAAGAGGCGCTCGGTCAGTGGGTGCAACGCTGTTTGTACTTAAGTGCAGCAAATTACATACACAATCTAACACAGTCGCACACATGCTTCTACATAGATGATGTCGTGTAATATGCATCAGCAGCGTCTGTATTTTTCACTTTTCTCTTTTTTTCTGTTTTTTTTTTCTTGCAGCTTCCTTAAATTTTTTCTCTTATGTTTTTAAGAAAATTGTACAGATTTTTATTTTGTTCTTGTTATCGTCGTTTTGCTTGCTATGCAGTCTCCTTCCGTTTCCGGTTCTTAGCAAGCAGCAGTAAGCAGCTGCAAGACGTTTTTCAAGATTGCAGTTTTAAGCTTAAACGATGCATTTTTTTAATGGTATTTTGTGTTTTTTAGTCTTGAAAACATAAAAATAAAGTCAATGAAAGTTTTTCTAGACATTGGTTATTTTTTGTTTTCAACTTCATTCTTATTCATTTCCCAGTTAATAGCTCGGACTGTCATAAAATTATTTTTCTTCTGATAATATGGAAAACATTTTCCATTTAATACAGTATTAGACAGAAAAATTTTAAAAACTTTTAGTTATAAGATTATTTTATGTAATTTTTTGAAATATTTCTAAGATATCTTCACAAACTAGATAGAAATCATATCTTACAGCATTTCAGACCTAATATGTGACTTAATAAAATCTTTAAATGAACAAATTCCGAGTTCAAGTAGTAAGAAACAGATGTTTTTAAAATCCTTTTATCGAAATGAAATTAAGTTAATTAAGAAATTAATTAATGATTTTTTATTAATAATAATAGTACAAAAGCCCGTCCTACGACGGGTTGCAAGCACTAACGCTCAAACTGTAATTCTTTCTTGCCATTATTACAGTGCTTTTGCAACATACTGTTCTGAAAAATGTTCAACCTAAAAGCATGCACATACATAAAAGGCAAGCATGCCACTGATAAGTATCAACAAAATTTTCTGTGCATATCTTCAGGCTGAACATTTTTCAGGACAGTACATGTTGGGCAGCAACTGCAATAATCACAAAAAATAATTACAGTTTGAGTGATATTAGGTGCAGAGCATTGTGCTTGCCTTTTATTTATTAAGAAAATTATTAATAATTACTAAAAAGAGAATATTTATTATAATATATTTTACTTTATCTTAGAATCTTCAATGACAACTTTTTTCACTGTGTTATTTTAGTTTGAAAATTAAAAAAGAATTATTATTTACAATCTCTATTATCATATTTACAATTTAACGAGAGTTACACTCCGTTTTTGTTTTTGTATAACATTTGTTTTAACTCAGTTCTACGCAAAGTAAAAGTATTAATTTTGTATTATAATTCGGTTGTAAAAATATTAGCTTCAAACATGTTAAGAGGTATAGGTAGAATAATTGTTGTTCCATTACTTTTCAGGACCCTTTAAAATGCATCCAAAGGAAATGTGTTCAAGAATCAAATAATCAGTGGTTATAAACAACATCAACAAAAATCTCTTTTAAGAAAAAATCGTCATAATATGTAGAATATGCAACAATTGCTTTTCACAACATCATTCACGCGATCTCACGCTTTCTACTTCTTTACTTAATTCAATATAAGAAAAATATATCGTCTTTATAGAAGAAGACTTTTTAATTTTTAAAAAAGGATTTGTTTTTATTGAAGAAAATACTTCGCATAGTGAATTGTTTATCAACAATAGAGAAAATTTTTCATTTTCTATAAATTTTTCTTTTAAAATGAGAATTTTTTAGTGCTAGAAAAATACTAATCATTATAAGAGACATGAAATATTTTCATTTCCCACAAGTGAAAAAAAAATTTCTTCGAATATGTGAAAATTTATACTAATGGAAGAAAATTTTATTTGGAAAAGAGAAAATTGCTACTATCGAAAATAGAGAAATTTTTTATCACAAAAACAAACGTGTTTTTTCTCGAGTGGACCCGAGTGGTGGCCGTGGCGTTGCGGGTAGAATGTGTGGCCCATATGCCAGAGACCCCTGGTTCGATTCCCACCAGACACAAAAAGTTTTTTCAATTGAGTTAATTTTTCTGTTCGGCCGTCACCTCTCTGCAGGCAATGGCAAACCTCAGAGAGTAAAAACTGCCATGAAAAGTTCCTTGAGAACATAAGCCGTTCGAAGTCGGCATAAAACTTGTAGGTCCAGTTCTCAGTCATTTGTGTTCAAACATTTCACAACACGCACAACAAAATTGATCATAAGAAGTTCGGTCAAAGTCCTGTTGAAATGGCCATTATTTATTTAATTATTATAGGTCTACTCGGGTAGCTCTTCAAGCCCATACCTTTACCATTGCCTCTTTGCCCAATATAACATCGCATAACCGAGATAATTCGTTCTTCGGTCGCACAGTAAAATTGAGGAACAATCTCCCTGCGAGCGTGTTTCCCGATGGTTTCCAGCTGTGTAAATTTAAAACAAATCTTCACCGACACTACTCTATCTTTCCATCCTCCAACTAACTATCACTCGTCTTCCAAATCAAAACAATGCTTTCGCATTTATAGGGGGCATTCCCTGAGTTAAGTCTAAAAAATTAAAAATTCCAGTCTAGAGGGAAAAATTTTGGGCGTTTTTAAAATTTAATTCAAAAATAAATAAAAATATTTTTAGTATCCATTTTTGTATTATAGACTGAAGTGGGGTCTAGTGTAACACGTTTTTATTTGCTTTAATAAAACTGTAAATAAAAGTGTAACCAATTCGAACTGAGTGTTTTCATGGCTGTTGAATATTTTGAGGTTTTTTAGGTCTTTTTTAAATCGGTGGGATGATGTGTAACACCAGAATGCAACAAACCATGATGTGTAACACCAGAATGTTGGTTTAACTGCCAGGAAAAATATTTTTAGTATACATTTTTGTAGTATAGGCTGACGTGGGGTGATGTGTAACAAGTTTTTATTGGCTCCAATAATATTGTAAATAAAAGTGTTAACCAATTTGAACTGAGTTTTTTCATGGCTGTTGAATATTTTTAAAGGTTTTTTTGGTCTTTTTCAAATCGGTGGGATGATGTGTAACCCCAGAATGTTGGTTTAACGGCCCGAAAAAATATTTTTAGTATCCATTTTTGTGTTATAGGCTGAAGTGGGGTGATGTGTAACACATTTTTATTTGCTAGAATAAAATTGTTAAGAAAAGTGTTAACCAATTCGAGCTGAGTGTTTTCATGGCTGTTGAATATTTTGAGGTTTTTTTGGTCTTTTTCAAATCGGTGGGATGATGTGTAACACCATGATGTGTAACACCAGAATGTTAGTTTAACGGCCAGGAAAAATATTTTTAGTATCCATTTTTGTATTATAGGCTGACGTGGGGTGATGTGTAACACGTTTTTATTTGCTTCAATAAAAGTGTTAAGAAATTGAATTTTTGATTGGTTTAAGGCCAATACCTTGTAAAAGAACCAATTTGAAGTGAGTGCTTTCATGGCTGAAGTAGAACAAAAATTTTAAATATGGTTTTTTTTTTTTGCTTTTTTCAAATCGGTGGGGTGATAACACCAACATCGATGGGGGGTATCACCAACAGAATGTTGGTTTAAAGGCCAGGAACTTGAATGTTTTATGTTCATTTTTACTTTTTATATTAAGTAAAAGTATTGTAAGAACTTAATGAAATACATCTCATAGCACTATCTCATATGAGTATAGCACTATCTCATAAATCTATCTGATTGTCTATCTGACACACACATACACTTTGAAATTAAAAAAAAACTGATCGTGAATGTCTTTATTAATTGTAAAAAAAAAATACATTTCAAATGTAAAATGATGATTCTTTGTTAGAATTATTCATATCGAAATGACAATTCTCACAAATAAAATGGCTCACAAAAATAAAAAAAGGCAAAAACAAGCGCATTCAAGTGAATTTTTGTTATTTAATTGTTTTGGCAAAAATATCGAACTTCTGCCGAGCACCTGCAGCTTTCTTTGTCGTTTGTTTGGTTTTCTTTTTACCATATTTTGTTTTGTTTTTTTTTTGCCATCTCCTTCAATTATAATTTTGCATTAACTTCCTACCACGATTGCATTTTGGACTGGGCCGATCTCTTTTAAAGCCGTTGATGTGATTGCATCTTAGAGTTTGACATTGTTGAGTCTTCAATGGCAATTATGTGTTACACATCACCCCACCGTGAGTGTTACACATAACCCCAATGTAAGTCACTTTTCTTGATGGAATTTTACAACGTAAAAAGATGTATAATTTTTTTTTATATTAACAGATATTAAACAATACCACATTTTATATCTACTCACTTTTAAAATCTAAAGAAAATTTTGTTCAAAACGCTATTTTTTGTATATTTAAAAAAACTTTTTCACGCTTTTTAAGAACTCTATGAAATGTTTGTCTGCCTACTTCCAGCACTTATGAAAAACTAGATGCTGTCAAAAGAAACATATCGCAGTTGTTTATTCAATCATATGTTAACATTTTGTATCAAAAATCACCGTGTTACACATCACCCTATGATACACATTACCCCACATCACCCTATGCTTATTAATATTTTAATAACACACAAAAAAATTGAAAAAAAAAAATACAAATTGAAAAAAATACAGGCTGGTAGAGTGGCAAAAGGGAAGGAGGGGAGGGGGGGGTGCTAAGAAAAGGGTTCCTCCATCACACGACTTCAACCTCCATCGTTACACGACTAGAATATCGCTATATCCCGGACTAGGCACAGAAAACGAATTTTTTTTAGCGAAATTTTTTGTGCTTTTTTTAAAGTATTGAATTTTATGAAAATATTAGAGGGATATATAAAAGCGCCCACGGCAAATTTTTAATTAAAACTTGAGATATCATGTCAAACGTGTTGGAAAAAGTAGTTTCGAGAAAAACGCTTTTAAAGATTTGAGCAAATTTACAGGCATATAAAAAGTCATATAAACGGGCGCCATTAAAATAGCTGAACCCATTAAATAATGGAAATTTTAAAATATCTTCAAAGAATATATTTTTGAAGGTCTAATCTTTGAATCTGCTAAGCAAAAAAAAAAAACAAAAAAAAAAAATCGATTTTTTCAGAATTCTATACTGAAATACTGTCTTAAATCGAAAATTATTTTTGAACAACTTGAAAAATTTCAGCAAAAATATGAAGTTGGAGAGTTAAAAATTTGTTTGCTAAAATGTTTTCTAGACATTAAATTTTTTGACGCCACATTTTAAAAAATTCCACATTGAGCAAAATTTTCTATGGTTTTAAATCAGTCCTGGGCATTCTAACACAGTCACATTCTATTTTATTTTGGTAGTATTGGTGCGCTCTCAAATCACGCACACTGAGCTCATACAATTTACAGCGCAAAGCGACATATATCATCACAGCATCACCGTCAGCGAACGACTGAATTATATTCTTTTGTGTTGTCAGCCTTGTGTGCATGTAAAAAGTTACGCTCAGAGAGCGCTCAGTGAGCTATGGAGCGCCCAGGCCTGTTTTGAAATCCATTCTTATCATGCTGCTTGCACTAAAATTTTCACCAGCTAATTTTAGTAAATAAAAAATATCAATTATTGGTCTCAAGGACTTGCCAACAAGAACCACATGGCAATACATGATATCAAAACCATTTACATAATCAACACAATTAAAAATAAATGCTGACAAAGTAAAATCGTATCGTAAAAATCCTTTTTCAATACTTTTCATTCAAGAATACTAAAAATTAACGAGCTGCATATCGAACCTCAGAGATTTCTAAGCCAAAAACCTTAAAAGCACTTTTACACGCACACAACCGCCCGAAAAAACACACACACACACTCACCCACACATGAAAAACATGGTATGGCACTCATATGCAAAAAGGGAAATATTGATGTGTAGTCTTAAAAAAGCACTTCACACACACTTATAGAATATACTAATATACGTACAAGCAAACTGCGGTAGAACGTAAGTGTTTGCAACAAATTTGCATGGTTTGTGGTAGATGCGGTTTATTATGACGCAAGGCAACAACAAAATGGTTTTGATAGACCCTCATAAAAAACCCGTGATATTAGAAACCCGAACACAAACAGCCAGCTTAGTTCAACACACAGACGCACACACACACATACAACGAAATACGTGCTTGCAACTTAACACGTTTTCGTACGCTTCATTGGCTGCTTTTAGCTCTTTAGTTTGGAAGTTATATGAAATATTTATAAAGAAGCAGCAAATATGACAGTAGCAACGTGAAGAGTTGATAGAGAAGAAGAAGAAGAAGAAGGAGAAGAAGAAGAGACTAAAGTGACAGAATTTTATAGACAACAAAATATAACGAAGTGAGCAGAAATTCAATTTTATTCCAAAACATAACAAACACTAACTTAATTTGTGGCAAAAATTTACACTTCAACAAGATGCTACTAATTTAATGAACCTCCTTTCAGTGGTTTTAAATTTATGCGTTTGCTTATTTATTTGATCTAACTGCGGATATATAACTGGTAGCTGCATAAAAATTAGCATGACGGACCTGAAAATAGTTTTATTTTTCAACAATATTTATGATTTTAATACTTTGAAAAATGTTGAAATAACATACATAAAATTAAAAATATTTTCCCTAATAAACTTAAGTTTTCCAGCCAAAGTTGCTTTATGTGCAATTCACATGCTACACTTCACAGTCACGATTGCAACCAGTTCAAGAGCGGAACAATTTTACCTACGTGCAGCTGCATTGCTTTGCTCTGGGCCAAAGTTAAAAGTAAATGTAACGATGATGACGACGACGTTGATGGCGAACAGCAGCGATAGCTGCTGCTACTCCACGCTACTAACTCATATCAACACCAGCCAACAGCGAAAGTCAGCAAAACCTTGGAAAAACAGTTTGACCTTTTTTGGGTTTTTGTTCTATTTTTTTTTTTTTTGCTAAGTTGCGGCAGTGAAAAGAAGTTGTACGCTTATTTTTGGAGAAAATAATAAAAATATATTAGTTAGTAGGAGGTCATGAAAGAAAGTTTAAAACAAAGTGGACGAGTGAAGTGGCATGCAGAAGCATTCATGCAGACATGATGATGTGCTAACAGTTTTGGTAGAAAAAATAAAAAAAAATAAAAAAATAAAAAAAAACAAGAAATATATAAGAGCAAAACTAAAAACCGGAAAAGTGGGGGTGAACTTTTTTCTTAGTTGCAGTTGCAACTCGCAAAAAAAGGCACTCAAAAATTGAAAGTGAAAAATACACTTCATTAGCTGTAGTAAAATTAAAGGTTGCATTTCAGCAACTGACAGCGGGTAAAACTATTTGGATGGATATAATTGTAGGTCGTCAAATTCAGTTTGCATTTTGTTGCAAAAAGTGCAACATTGCAAACAGTCTGACATTGACTTGAAATTCTTAGAAAAACTTTTAGAAAACTCTGGTTTGCATTTTTACTAGAAGGAAGACAGATTGCGAGAGTTTCGTTAAATGCATTAAATGCAAGAGGTGGCACCTCTCATACAATTCCGAAATTTTATATACGATATATTACACACATGAAAGTCAGCCTTAAAATTTAGAATGAGAACATATATTATCAGACATTCCGCCACAAGAAATATGATAAAAACTGGAGAATGGGTTGTGCAAACTCATATATATAACTCTAAAATTTAAAACGTGAAAGCTTATTACATATAGAAGCTGCAGACTTAAAATTGCGAACAGAACTAAATTATCAATTATAACACTATAAAAAAATGTTTGAAATTCAGCATTGGGCGTGGTACTTGCCATACAACTATGAGTTTTAAAATGTAATAGTTCGGCAAGTATAGAAGCAGGCATTTTAACATTGAAAACGAAATGGAATTTGATCAACCAGATTCACTGTGTATATGATATATGAGAGAGATCTAGTAATGAGGCGTGGCACTTCCCACAGAGCTCTGCAATAGAGAATGAATGAATTCGAATGTCATCGAATTACTTGGCTTCCTTGACACGTAACATAGACACCGATCGAATCAATTTGAACATAAAACCGCTAAATCGAAAACCTGGACACTAAAATATTTGTCTATTTCAATTGTGATTTCAAGAACACTTGGTTTCTGCAACAATCGCGAATATTATCAGACATAATCGATGAAATAATAGATCAGATTAAATTACGTGTAATGGAACCTCCCTTGCAACATCAAAATTTAAAAATCTCAAAAAACTATCCATTAATTAAAGCTAAATTCTTATAATGAGTAACAAAAGTGAATATCATTGCACATCACAATGCACAGTGTGAGATTTTACGATTACAAAAGTAAAAAAAACTTAAATAAAAAACTTAAAAAAAAACCGACTACAAAATCACTACAAAGTAAAAAATAATTTTAAAATAACTTCCCCTTTAAATTTCTTGGTCATATTTGATATTTTATACATATTATTACTTTGGAAAACTTATTATTTTATTTTTTCTAACTTGTTTTATTGTCATAAATATATTAATTTCTTTATGAATACAAAAGCTTTTAAGGTCGGCGCTAATATAATCAGACTTTTAATCAGAAGCGCCAACTTCAAAGCTTTTGTATTCATAAAGAAATGAATATATTTATTATAATTATATTTGTAATAATTTTGCCTACCCGAGTACTTAATTTCAGTACCTCAGCGTCAATATTAACTGAGATAGTGTTTATCTAGCATTGCCACGCCCATTTGTCGAATAACGCTTATCTTATTGATCGTAATTTTTTATAATTCTGCCTACCCCTGTACTACAATAAATGTCAGTGCCCTAGTGTCAATATAATTCGAGATACACTGTTTTTCTTATGTTGCCACGCCTAGTAGTCAAATACCACCCACTTTATTGACCTTAATTTGTACTAATAATGCCTACCCATATACCAAATTGCAGTACCATAGTATCAATATTATGCGAGATATACTCTTTTTCTAATATTGCCACGCACATTTGTCAAATAACGCCCATTTTCTTGACCGTAATTTGTATTAACTGTGTCTACCCTACACTAAATTGCAATACACTAGTGTCAATATTATTCGAGATACAGTGTTTTTCTAATATTACCACGCCCATTTGTGGAATAACGCCCACTTTATTTATCAGTATTTGTAATAATAATGTCTACCCTTATACTAAATTGCAGTATTCTAGTCTCAAAATTATTCAAGATACACTGTGTTTCTAATACTGCCACGCCCATTTTCTTGAAGGTAATTTGTAATAATTGTGCCTAACCTTACACTAAATTGCAGTAACCTAGTGTCAATATTATTCGAGATACAGTAGTATCTAGTATTGCCACGCTCAGTTATCGAATACCGCCCACTTTTTTACGTGCACCTCCGTGTTTATGATATCCATCTGTTTCTGTTACCAAAAATTATGGCAATCAGGAATATGGCTTAGGAGTTATCGATGTAAATACATTTAAAAAAAAAAAAACAAAAAAAAAAACAGAGAAACCGACGAACTTGAGAACCTCCTCCTTTTTGAAGTCGGTTAAAAATAGCCTTTTTTTAAATAAAGCTGGTACACACATGAAGCCATGCTAAAAGTTTGAAAACGATTGCTATATCCGATATATTGAAAACGGCTGTCGTAAAACGGTGCTTTTTGTGTTATTTAAAATAATTTGTTATCGTCAAGTTACTAGTTTTTGTGTTAAATGCGCAGATTGAAGTTGTTATCTTTTAAACTTTTTTGTAATGGAAAGTTTTTGTGAAAGTATGTTTAGTAGATTAATTAACAATAAAATTAGTGGCTTAATAAATCTTGGTTTTATTAAATTTAGCGATGGAAATTGTAGCATAAAAAATAAAAGCTAAATTGAGCTAACACTTTGATGGACAAACAAATTGAATTTTTTATTAAGTTTTATACTACGTTCACATTGAGAGCTAAATGCGCATTTACGAAATTGAATGTATATATTTGTCTCTTTTACTCTTACAAGGAGCATACGGCCACGCATTCTAAATTGCTAATGCGCATTTCGTTAAATGCGCATTTAGCCCTCAGTGTGAACATAGTATCACTCTCATAAATAGTTCACACAAAAATTTTGGTGCTAGTTTTTGCAGTTTTTGCATTTCAAAATATTTCCATTTTAGGAAGAGGCCTATGATGTCCTAAAAAATGGCAATGGACCAAAAATTACTGAAGAGTCTGCAAATTCTCCTAAATAGGTATTAATGTAATAACAAAGAAGAAGATTACAAAATTTTCTGTTCTGAAACAATTTATTGTTTGAAATTCAAAACTTAATGTGTGAATTTTTCTCTGTAGGCAATTTAATTAAGCACCCTTGAACGAGCCAAGGAATCATATCACAATAGGACATTTTGTCCTCCCAGATTGGCCAAATCGCACACTGTGCGACACATAAATATATGAAAAACATAAGAACGAGACTGAACAAAGGGTTCCAAAATAAGTTTACCTTGTGGAATATCCAGAAAATGCTTCGTGGTTTGCAGCTAGTAACTTAATAAATATTTATTAAGTTATAACGGTTTAGTTATAACGGATATTATATAACCGAATTGATAAAAAATTTAAAGTAGCTTTAAGACTCTCCATAATAAAGAAGCGTATTAATGTTATTGCTTAAAAGTATGCTATAGTTGCTTTGTTTGTTACAATAGTAACAATAGGAAGTGTGAAGAGTGTCATTGTGATCTGCTGCAACATAGCTTCACTCATACTTAATTCTGAATCAATGACCGCTCGTAAGGAAGGTAGGTAGAGTGTAGAACTATGAATCGGTGGGGTACAAGTTCGATTCCCACCGCAGGCGAAGAAATATTTGTTTTGTTTTCTTTTTGTTGATGTGAATGCGTTTGTGTTGTTGTTGGTACATGTTTTTTTTTGTTTTTGCATAGCGCGAAGGAAAATTAACAATTGCTCACAAGTGCGTTGAAATAAAAATGACTGTAACATGTAATAAAATAAAAAAAAATTATGATATGTAATAAAATTTACTAGTGTGAATATTAATGTGTGCTTTTTAATTTACTTTATATTGTTTTCAATTTTTGAAATTAAAAGTTATTTATTACAAAAAAAAAAAAAAAATCATTAGATAATCAATTCTGTGAAACTGCGAAAAAGCTTTGCTTCTCTCGTGTGTCATACGACGAAGCTGTGTTTTTTTTTTAATAATTTTTTTTTCTCTACTGAAAATTCCCTACTTTCCATACTTCGAATTTCACAATTATGTCTATTTTTCTCTACGCCTATTTCTTGAAACAAAAATGCCTAAAAGTAGTGACTTTTCCCTACATGAACCAACACCAACAATATGGAAAAAAGGTGCAAGGTGCGTTTTATGTTTTGTAATATTAAACACGATTTCGATATTAAAAAAATTGGCACTATACACATATTTCAGCATTAATTCTTATAACAACAAAATTGATACGAATTTTAAAACATGTGTTATAAATGTTGTTCACCATGGCGTATGAGTTACACTTAACTAGTACATTGCATACATTTTTCAAAACTTGTATCGATCGAAGGCACATTTTATTTTTGAGAAAACATTTTGTTTTATTGAAAAAACATTCAGACCCATGTTATCTGAATTGAAAAACATATAGAGACCAGTAAGAAGTTATTTTCGATTGGTTTAAAGTTAAAATACCTCCGTATAAAACGTTTGTGTATATTCGAAGTCTTCAAAAAACTATAAAATATTTGTGTATTCTGCAACAAAATTTTTGTCATTAGTTCAATTTATTTAGTCACGTTTATGTATAAAGTTGTAATATGTAAACCTTCTTAGGCCGAGGTATCAGTCGCCGGTGTCCAGGGTTCGTCTACAAAATGTTATTATATCAGGTATAAATTAATTACTCGCTACGTGGTTTCAGTTGTATTTCAGTTTTTTTCTTAATTCACACTTACACTTATTTTTTATTAATTTAAACAAAGGAAGAAAAAGGATAAACTTATTATACGGTGTCCACTGTTCTGCGTAGTCCTCGTTTCTTTAAGGTTTCTCGACGTACTGCGAACGTCCAGTCGGCATGTAAAAGAGAAGCTTTGTTAATATAAATTCTCGCTGGGTACTACGTCACGACGTATTAGGCTTGGGAAAACGTACGTACATAGCGCTAGTCTTATCAAAAGTCAAAGTCAATCAAAAGACTTAGAAAATATTTCACGCTGGGTATTGAGATGCAACGTCGAAAAGACTTAGAAAATATAGCGCTTGTCACTACGGCATAACGCTATGAAGACTTAGAAAAAATATTCACAAGTATTGCACTGGTCACTACGGCACAATGCTATGAAAGATTTCAGGAGCTAAGAAATTTATTATGACTTACCGAGTTGGCTGCCGCCGCAAGAATGCATTTAAATTTTCTGATCTTTGTCTAAGTCATGATAAAATAATAAGGTAGGGTAAGGAGATTCACCACAGCGACCTGGAATGGCAAAATTATGAAATACTGTGCTGCAGTATCTTATAAAATATCCAACAAAAATCCATGATTGTTCTTTGCATTTTTGATGAATTGCTTAGCTGTGGCGACATGTTATAACTTTGTTAACTTTGATGTTCGGCAAAAATTGGAATGTGTAACACATTCGACAGGCAATAATTGTGATAAAATATCACTTTGTTTCCATTTTCAGACAATTTTTTTTTATTTTTTTTCTTAACTCACTTTATACTTCAAAATTGATATTTCGCTTCGACGTTCGCTTCGAAAGTGAAGTAGCAAACGGGGATGTACATTATTTTATTATTAGAAAAGTTCTG
Source organism: Coremacera marginata (assembly GCA_914767935.1). Lineage (NCBI taxonomy): Eukaryota > Metazoa > Arthropoda > Insecta > Diptera > Sciomyzidae > Coremacera > Coremacera marginata. Next base: position 182,040,942 of record OU612045.1, on the reverse strand, counting down.
AAGTTTTTTTTTTGGGTTTTTTCATTCGCCATTTGTCCATAGGCCATTCCCTATAAAATCGTTCTCTGATACAGAAGTGCACTTCAGTGCTTGTAATTCAGTTCTTAATACGTGAAAATATTAAGTAAATTTATATTTATAGTTAACTTAAAAATTTTTAATAATGTCAAAAAAAAGTTCTGCCATCTGTCATATAAAGTGAAACAAAAAAAAAATCAAGTTTTTTTTAAAGATCCAACAGATTAAATAAAAAGACTAAAAATATGAAATAAAAGCAATGTGTCAATTTTCTCCGTCAGACAGTTTCTCCGTCAAACGGCAAAAAAAAAATTATTATATCATTACATTTTTATTATTTTTATTACATTTATAGTGGATATTAGAGCAAAAATTTTAAATAAGAAATTAAGAAAAGCTAAACTTAAACTAATATGATACAGTAATTTATTGAAAACAAAGCTTTAAAATCACAAAACAGCGATTTATTTCATTGTAAATTCATTTGTCCAAATTTATCCTATTTATCCTGCAAATAATTTCCTTTCTTATTATTTAGCCCACATTTATCAATAATATAGAAAAGTGGCAATGCTAAAACACGTTTTGACATTCGAGGTCGGTGTGGTGAATCTCCTTACCCTACCTTAGTATTGCATCATGGTCTAAGTTATCTTAGCTTAGCAGCACAGCAGACTCGTGGTGGGTTTTTGTACCAGTTGTTCGTCTTTTTGCATGCATTAATTTTCCACCACGGCCTAGTGATGTTAACCGGTTGACATGCGGTTATTAAGTTGATGTTTACATGAAGGTTTAGCGTAATGGTGGGATTAATGTTTGATGAAAAGTAAATGATGTTTAAGCGACTAATTTGATTATCATGCTACTAACTGTAATTTCAAGTGACTAACTAATAAATAAAAGATGGGAAAGTGTGATGTGCAAGCCAGCGCCTTTAAATAATATTATTATAAAATAATAATTCACAAGTGAGTAAAAAAACATTGATGCAGGGATTTAGAGGTCACGTGCGAAATATTGAAGCAAAAATGTACAGTGTTAAGGATATTAGGCGAAAACGAGGGTTGTGACTTTCGTACTCACAGAGTATCAAATTAATACACCCACTTGTATGGTATATATAAAAGTTTTCTATTTGAATGACGTTACTTTGTATGGGAAGTCGGGAAGTTCCCATTGAATTATCAAAAATCTAAGACAAATGTTATCACATTACTCGAATTAAATCAAGTTACTAAGCGATACTCTTCACAAATTCTCACTACAACTACGACTGTTAATTCGCAAGTATTGGTATCCCAGTATTTAAAGTCATAAAGGATTGATAAATAAATTATTTACGATTTTTCTTCATCTTTGACGAAATATGCTGATTCGGACATATATACATACACTTAAGAAAATTTTATTTAAAAGTTTCAAACTCGTGCAGGAACGAAATATAGAAAAGTGGTAAAGCTTTGGAGAAGTTTCGTCAACAAACAAGATAAAAAAGTTTTAAGAAAACTCGTTAGCGAGTTGCAAGCCGAAACACTTAGGAAATAAAATAAGCTTTACAAAAAAATCTTTTTATATCTAAGAATATAATGTAATATATTCTAAAATATCTAATAAATTAGTAGGTACTATGAGGCAACTTTAAAAAATATGGGTTATATGCAACGCTGTATTTACACATAGCGGAGCCTGGGGCTAAAATCGACATAGGGCCTACTTAAGGTTAGAGCATTAAGCTCGGATATTTTAATGTCGCATTGTCATTAATGTTAATTTTTCTTTTCCGTTATGCAAAAGCAAAAAAAAAAACAACAAAGCCTTCACATCAACAGAAACACCTACGTAACCATGCTTATGACAACATCCCAGTGAACCAAAGCTATCGCTTTTGTATTCATTTGTAAACCTTTTCGGGTAGAAACATTTTCATTTCGGTACTCATAAATGAACCCTTTTTGTATCATTCGTTGGACTAAAATTTCTCTGAAAAATTAACCTTATTTTGTTCGGAAATGATTTACAAAAGAACCATAAATTGTACTTCCATAGAGAAGTTATTTTTCGGCACTCGGAAATGAACCCTTCCTCAATCGTCGGACGAAAATGCCTCTCAGAAACGAACCATTTTTTCTTCGGATATGAGTTGGAAAATTAACCTTTTTGAGTATGTAATTTGTATTGCATAGTATTATTTATTAGTATGTATCGATAATATGTTCACCAGTGAAGCGAAAAAGTTTATATGATATTTGTATTTAGGTTAACATTTAATTTATTATTATTAAAATATCAAGAAAGGTTTAATTCTTCCTTTTTTAACTCGAATATAAAAAGGTAACATTTATTCATTTCAAAACTCATTTAGGAACAAAAAATGGTTCGTTTATGAGAAATTGATACCTACTGATATGATAAAAAAATTATTCTTTTTTGAACTCATTTAAGAATGCAAAAAAGAAACATTTTTGATTAATTTCTGAAGTCATTTATGAACAAAAAATTATTCATTTTCAAGGAACTTTTACCTACTAAAAGGATAAAAAAATTAATCGTTTTCGAATCAAAATAAGTTTTTTATGAATTTCGCAAAATAAATTTTATAACAGACTTGTTGGTAACTGAAAAGAAAAATAGTTTTTCATACGTGTATCAGTACATCCATCTCTATTTTTATGGTGAGAATCAATTCGCACTGGTTAAAAAGTGACTTTTGTGTGAAGGTTAAAATTTTTATTTGCAATTATGACAATATCAGAAAGGTTTAAATTCTTCCTGTTTTAACACATTTTAGAATATAAAAAAAAATAACATTTATGATTCATTACTGAACGCATTTAAGAACAAAAAAATGGATCTTTTATCAGAAGTTGTTTCCTACTGATATGATAAAAAGATTATTCTATTTTGAACTCATTTAAGAAAGCAAAAAATAGATTTTTATGTTTCATTTCTGAACTCATTTATAAACAAAAAATGGTTAATTTGCGAATTTATCTACTAAAATGATAAAAAACTAATTCTTTTACTACTCAAAATGAGTTTTTTTTATAAATTTTGAAAATAAGTAATATTTGTATATATGGGAAAACTTTTAACGAATTTAATCTTCTATAGCAAGCAATTTTAAGCGATAAAATAAAAAATCCAAAATTAAAAAAAAAGTTTATCCAAAAACGATGGCAAAACTCTCACCTTTCACAAAACTTTCGCTTATAGTTCAGTGAGGTGTAGTAAGTAGAAGAAACATTGTTGTCTGCTTTTTTTTTGTTTGAATGCTCATATAACCAACTTTGCTTATCGAAGGATTTTGGATTTGTGGCTAGTGCATAAAACTCTAACGCGATGGGGTATGATTTTCATACCCATAAAGGGCAAAAAGCTTTTTTTAATATTGCATTCTTTTGCTATAATAGACGCAAGCAAAAAGGAACATAAATAATAAGGATTAAAATTTAAAGAAAATGCATTAAAAAAATCAAATCAAACATTTTGACAGAAGCGCCTGCGGGGCCCCTGCCTGCACGGGGCCGGGGACTGCAGCCCCTCCTAGCCCCCACCTAAATCCGCCCCTGGTTATATGTTATATTTATAATATTTGGTGATTTAATAAATAAATGTTCTATAAAAAAAACAAAGCGTGTGGAAATTTAATATTGCTCGCATATTACCAGCAATTTATTGTGCGAACTTGTTAAAAAAAAAAAAAACTGATGACCAAGGTAAAGTTGGAGAAATATCATATCTTTTATTTTTATTGGAATTTTGTCTATGAAAATTAATTTATTTACCCATTTATCTATTTAGTTAACCCATTTCAGCCCACTGGTCGATTTTTCGACCACTAACTTTCAAATTAATTTCTGGAAAAAATAAAAAAAGATTTTTTTCATACTCTTTCCGAATATATACAGATCAGTTAAATGGGAAATCAGAAAAAAAATAACTTTTTAAATTTCCTTTTTTTACTTATTCAGGTAAGCGGTTGAAAAAATACCATTTTTTGACAATTTTTGAAAAAATCAAAAAGAATATATGAATGTAATGTATAATAAAACTATTTACGTTTAGCCAAAAGACTAAAATATGAGAATCAGTTGGTTTTGGACAACACAGGTATATACCTGTGTTATAAAACACAGATGGTCGATTTTTCGACGAATGGCCCTATATGGATACTTTTATTAAAATATTGTCACATGTCACTTTTAAATATAATTCATTTAATAAAAATAACAATTTTTTATTTAAAATTTTTTAATTTTTGTTTTCATATTGGGCCATTTTTCGACCACTTCGTAGCCGAAAAATTTTAATTCGAAATCTCTTAAACTTTGGAATTTTCTTAATCAGATCATTAATAACAAAATCTGAAAATTTCATTACGAAACTCCAACGCGTTCTGGTAGCGGACTAAAATGGGTTAATTGAGATTTAAGGAATGTCAACAAATTTGAATACCTTCAGGGAGCATTTATTTTTCCCTAGCGAAGTCCTTTCACTTTAATTAGGTATTTATAGTTTTGTATTTATTGTACACAGAATAAAACTTTTTGTGGAAAAAAAGCCACGTATTGACCCAAAAATTAAAGCTCGACTATAACATCTTGCTGACATTTTACCTTGACAAGATACCGATATTAAATCTTCTTATGAAAAATTCAATCAAATGTGTGCGTGTGCTTAGATCAAATCATCCAATAACTTAGTTATGAGTTGTTGGTTTTTTATTTTTTTTTTTTTTGTGTAAATAGTTAATCGATAAGTTGAAAAAATAAACAATTAACTGTGAACGCTAAACGATTGTATGGGTGTGAACGCTTATTTAAAATTAATGGCTCTTGTTTATGTGTTTATTTTGGGTGTAGTAAAGGTTAATTAAAAGGTTATTTTTCTAAGTTTTTAGATAATTGTGGGGACACTTATAGCTTATAAGTGATTGTCTTTTAATGATATTATAAGCAGCAAAAATAAATTAAAAGAGTTCTCAATTGAAGCGAATCAATTTGCATAACTTGAAAAACAAATAAATTCGTTTAGCTTTTCCTTGAACTTAAAGCTTTAAATAAATCATCGCAAGCAAAGATCTCACCTTTTCATGAGTCTTGGGATGAGTTAAGGAAGCTGTAAGCAAAGCTAAGCTGCTTGTTTTCCAACGTCAAAGCACACGGAAAATATTGCTATTTTCACCTGTTAAGCTTTATGTGAGCACAACGTTGACAAGTAACTAACGAAAAATGACTTTGAACTTTTTCGCGCTTTCGTTTGTTAGCGCAAACTTTGTGACAAGTTGACATTTAAGTATTTGTAACATCAGTGTGTGTGTTTGCGTGTGTGTGTGAGTAAAACTTACTTAATCAGATTAATTTTTGTCACCCACACAACATCTTTCAAGAGCTGCTAAACTTTTTAATTTTTGTTTTTACTATTTTTGCACAAAACTTAATCGCCTAATATCTAACGGCAACATTTCGCTAATTGTAGCAATTCAATTAAAAATAAAAGCAACTACGCACACACCTTAAGTTATGACTAAAATGCATGCATTTCATTGATTTATGGCTTATAGCCATTCGAACTCAACGACGTCAACCAAATAATCAATGAGCGAAATATTTATGCTTTTGGCCAACATTTTATGTACCGCTTATAATCAACTACTTTAAACGCTAAAGCAAGCTACCTGTAGGTATAAACATTTTGGTAAGCGACGGAAGCGGAACTCACGCCATGTTGCCTTCGTTGGTTAAAGAGCTGCTAGCTGGCAGGCGTTTGTGTTGTTTCCGCTGATGCTGATTCTGGTTCTGACGACGACGACGACGACGAGTATGAAATTTTTCAGCAACAAAAACCGTTAATAGCATTTTGTGGTTTCCAGCGTTCGTTTGCTGGTTTGTTTGTTGTTTGCCGAAATGCTGAATAGTTGAGTTTACTAAAAGTTTCATTTATGGGCGTGGCGCAGCATGTGTGCGCTTACACTGGCGCCATCAAGGTTGCGGGCGTTTTTTCTGCGTTCGATTTGATTTTGCTGGCGTATAAAAAACACTTAAAGGAAGGCATTTTTAGGTATTTTATTATTATTTTTAGATGTTACATTCTTGGCTTTATTTTTGCACTTTTTACACTTAATTTTTAGAACTCGTAATTTTTTTATTAGTATTTCAATTAAAGGTGAAAGAAGCGCTTAAAAAATTGTTTCTAATTTCTTTTGCACTAAAATAAGAAGAACAAATTTCAAGGCTGCAATCTTCAAAAGTTAAAACTTTCACATTACGTTTTTTTTTTTCGTCTTCTTTTAACTTAAAAGCAACTCTCATTTGTATTTGCACAACTTTTCGTGCTCTTTTGCTCTTGTATTTTACACTTTTTCAAACTTATTTACATATTAATGGGCACGAGTAGAGTTTTTGGAATTAAGAGACACCTTGTTTTTGGAATTTAAAATGTTAAAGGTCACAATTTTACATTATTTTCATTTTATTTTCTTATCTCAAATTAAAATTTAAAGCAATGCTTAAAAGCAAATCTTTTTTTTACCTACGAAAATCTAAGTAAGAAAATTCAACAATAATTTTGAAACGAAAAATCTGCTAAATGTTTAATTTTTAATAATTTTTATGTTCAGTGTTTTTTTTTTTTTTTTTTGATATAATGCAGTAAAAAATTTCGTCCGAAATTTTTATTTCTCTCTAATCAATGAATGAGAAGTTCTCATTAAAAAAAATTTCATTATTTTATTATATCTAATTGTTTTTTTAAAATAATAAGAAAAATATTTTTGTTATGCAGGCGTTTACGTAACTTTTAAAAGAAAAATTATTCAGAGAAAGATAATTATTAATTTGCAACTTCAAAATTATCACCAAAGTTTTATAAATTTAGTGGTTAATATTAAGCTTTATACTTAAATATTTAAAAAGTTTCCGAGCTGTCCCTAGTGGTGGAACAATATTGATACCGTTATCGTCACTATCTAAAAACTAAACTATCGATTGTACTTCGATAGTAATTTTAACTTTTGCGGTTAGTTTGAATATATAAAAATTATAAAACTGAATTTTTAAAAAATTATGATTTTAAAAAGTATAGATAAAAGTATTTGATGCATTACAATATTATTCGATTGAATAATCGTGAATTATTTTACTAATTTGAAAACCAGGCTTATGCTACAGTCTAAAAAAACATAAGTTTTTATTCAAGTTGTTCACTTATGATTCAGCGAAAAGTTCTTTGTAGAAAATTCGAAAATTGTCTTAGAAAAAGAGTATTACAATTCATGAAATAAAAAAATTTTCATATGCATTTTAATCGAAGATTTTAAAAATTATTTTAATTTTTACAAAGTTAAATCCTATACAAAAATCAATTTAAATATTATAGAGGGCACTGTATGCTTGAGTACCTGATATTTTTCACTTTTTTATATTAATTTTTCACTCGTTCTATCTAGATATCACTCTTTTAAATTCATTCAATTAATTATAAAATTATTTTTTTAACTATTTAAAGACTATCGATGGTTTTTCACGACCATCGACCCAATAACTGAGGTCTAAGTAAACAGATTATCAGTAGAATACACATACAAGCTTTTTTTATTTTGTTTTCTGTTATTGAAATAAAAAAAAAAAAAAACTACAAAACGTGTGATGAAAAGTATTTTTTTTAGGATAGAGAGTATTTTTAAATTTAACTCAGAAAAATTTTATGTTATTTTCCAGGGTGCGAAGAACGTTTGAAATATGATTGTTCTCAATTACAAAACATAAAATTGTGATTGAATATTTTTACAAACGAATGTTGAACGCTCTGCTGACGTCATTATATTTATCACTGATAAATTTGTCAGCTTCGTATTTTTTCAAACGAATTTTTCACACAACAACAAAAAGCAGCAAACGTTAGTTTGTTATCGTTCATTAAAAATGAGCGTTTGAAGAAAAAATTCAGGAACGTTCGTTTGTACGTAGAATTGTTAGAATAGTTATAATTGTTAAATAGTTAAAAAATATAAGTTTTTGTGTTTGTGTATACGCTGAAAAAAATTAAGAAGAAACAAAACTGCATGTGGACTGGATATGAGGAAAATTATGTTTTAATGCTTTTAATTAACTTGAATAAACATGAATAGATCAAAAAGGATGGTTTGTTAGATTGGTGTTTTATGATGAGATGGTATGATGGGTACGGTACAATGGATTATATTATGGATACGGTACGTTCTGGTATAATGGCATGCAGTAGCGTAGATGGCTTATGGTTCTGGGGGCTCCGTAAAAAAATTATAACCTTCAAAATATTCCAATTCCTGAGTACCAGGGTGTTTTGTGACGCCGAATATCTGTTTCACAGCGCAACTTTGTTTAAACGTCGAAAAAGTATGTAAGTAGACGCTATAGCCTGTCAAATACATATTTATATTTACATATATATCGAACGCAACAAAACTATGACCGGAAACCGTTCCTCCACTATAAACTCCCTCCACTATAAGACATGGAAAGGAATCAATTACATCACCCAGACATATCTACACAATGTACTTGTTGTAGACGTACGTACCGTAATCCGTATATTTATCAGTACTGTTAAGACAATTACCTGTTATGTCATTAGCCCCACCACCCCTATACTTATACTTTTGAATTCAGAATTTCAAAATTACAAGAATTCGCAAAAATACAAAAAAGTCCAGGTGGCAATCTATCTTGAATCAGCCCTCTTGAATTTTAAATTTTGACACCAATTGCAAAATCAGCTACTTCCTTAAAAATGCCAACCACGGAGTCTATAGAACCCTTAAAAGTCCTAATACGCTTAAACTTTTCCTACACAAGCTCATTGAATTTTTTGGATACTTGCTGTAAATTCAATTACATAATTGAATACTTTCGAGCTACATGCTTTTGCCGATCGTTTCAAGCTTTCAAATTTTCGGACTTTTTTTCAGCGTTTATACGCAAATAAAAAAAAAAAACTTAAATTTTGTCTAACAATTCCACGTACAAATGAAAGTTCCTGAATTTTTTTCTTCAAACGCTCATTTTTAATGAACGATAACAAACGAACGTTTGCTGCTTTTTTTTGTTGTGTGAAAAATTCGTTTGAAAAAATACGAAGCTGACAAATTTATCAGTGATAATAAAAACGACGCAAGCAGAGCGTTCCTCATACGATTGCGAACGTTTGTTTGCTTTTGAATTTTTCGTTTGAAAAATTCACACACACAACAAAAAATTAACGCAAAGATCGTATTTTAATCAATTGCGAACAAATTTTTCCGCACCCTGTTATTTTCATAACAAATAGAAACTTTGTTATGGCTTTCATTGAAACCTTATCCAAGCTGAGGCTCGAACCGTGGCTTCGAAAATTGAAGTCGAACGAGCTTTCACAGATTGCGTTAAAGAATACAAAACAAAAGTTGGGAGTCCTAAAACAATGCAAGGCATTGCGTTCTGCTTAAGGCCAGCGATATATTTAGATTAGAGTAAAAGGAAGTGATATTGAGGTGATGGTTTTTATTAGAAGAAATTTGTTTAGTTTTAAAATTTTCAAATTTGGTAAAATATACATTTATGTTAAAAAAAAATATTTGGTTTTTTTTTTCAAAAAACAAAGATGGTGCTAGCTATAACAAATTTCTTCTTATAAAAACCATCACCTTAATATCACTTTTTTATTCTCCTCTAAATGTATCGCCGGCCTTAATGCAGAGTTCTCTGACACTTTCAAAATGCTACAGGGAGTGTTGTATGTTGTCGCAAATCTTCTTTTTAATGGCGATAAACAATCCTATAGGAACAAACTAACTTGTTTTTAAAACCAACTAATAAAAAAACTAATTTGAAATAAAGCAGTATATGAACTACTTTGAATTATATTAAGGCGGCAACTACTCTAATTTTGACATGTTTTAATTGCAAATTTTTATTAGATTACAAGGTTATATATATTTAACAATGTTATTTCATCAAATATTATTAACTTTAGGCCATCAGTAATAGTTTTCAATTGGTTTTTTTAAAGTAATTAAAAAAATAATTTAAATATAACTAATTTAACAAGTAGTTGAAAATATATGCAGACGAAAGTCAATTGACTTATTTAGCGGACATCACCATACAAAATATGTTAGTTCGTTCTATGGAAAAAAGTCAGAATTTTAACTAGTTGTGGTGGACAAAAAACTACTTTATCAACTACTTTTAAATTAGTTGATTTTCCTACAGGGAATGTACGAGGTACCATTTGAAAGGTTTAGTCATTTGAACTATGCTAAATATGTCTGTTTCGTCTGTTTCGAAGTACTATCAGCGGGTTAAACAATATATGTTTATCATTGCGAATTAAGGTAGTGCCAGCTGGCATAACAACGTATTATTCTGAAGCTGATGACAAACTGACCAGGCCAAACAGTTTGACTACCTATGAAGCATCTCTATAAGACGAATTAGTCAAGCTTGCGCTGCTTTTAAACTCCTGTTTTCTATTCGAAAATCCAGTCAAACTTCCACTTAGTTGCGACTCTTTCAGTTCAATATAAAATCCATGCATTATATACCTATGAAACCGGAAAAGATGGGCAGGCTACTTTTAATTGCTGCCTACAAAACATACTTAAAATTCTTTGACTGCAACTTATTTCCAACCAGGAATTGTGGTGCAAAACGAATCAAAAGCTGTTGTATGTCGAGATAAGACAAACGACAAGACCAAACAAAAATAATCACGAAGCAGTGTTTTGAATGGAACCCTATGGTGAAGATGGAAGGCACTTGTAACCGTCCTAAGTCGCACTCGGGATTGAAGGAAACATGACCACGGACTCAAAGACACTATTTTTGAAAATAAACCACAAAAGCTCAATTTTTTTACCCTGAAATAAAATAAGTTTAATTTTGCAGTGACAGCACATTCCAATGCATATGTAAAAAAAACAATATACTGTATGTATAGCCAAGGTAAAATAAGCTCAGAAAAGTAAAAATTAATCGTAACTCAATTTAATCGATGCATATTCGTCAAATTCGGTTAAATATCGTTTTAATTAAATTATTAAGAAAAGAAAATTGTTTTAAAGAAAAACAAATTCACAAATTTTTTTAATGCTCAAAACGATTTCTAAAAAGTGGATTGTGAAAAAGAGAAGGCAAAGAAGGGAAGGAAAACAGAAAGGAGGAAAACTTGAAATTTTTCGCTAATACTACGTGTATGTGTACAAACACAAAATACAAACTAATTATTTGGCTAATAAAAAATAAATGGAAAAAATAAATAAAAAAAATAAAATCATCATATTACGAGTACCACTTGGGAATATCTTTTGGTGTTATTTTTGATCAAGGCACGATGAAAATTTATTTTCTTGAATAACAGCCATGATTGAAACTCTACTCCAAAAAATAAATTAAACCTATTTTTGTACAATTTTCATTCCATTATTTAGTATTTTAAATTTTCATGATTTTACTGATGGAAATAAAATCTTTGATGCTTAATTTAATTCTATTCACTTTGATTCTAATTTCTATTTAATTCTATTAACAGGCCATTCAATAAGTCCGTAGGATAAGTAAAAACAAAATTTTGATAAAACTCGATTTTATTATTCAACATAGTTGCATTCGAGAGCGATGCAACGAGTATAGCGATTTTCCAACTTTTCGATATCACTTTTATAGTACGATTTTTCTTTCTCGTCAAAATAGGCCTCAGTTTCAGCGATTACTTCATCATTGGACTTGAATTTCTTTCCAGCAAGCATTATCTTGAGATCTGAAAACAGGAAAAAGTCACTAGGGTCTAAATCTGGAGAATACGGTGAGTGGGTAAGCAATTCGAAGTCCAATTCATTCAATTTTGCCATCGTTGTCATCGATTTGTGGCACGGTGCATTGTCTTGGTGAAACAACACTTTTTTCTTTTGCAAATGTGGCCGTTTCTTGGCGATTTCAGCCTTCAATCGATCCAAAAGTGCACAGTAATAGTCGTTGTTTATGGTGGTTCCTTTTTGGAGATAGTCGATGAATATTATTCCTTTCGCATCCCAAAATACAGACACCATCACCTTACAAGCCGACTGTTGGGTCTTTGCTCGCTTTGGATCCGATTCGTCGACTGCTGTCCACTCAGCTGACTGTCTTTTGGATTCGGGTGCGTAATATTGAAGCCATGTTTCATCCATTTTCACATATCGCCGATACAATTCGATTTTATTGCGGTTTAACAGCGCCAAACACTCCTCTGAAGCATCAATTCGTTTTTGGTCGACTGTGAGCTCACGCGGCACCCACTTTGCACAGAGCTTTCGCATACCCAAATGTTCGTGTAAAATGGTAAAAACACTACCATCTGATATCTTTACAATGTTAGCTAGCTCGTGCACCTTCAATTTGCGATCGTTCATAACCAATTTGTGGATTTTTTTGATGTTTTGTGGAATACCAGTCTGATTTGGGCGTCCACTGCGCTCTGCATCATTTGTGCTGGTACGACCACGTTTAAATTCAGCAATCTACTTTTCTATCATTTGTCTCGATGAAGCAGAGTCCGGATAATGTTTACCAAGCCATTGTTTGATTTCCATTGAATTTTTTTTCATCAAAAAACAATGCTTTATCAAAACTCGAAATTCACTTTTTAAAATTTTTTTTTTTTCAGTTGCACACAAAATGCTATAACTCACGAATTAATTGTCAGATTGTTATCAAATTTTTATACGTATCGCTTAAAAGTTGGTACTAAATAAAAATTATATGGAAAAAATCTAGTAACGTCATCTATGTGTCATCCTATGGGCTTTTTGAACGTACTGTTAAGTTTTCAAATCTTATTAAAATATGTTTATTCTTTGTTATTTATTAAACAGGTTGAAACTACCCAGCAGAAAATGTCATGCCTGATCAGGCTGAAATTCAGGTCTGACAGGCATGAGCGAGGCCTAACTTTTATGTGAAAATAGCCATGATTTTTTCATACAAGTGTCCACCTCTTCAGACCTGAAATTTTTAGTATTACTTATTTTAAATGTTCATCTATGATTTCTGGTGTGAATATAAAATTTTATATCAAATTCAGATATGAAATCTAGCATGAAATAAAAGAGGACTGATTTTTTTTAATTAATTTCAGGTAAGAATACAGGTATGTAAAAAGGAAGCCTGAATTATATTTAAATTTCAGCCTTGAAATCTGAACTGAATTATGGAGGCATGATTATGCTTAGAAATCCAGTCTGACTAATAGAGGCCTGAGCGAGTTTTCGGCTGCGTAATTATTTTGTAGTATCAGTAGAGAGATAAAACGAAGAATAACTCTTGCCAACAGGTGTTACTTTGGGCTCAGTAGGCAATTGAGAAGCAGAGCCCTCCCTCGATGAACAAAAGTCACGCTCTATAATCATGCCCGTCCTGTTATATGCAGACGTACAAACCTGGACGTTGAGCAGCTGTGATGTAAAGATTTTGGGAGCGTTCGAGAGAAAGATCCTTCGGATAAATCTTCGGACCAATCGGCGTCAATGGGGAGTACCGAATGCGATGGAACGATGAGCTGTATGAGCTATACGCCGACATCGACATAGTAAAGTGCATAAAAATCGAGCGGCTTCGCTGGCCAGGTTATGTTGAGCGGATGGAAGACGACACTCCAGCGAAGAAAATATTCAATTCGCTACCTAGCGGTGGACAACGCAGAAGTGAACGACCGCATCTCCGTTGGAGTGACCAAGTGGAGGACAACCTGACGAAACTTGGAGCTTCCAACTGGCGCCAGCAAGCGCAAAATAGACATGGCTGGCTTATTGCAATTTCTTACAATAAGCGGAAAGCGACTTACGGTTGTAGGCGCCATCTAAGTAAGTAAGTAATTATTTTGTCAACTGCGTTAAGCTTACGGTTGTAAGTTTATTGAGAGTTTAGGCATAATTGAAGACATGAATGAATGAAGGTGATATGTCATAATATCAGATTTTTGGTGTTCTTTGCATGGATGAAAGTCTTATGTGAATACAAACAATACACTTAAAACTTAAAACAACTATGTTTGTGGCTCTTTGGAAATAAACTACTTGACTAAGTTTGATTTCATATACGTAGATTTCAGTACAAATGTGAAACTTTGAACTCGATTTTCTCGAAACTAGATAATTGCGACTTATCACCTTTATTCATTCATGTCTTCAATTAACATTATATATAGTTGCGTCATGCCAGAATTTTGTTTTTGGCTTTCTACTTTTTATATTTGTTATTATATATATATACGGACAAATAAAATGTAACATGAAGTAAGAACACAAACAACAATAACAAAAAGTAGAAGAAAAATAATATCGATTTATGCTAAAAGTGGTTTTTATTCGCTATTAAGGTTAATATATTTAAATGTTGTTGTAGTTGTTATTGTATATAAAATTAATTTACGCGGCAAAATAATAAGTATGGGTCAAATAAGTATTTTAAATGCATACTGGAAGTGGTTGGAAAAAAGCAGGGATTCCTCATAAAAAGGGAAAAAGTTCAAAAGGGGTTCCTTTACACGTAACTTTAGGAAAAAAATTACATTTTAAAAAAACTCTTAGTTTTTTTAATCAACAAATTAAAATTCTTAAAAAAAAAATAATTTTAAAAAATATAGTTTGTTTTGGGTGTTTTACACAAAATACTATCTTTAAAACAATAATTTTAATAAATTTTTTTTTTTTTTTTTTGGTTTTGCTTAAAATTCTATTTGTATCATTGCTAAAAAAAATATTTTCATTTTGTTCAATATGATTTTTGTAAAAAAAAAATTGTTGTGATGCTTAGAAATATGTGAACAAAAATACATATTTTCATTTTGCTCAACAAGATTTTTGTAAAAAAAAAATTGCTTTGTGAAGCTAAGAAAGAAATAAAAATTAGGTCATATGTTTGAGTACCAATGTTTAGGAGTAACCTAATTTGAACATTTTAAGCATCATTAAATCTATCGATTAGGATTTTTTTTAAGTTAATGCATAAATATATTCATGTTTGATTTTATGTACATGTTACAAACAAATTTAATATTGGCACATTTTAGACTTTTTGCCAAAACCAAAAATAAAAAAAAAAAATGAATTCATTCGTTTGCTCCCTCTCATGTTTTTGTTTTTGTTTTTTTTTTTTTTGTCTACAACAACCACGTTCATGAAATATCGCTATAATTTGCGCTTGTCACGAAAATAAAACAAAATAAAATAACATAGTAGTTCATGCATGTTTTAAGAGAAAAACCATCTAATTGGCTATAATTAAAAAATCACGTATACGCCACGGGGAACAAATAACGCGCAATTCGTGTTAAGTTAAAAATTCCAGTCATTAATACAATATATATATATATATTTAAAAAAATAAATAAACTTTGCAATTAAGTCTGAGCTATATAGACTGAGCATAAAAAAAACAACACACACAAAGTGGGAGGAGCAAGCATGGCCAAAACACACCAACTCAAGCGCCCTGGTCATACTTTGAAAACATTGCTCTAACATTAAAAAACTTTTTGTTTTACTGCTTCTTTATTTCTTGCACGATTTTGTTATATTTATATTATTTCTTCCTTGAATTTTTGATTCTTTTCGCAGAATTTTTTTTTTTTTTTAAAATTTCAAAACACAGCACATAAGATAAGGCATATTTTACAAATTAAAAAAGAACAAACAATGTTTTTTCTTAATTTTTAATTAACTCCGAAATATTTAAATATTTTTTTTTTCTTTATGAAATTAATTAAAATTTAAGCGAAATGAATTAAAATCACTTAATTAAGGCGCAACAAACACGAACAACAAAAACACGTCTCGCACAACCGTCTGCACAGAATTGAATTTGAAAACGAACTAAACGGGAATGAAGCGAATTGCAAAGGTCTGTCTAAGGATATTACACAGTACCAGAGAGTGAACGCGCACTGGGCGAGTGAACCTCGCTGCTGTCGTTTTGTGCCTATGCCAGCCTTTAGACTCATACAAACACACACAACGACCAGGCGCTATCCTAGTCCGCTTCAGTTTCAATATTGTTACATTTTGTGCCTTGGCTCAGAACAGACCAAAACACTGAAAAACGTGTCACAACCGCACCTCGACACGTTTCTCCTTTTTTCTTCTTTGTTACTGTTCGTTCGTTCGTTTTGTGTGCTCGTTATAGCTTTTAGTACACAATTCACTGCGCTCCCAACTGAGAGCTGCTCTCTTTTTGCAACACATGCGACTGAGTGGGTGGCTGTTGAGCACATGCCAGTGGGTGGCATTGTTTTCAATTTTGCTGCCTTTCTTTGTGCTTTGACTTTAGTTTTTCGTTATCAGGTGCTGTTCGAGAGCATTTATTTTCATTACATTTTAACAATGTCTGCTCTTTCTCTCCGTTGTTATTGTTGTAGTTTTTAATAACTCAGCATGTTCTGCTTTTAAGTTTCGGTTTTTGGTTTTTATTTCCGCCTTTGTCTTTGCCATGTGCTATATTTTCTTCTGTTTATTTAGGAAAGCTTTGCCTTTAGCTGTTGCTTTTGTTGTAAGTCGCCCAAAAGTAACAGAAAAAAAATGGACAGTATTTTACTATTTACTTATCAACCTTTATCAAGTAAATCAATACAAGAAATGGTTAAAATTACATTACAAATATTGTAAGTTTTCAAAATAATCTAGTTAATATTTTTCTTAGTTGAGGAAGGAAGACTGTGTTTATCAATGTTTACTTAAATTTTTGTTGATTGAAATTCTTTTTTTGTTTCAACAAATTCTGCAGCATAAAAAATAATTTCATTAAAGCTTAGTAAGAATAATATTACATACAGTTAGTTGTACTGGAAACTTCCCATATAACCAAAAAAAAAAATGTATTTTGAATAATGTATGCGCTAAGGTCGACGCTAATATAATCAGACTGTTAATCAGAAGCGCCAACTTCAAAGCATTTGTACTCATCAAGAAATTAATATATTTTTGATAATAAAACCAATAAGAAAAAAATTAAGATAATAAGAGTTCATATATAATAATATGTTTAACTAAATTATCAAATATGACCAAGAAATTAAAAGGAAAGGTATTTTTTTTTCAAATTATTTTTTACTTTGTAGTGATTTTGTAGTCGGTTGTTTTTTTTTAAACTTTTATTTCTTTCTTTTTAGAGAATATGATAAATTTTCGAAAAAAGAGTATAAACAACATTAGTACAATTGTTCCGAAAAAATTTGTTCTATTAAATTCTGAAAGTTTGTTGGTTATTTCAAATATCTGCCTCTTAAATTTAAATTAGATGTCACATGTTTTGAAATTATTATACCCATTCTTGTAGCGAGTTTTATTACGCTAGTGTCAATATTATTCGAGATATAGTGTTTTTCTAATATTTCCACGCCCCTTTGTTAAATAAGCGCCCACTTTCTTGAGCGTTATTTCCAATAATTGTGCCTACCCCTGTATTTTATTTCAGTACCCCAGCGTCAATATTAACTGCGATAGTGTTTATCTATTATTGCCACGCCCATTTGTTGAATAACGCTTACCTTATTGACCGTAATTTTTAATAATTCTGCCTACCCCTGTACTACAATAAATTTCAGTGCCCTAGTGCCAATATTATTCAAGATACACTGTTTTTCTAATATTGCCACGCCCAGTAGTCGAAAGCCGCCCACTTTCTTCACTGTAATTTGTACTAATAATGTCTACCCCTATACCAAATTGCAGTACCATAGTATCAATATTATTCGAGATATACTCTTTTTCTAATATTGCCACGCCCATTTGCCAAATAACGCCCATTTTCTTGACCGTAATTTGTATTAACTGTGTCTACCCCTACACTAAATTTCAGTACACTAGTGTCCATATTATTCGAGATACAGTGTTTTTATAATATTGCTACGCCTATTTGTAGAGTAACGCCCACTTTATTGGCCATAATTTGTAATAGTAATGCCTACCCTTGTACTGAATTGCAGTACCATAGTATCAATATTATTCGAGATATACTCTTTTTCTAATATTGCCACGCCCATTTGCCAAATAACGCCCATTTTCTTGACCGTAATTTGTATTAACTGTGTCTACCCCTACACTAAATTTCAGTACACTAGTGTCCATATTATTCGAGATACAGTGTTTTTATAATATTGCCACGCCCATTTGTAGAATAACGCCCACTGTATTGACCATAATTTGTAATAATAATGCCTAACTCTATACTAAATTGCAGTACTCTAGTCTCAAAAAAATTATTCAAGATACACTTTTTTTCTAATATTGCCACGCCCATTTGTCGAATTACGCCCATTTTCTTGCCCGTTATTTGTAATAATTGTGCCTACCTCTACACTAAATTGCAGTACCCTAGTGTCAATATTATTCGAGATACAGTAGTATTTATTATTGCGAGATCTATTATTGCCACGCCCAGTTCTCGAATACCGCCCACTTTTTTACGGGCACCTCCATGCTTATGATATCTATCCGTTCCCCAAAAATTATGACAATCAGGCATATGGTTTAGGAGTTATCGATGTACATACATTTTAAGAGAAAAAAAAAATAAAAAAGATATAAAAAAAACAGAGAAACCGACGAACTTAAGAACCTCCTCCTTTTTGAAGTCGGTTAAAAAACGTTGTTTTTGTCAAATGGACTATCTATACAATTTAAATAAAAAGTTCACTTTTTGCCAATGCCATTGATAGTTTAAAAGTGATAAAACCAAATTTTTATTAAATTTATTCTAAGGAAATCTGATGGCGGAAATATAAGTTTCTTCCTAAGTAATCTAAGTATATATGATTTCCTATGAATAAATTTAATAAAAATTTGGTTCCTTCGAAAATAAACTGAAATGAAATGAAATAAACTGAAATAGTTAGGCATTTGAAATCGGCTGATGAGTTAAAATTATATGGTCCAATTAACAGAAAAATAACTGTTTTCACATTTTTGGCTATATCTCCAAAACTTTACTTGATAGAAACAATGGACTATGGATAAGAATTCAGCACGCAAAAATATATATGGAACCACTTTCGCCTTCTCTGGTCCAAAAGTTGACCCTTATTTGTAAACTTGTGTAATTAAACAACCCTACAAAGATTAAGCATTTTTTTTTTGTTTTTCTGATTTTTCAAAGAAAAATTTTTCAAATCTACTGATTTTTCAAAGTAGAAAAATAAATAACATCACTTATTTGCAAGGCCCTTTAAGCCCCTTTCCAAATTTAACTCTTGTTTCCAATGAATGTTCCAGATAGTTTGTCATCGTCGGTTTTTAAGCTAGGCATCCATGTTGGAAAGAAGACACTAAAGATTTAATGCAATGAGCTAATTGTTAAGTTACAATTTCATCAAAAATTATGTGTAAAGCACTTCATTTCGCAATTCCCCTATAGTAAAGCTATAAAAGATTTACTGCCATATTTTATTGCACTTCAATCACATTTAATTACACAAAAAATTTGGCAGCATATCGATAAGAAAGCGTTAAGTTATAGCTTAATGCTTGAATAACTTTCAAAAGCTGCACATATAAATCATTATCGTTCGTTAAAAACGAAGCACTGCTATAGCAACACGCGGAAAAGTGGGTGAAGCTCAATTAAAGACAGCAACAAGTTGTTGCTGGTTGGTATGCCGCATACACACACACACACACCCCAACATATAATGTCAGCTTTTTTCTTTAGAACGTTAAAGCTTTCTTTAGAAAATTTTGGTTATAATGTTAAAGGTTTCGTTCATTTGAAATAACAACTTTTGCATAGCAAAAAAACATTGGCAACAACTGTCAATACAGTGAACTTTTTGAATGTACGAAACTTTAATGTTGTCTTATTAAAAGCTCCTATTGAAAGCGAAAATTAAGCATAATACGAAAAATACAGCCGTTAAAAGAGTTTAACATAGAAGGATATGCAGCATATATTTACACTTTATATAAGCTGTGATAGAAGAAAACTTTAAATGTTAAATTAATGTTAATAACATGAACAAGGAGCTTTTAAAGTTAAACATGAAAACAGCTTGTAATAAGAATTAATAATAATATTGCACTTCTTGTAGTGTTCAAGTTAAATAAAATAAAAATGAGGATGGCTTCGATAAATGAATAAATTTTATAATTTTAGTACAGATGTCGCTGCATTTACTATTGCACAATGGAGACAATATAAAAGCGCATATCTACTGCAAAAGCGTGAAGACACAAAATTTTATTTTTAATAATTTTCAGTCTCTTAAGGTCGGCAATACATTTAGAGGAGAGTAAATAAGAGTCATATTGAGGTGATGATTTTTATTAGAAAAAATTTGTTTAGAGTTTTAAAATTTTAATATTTGGTAAAATATACATTTATATTTAAAAAAGATGTTATTTTTTTCAAAATACAAAAATGGCGCTGGCTACAGCGATTGCTGTAAAATACCTCTTTTCGCACTGCGGGCACTCTGCTGGCTCCTAAGTTGACCAGAAAAAAAAAAATTTTTAATATGAAAACGTTATAAATATATCTCCTACCTGAATGAGACAGAATTTTAAAAAAAGTCTTTTTTTATACGTACTTGGAAGCAAAAAATTGCATTTTTAACTTATTTTTTGTGTTAAATTTTGAATAAAACGAATATAAAAGGCTATTTTAAAAATCAGTTTCATTCAGATTGGTTAAAATGTTATTGAAAAATGTTTTTCCAAATATTGTAAGGATCGGACAAGCAGTTTTTGAGATAGTTTTAAAAACGCAGTTTTGAGAAAAACAAGTTTTAAAGTAAACAAGTATATACAAGTATAAAGTTATACAAGTAAAACAAGTTATACGAAACAAATAATATGAAGATGTTAGTATTCAAAACTTAATTAAATCACTATATATATATACAAAATAGTTATTGTTATCATTCTATGGAATTTTTACCTTATCAAATATACCGGTTTGAGCAGACAAAATAAATGCTCTAATAAAATAGCAGCTTTAGTAACTTGTTTTTTATATTATATCGAACTCACACGCTGGTCTCTTTTCAAGCTTATTTCTTTCTTAATATTCAAGATATCTCTTTAAATTTTTTTTACATATTTTTTGTATGTTTTTAAGTCACTTAAAATAAAAAAAAAATTTAGGTTCTGGGATGGCATAACAATAACAATAACAATAACAATAACAATAACAATAACAATAACAATAACAATAACAATAACAATAACAATAACAATAACAATAACAATAACAATAACAATAACAATAACAATAACAATAACAATAACAATAACAATAACAATAACAATAACAATAACAATAACAATAACAATAACAATAACAATAACAATAACAATAACAATAACAATAACAATAACAATAACAATAACAATAACAATAACAATAACAATAACAATAACAATAACAATAACAATAACAATAACAATAACAATAACAATAACAATAACAATAACAATAACAATAACAATAACAATAACAATAACAATAACAATAACAATAACAATAACAATAACAATAACAATAACAATTAAAACGAATTTCGAATGAAAACAGTGATGAACCGCTATCGGTGTTTTTGTACCAAGCAAGTCACTCGCAACCTGATTTTGTTTACAAAAACCAAAGCTCAGTTCAAGTCGCAAAAAATCGCAATATTTAACTTAGTGCTTCTTAAAGTACACATTCTATATATTACTTATTACAAAAATATCAATGCGGGTACACACGAAACACTGTTATAAGTCTGTCTCTAAATCAAAGTTAATAACTTTAAGGCCTTTTCCACACGGAGAAACGGAAAAGTAACCCAACTGCAACACAATTGCTTAGAAAGTTGCAAGCCACAACGCAACATTGATCTCTCATTGCAGCTTATGATTAAATAAGCAGCGATATTTCTCTACTGCTTCTATAACAAATATAAATTTGTTAACTGCTCGCTCATTGTTCCTTCCTGTATTCAAAATAACATAAAACACAATTTTTCCGAATTTAATTGATACTTTTCTCAACTTAGAGTACCACACAATTGTTTTAAATTATCAAGAAAAACACAAGTCGCTGATATAAATTGCAGTAAGCTGTGTTGCATAAAACTTATCGCAAACGTACTTCCAACTAGTTGTAAAAAAGTTGCTTCATCTGAAGCTTCCGGTATACTTACATGGGTTAGCATCATTTGTTGTTATTGCGTTGCTTTTCAATTGCTCCGTGTGGAAAAGGCCTTAAACTTAAACTTTTTAAAAACCAAAAATATTTTAATTAATACCAATGATATTTAGCCCCTGATGATGTTTAGCCCCTGCGTGCGATGATTGATGTGGTATTTACAGGGTTTTTACAGAAATTCCAATCAAATATTTTGGTTTCTTCCTTTGATTACCATAAGTCTATTGTATCCTTTTTGATGGATTTCAAATCAAATGATGGATTGTTGAATGTTTTGGTACTATAATTAATTTGAAAATTAAAAAAAAAACACTCTTATTTCCTAGCTCTAAGTTTTTCATAGTTTTAAGTTTTCACTTCAGTCGGCAATCCCCCCACTGTCTATTTTTTTTTTTTTTTTGTGGATGCACTATAGTATGACTTGACTCTAAAGCTAAATACGGAAAAACGAAATTTTTCCCTGACTCATATATTCACAAGCCAAAATAATTGCCAACCAGCAATCCACTCTTTTACAGCAATAAGTGGCCAGTGATCATACATTTGGTACCATTTGGCACCATACTAGAATTTGTTGAATGTAAACATTCAAAGCAATAGTCGAATGCTATAAAAATTTCTAGGCGTGGCAGTCTACTATCCTGTTCCGATTCAGTTAGTAAAGCTGTTTTTAGATATAAAAAAGCACATTTTTAAAAATAGCTGAACTCCAAATATTTCTAATATACATAAAATGATCAAATTAATGTAATTGGAGCAGGTAGTCGGAATCTATTAGGTTTCACGCTCAATTAAATTGATGACTACGAATGTCATAAAAGAAACAAAAAAAAAAGCAACTCTTTGACAAGCCATCGATTATTTCAAGCCATTAGCAGGATTGTTTTGGAAGCAAAAAGAAAAAAAAAACATTTTAAGGTCATATTTGGAATGGGTCAATGCAGTTAATGTTGAGCTACAACAAATGAACACAAAGAAATTCAAGCAAAAAAAAAACAGTTTTTTGCTAAATTTTTGGCTTTCGTTGTTTTTGAACAGCACTCACTTGTTCGCAGTTTTGATAGCCACAACTACTGCAGTGTGTATGTTGATGTTTTTCTGGCGGATGCTGGTTATCACTGCACAACTCCCCCACTGCAGGTACTGCCAAAACACCGACTTTATTATTGAGCAGCCGCTGATGAATACGTCGCGCACGATCTGGCATTATCATACGATGCGCAACTAAAGCCATTTTTATATTTTTCCACAAAGCTTTTTAAAAATAGGTTTAATTTTACACTGAAAATTCAAGCAGTATCTTGTTGCAACTTAGCGCGTGAACCGTTTGAATAGAACTGAGCGTGACACGCCGGAAAGACTTCAATACTTCGAACTAATTAATATGATAACGTATATGTTGTCTGAGTGTGTGTATGCTTTTGAATTAATTTTTTTTTCCATTAGTCAACATATTAAATACTTGTTAGGTTGAATTAATGGTACAAACACAGGAGTAACAACAACAAACAAATAAGAATAACCACAAAAGAACGTTAAAGAGTTTTTGCTTTCCATTTTTTGGCTTCGTGTTGTATAGTTATTTTGGTGAAAGTTGTTGTTTTTCTAAGCAGTATGCTACAGTACTACGTTTTTTTGGAGTTGTTGTTTGTTATTTTGGGTTACCTTAAAACAAATATCAACAGTAACAGACAACAAATGCGTTTAGGCAGCTTAACAAAATTGCTATAAATGATAATTTTTTTTCCTCTTTATAGCAACAACTTTTCCACCCATAAGCTATAGTAACCAGCACAAAAATAGCAAAAATTAAACAAATTATTAGCTTACGCATATATTTTTTTTGTTTTGTTTTTATTTTGTTATTTGCTTAAAAAAAACACAATTATAATAAGTAACACAAGTGTTTGTCTGATATTGCTGTTGTTATGAGCCATATGCTGAGAAAATTGTAGGCAATTTCATTGAGAGTTGCACATGCAAGCCTACACAATAATATTAAGTAAATAAATAGCTTAGTGTTACACTTACAACATTTTGGTGTCAGCTCAAAACCTTGCTTCGTAAATTAAAAGTAGCACCTGCACTTATTATTTTTTCGTTATATAATGTGCTTTTAAATTAATATTACACTTCAAATAACAAGCTTAAATGCTTGCGTTGGAAGAATTTTTGTTGTGTTGGAATTGATTGCATCAATTATCGGCGCACGCTTTTATTGTTTGAAATCTGTTCGCGGTGGCGTATGAGTGACATTTAATTGCATTGAAATCGTTTCGTTGACTTGTTTCAATTCCTTACGTTTAACAACATGTTTGGATAGTATTATTAACTTCTTTAAAAATTACTGTGCAAGTAAATACAAATGTGAATGTAAGTAAATGCAAATGTACCCAGTGGCGTAGCTAAAATTCGCCAGAGGGGGGAGCCAAGATAAAAAAACCAATACGGACAACATTAAAAAATTGTGATTCCATATAAATTGCCAAAAAATAGGTAATTCCATGTCAAATAGGACGCTTTTCAAAACTCAAATATCGCCGCGATTTTTAATATAAAGTTTTGACCTGCTCTTATGAATGTACAAATTTTGTTATAATTCAACTTCAACCTTGCTGATGTATTTTTTAAGATAATTTTAAATTGTTTTCCTTTGTAAACTGTTTCCCTGTGTCGAAATTTTATGAACAAAGTTTCCACGCACTTAAAAATTTGCACTGAATTTATAAACTTTCACGATTTTTATGTTGTAAGCCATTCGAGACCGACAAAATTTTATTCCACCAATAGATTTATAAATCTTCCATATAATTCTATAAAATTGTAAAAAAAAATTCGTTGGATATTTTGAATGACGAGGAATCAGGAAACCGCATTTTTAAAATTTTTGTCTGTCTTGACATCTAGGTTTCTTATATCCCTGGTCCACGTATAGGCTACTTTTTATCAAGTAAAAAAGGTTGGACCCGGTAGGTGGCACTGCGATCGGGTTCCAGGCATTTGTTTTATAGTTTATGTCCGAAAACTTGTATATAGAGTATTCGGGTACTTGTATTTGTATAAAGAAGTTTTCAGATATGGTGAGTATTTTGAATTTATGTGCTTTCTTGAACACGAGAAGGCGCCGCAGTACAAATCTCTTAAGAAATGGTAGACCACTCCAAAACCGCTCATCTGATTAGGATGAAAATTTGTATATAGGGATTTTCGAGTATGGAAAGGGCTTTGGCGCTACTTTTTTTTGTTCCATCTCGTAAACTAAAGGCCCCTGCTGTACAAATACTGCAAAAAAGCTCCAAACCACTCAACCGATAAGTATAATTCTTATAAGAGGTTTTCGGATACGGTGAGTTTTTTGCGCTATGTATTTTACTATATCTTGAACAACAGAGGGCGCTGTACTGCAAAATACAGTAAGCCGTAGCAAAGCGCGAAGGGTGATAAATATCTTCTATTCTTTTTTTTTTTTTTGTGTATTTATATTCAACATCCTTATTTTCGCGTATCAGGACTGTTGATGCCGAATTCTATGGTATTTGAGGTAACATCAACGCATGCGCAAGTCATTTGCGTCGTACGCTGGCGTTGTTTTGACATTTCAATTTCCAGTGCTTATTTAATTGTTATCCAGTAAAAAAAGACTTACAAAAAATGGCTTATTCGCAAGAAATTGAGAAAAGAAATTGTCAAAAACGTGGTAAAAATTGAAGGTACTTAAAAATAACGTATGATAGTGACCATAAAAATGTCTGAAAATATGACCTTAGTAGTGGGTAGAGTGTGTGGCTCATACGCCAGAGAACCCAGGTTCGAATCCCCCATCTGTTACAGAAAGTTTTTTCAATTGAAGTAATTTTTCTGTTCGGTCGTCATCTCTCTGCAGACAATGGCAAAACCTCAGAGAGTTAAAACTGCCCTGAAAAGAACATCTTGAGAACATCAGCCGTTAGGAGTCGGCATAAAGCTGGCAGGTTCAGTTTTCGATCATTTGTGTTCAAAAATTTCACAACACACACAACACAACACACTTTTAAGGGCTGAAATGGCCATTTCGTTTTTTTTTTAATATTTAGTACATATTTATTCAAAATTTCTTAAGGACAATTAATTTAAAAAAATTTACTGTTAATCATTCATAGCATTATTTTCAAAACAATAGAAATTCTTAGTAAAATAAATTGTTGAACTTATCAATGTTACCTGCAGCAAGAAAAATTGATCAGAAATTTAATGTTTTGACTTTCGATGCAAGTTGCTCTGCTGTTTTTGAATACATTTAACTCAATTTTTTTTTTGTCTGAAACGCCAATAAAAGTACTTTATAAAAATAATAATAGCAGCTAGTTAGGCATTCATATTTTTTGATTTTTTTTTTTTCAAGAAAGGTCCATAAAGTTTGAAGTTTAAAAACATTAAAAGTTTTCTTAAAAAATGGCGCAAAAGTTTTTGTTGCAAAAATAATTAAATTCAAAATTGCATTTTTGACTCATTTTCATATGACATAAGCTTTATTGTCAAAAGTTATTTCAGTTTAACAAAAAAGAAAAAATTTTTTTTCTGTACTATCTACAAAACACATTTTTTATTTAAATTCCCTATTTTGAGCACCCGCCTACCCTCTCCTACCTATTGTGCAAATCTTTGTGTCCATACGTTTCTTAACTATTTTTTTTTTTTTTTTTTTGATTTAAACAAGTTTTTATTTATTCTTAACAAATACTTAGAATGTTTGATTTTTTTATACGTATATTCATTTCTTTAAGAAAGTATCTTTGAATTATAAATATTGTGAAGCCTTGAAAACAACACACAAAGGTAACGTCAACAATAATAACACATGAACTGTCCACAAGTTTAATAGCTTGAACACATTAGACGCTACAGTAACATTACGACAAGAGGTCAAAAGAGAGCATTTATGTATGAGAAAATTTACATAAATGATTGCCAAAAATTAGTTTTTGCTCTGATGTTTTCAAAAATTTCCAACCTATCGAATAAAATGTAAAATTTGAACATATACTTTTGCAAGCGATCAGCACGCACACACACATCACGATGTTTCTATGTTTTTCTCAAAATTTTTAGATGTTGAAACTTCATTTAGCTTATTTCGCCGAAGTTACCGGTTTGAAAGATGCACACAAAATTCCTTCAGAAGTTTGTGAAAAGTTTTTTCGAAGCGACGATTGAATTCAAAAATGATTTATATCAACTCCTGAGTAAAGCCGGGTATTCAGCTAGTAAAAAATACAAATAAGTAAAAACTATTAGTTGTGGGCTCTAAAGTAAAATTATTCCGGAATTGTAGTGCCGGCAGCAAAGAACTAATTTGCTAAAACTTAATTAAATTGCTAACATTCCTCTATTTTCGATAGTAGCAATTTTCTCTATTTCAAATAAAAATTTCTTCAATTAGAATAAACTTTCACATATTCGAAGAAATTTTATTTTTTTTCCTCTTGCGAGAAATGAAAATTTTTCATGTCTCTAATATTGATAAGTATTTTTCTCGTACTAGAAAATTATAACTTTTAGAGAAAAATTTATAGAAAATGAAACATTTCCTCTATTGTTGATAAAAAATTCACTATGCGAAATATTTTCTTTAATAAAAACAAATCATTTCTGAAAAATAAAAAATTCTTCTTTTATAAAAACGATATATTTTTCTTATATTGAATTAGGTACGGTAAAAGAAGTAGAAAACGTGAGAGCGAGTGAATGTTGTGAAAAGCAAGTGTTACATATTCTACATGTTATGACGATTTTTCCTTCAAATGGATTTTTGTTGATGTTTTTTTTTTTTTTTTTTTTTTTAATAATCACTGATTAACTCACTTCCCAGGTAGCACACAAATTAGTGAATGTGAGGCGGCAGGAAGGCTGACAGCTCCAAACCAAGAGGAATGGAAACTTGCCACAAGCATTTGCACGAAGGCTCGTTTGGAATGGGCCCTAAGAACCTTTCAACCATTCAAATCAGCAGGGGTAGACGGTATCTTTCCAGCACTACTGCAAAAAGGTGCAGAGACAATACTACCCCATCTAGTTAAAATAACTAAAAGCAGCCTTGCGCTGGGCTATATCCCAAGAAAATGGAGAAGGTCTATAGTCATCTTCATACCAAAAGTAGGGAAAAAGGACTACACGCTACCTAAATCCTTCAGACCAATCAGCCTCACATCCTTTGTTCTTAAAACAATGGAAAAGGTGATAGACAACTATCTAAGAACTGAGATTCTGGAGAAAGCGCCAATGCACCCTTGTCAGCATGCATACAGGGCAGGTAGGTCCACAGAATCCGCCCTATACCAGCTGACAAGCAACATCCAGTCAGCACTCGAGAACAAGGAAACTGTACTATGTGCCTTTCTAGACATAGAGGGAGCTTTCGACAACACATCCCACGAGGCCGTGAAAAGGTCGCTGTACAAGAAAGGGGTACACAGTATGCTTAGCGCATGGATTTGCCAAATGCTTAGCACTAGAACTGCAGAAACGAAAGTGGGAACCACCATAAAAAGAATCAAAATAACCAAAGGCTGCCCCCAAGGTGGAGTTTTATCCCCACTGCTGTGGAGCCTAGTTGTGGACGAACTCTTATCGAAGCTAACCGATACTGGCATAAAATGCCAAGGCTACGCAGACGATATAGCCCTAATAGCAAGAGGCAAGTTCGAGAATACACTCTGTGACCTAATACAGAGAGGGCTGAAAGTAACAAAGGAATGGTGCACCACAGTGGGGCTTAACATCAACCCAGCAAAAACAACCAAGTACCTTTCACTAACAAGAGAAGCCTGCCAAACCTCAGAACGATGAGAATGGACGGCACTGAACTCCCTCTCAAAGCAGAAGTAAAGTACCTGGGACTTACACTAGACTCTAAACTTCTCTGGAGAAGACATGCTGAGGAAATTAAAAATAAAGCAACTCGCGCACTAATGGTATGTAAGAACCTGGCAGGGAAAAGCTGGGGCTGTAACCCTACAATTCTTCGCTGGATGTACACCATGATGGTGAGACCAATCCTCACCTACGGAGCAGTAGCATGGGCCAAAAGAACCAAGTTATCAGTAATGAGGAACATGCTTACAAAGGTACAAAGACTTGCCTGCGTATGCATTACAGGAGCTATGAGGACCTGCCCCACAGCAGCATTAGAAGTAATCCTCGACCTAACTCCTCTTCACCTCTTCATAGAGGGAGTAGCAAAGCGAACTATGATAGGCATTGCAAAAGAGGGAACAGGATTAGGAAAAACTATCAGCAACAAAGAGAAAGAAGTTATCGCAAGGCAGATACCATACATCGATCAACCAAGAGACGATATAGTAAAAAGGTACTTCGAAAAACGCTTCGAAATTAAGCTTGGTACCAAGAAGGAGTGGGATAGTGAAATAATATCGTGAGTCACAAAACCACACAGTATAACATGGTACACGGACGGCTCCAAAACACTGGAAGGTATAGGTGCAGGGGTATATGGACCAAGAACCAGGCACTCGGTACCTATGGGGACAACACCCAGTATCTTCCAGGCGGAGGTCTTAGCAATACAGCTGTGCGCACAATTTAACCTGGACAGGAGTTACAAAGGTCAAGACATAATTGTGATGTCGGACAGCCAAGCAGCAATCAAAGCATTAGCTTTCTGTGAAATATCATCAGAAATGACATGGGAATGCCTAACAAAACTGAATGAGCTAGGCAAGAATAACACCGTTACTATACTCTGGGTCCCAGGACATAAAGGAATTCATGGAAACGAAGAAGCTGATGAATTAGCGCGACGAGGCGCAGCCACACACTTTATAGGACGAGAACCATTCTGCGGATTGGGCACACACACTATCAAAGAAGAACTAAGAAGGGAGGAGAGACACAAAAGATCAAACCTCTGGAAAAGCCTCCCAAAGCTAAAACAATCCAAAGTGCTCCTCAAAGATTTTAACTCTCGGAGAGCAAAATTGCACATAAGCTTAGGCAAACAGAATCTAAGAATTCTTACGGGGTTTCTTACAGGACACTGTAAACTGAAATACCACCTGAAGAAATTGGGCATCGAAACCGACAGCAACTGCCGTTTCTGCGAAGAAGCGGAGGAGACTCCAATACACCTACTTACCAACTGTGACGCAGTAGCTCGCAAGCGCAAGGCAACACTGGGGAACTACGAGCTGAGTCAAGAGGAAATCTCATCCATCGAACCGAAAAATATTCTCAAATTCATCAGAGAACTAGGTCTGGATGAGATTCTGTAATCCGTCAAAGAGCGGAGCATCAAGAAGGAGGTACAATAGATCTATATAGGTCGCAGTGCGCATCTCCAAACAAAACATTACATTACATTAATCACTGATTGGATGTATTTATAAAATCGTTTCTCACAAGAAATTTCTGTAATATTTCTAAGGGGTCCTGAAAAGTAATGGAACAGCTATTATTTTACCTGTACCTTTTAACATATTCTAAGCTAATATTTTTACAACTAAATTACAATACATTATTAATACTTTTACTTTGCGTAGAACTGGGTTAAAGCAAATGTTTTACAAAAAGAAAACTTCGTTAAATCAGAGATTGTAAATAATAATTATTTTTTAATTTTCAAACCAAAACAGCACAGTAAAAAAAGTTGTCATACTGCTTTTTCGAAGGTATCATTAGAACCTATCTTATTGTAGAATATCAGATAAATTTTGCCTCTTATTTTTGCCTATAATAAATTGAAAAAAAAAAATACAAAACAAAAAATTTTAACGTCAAAGGTTCTATTATTGTTTGTTTTTTATTACAAAATGGATACTCGATACGTTCTCAATACAGATGAAATAAATTTTTAATCGTAGTTCCAGATATTCTTCTCTGTTTTAGAGAAAAAATTAAAGCAATAAAGAAAAATGTTGCACTAATTTTCAAAAAATATATCTCTCTCTTGAAGAAATTACTCTTTTTTTTGTGAGAAACTACAAACGCAGTTTAGAGAAAAGATTTATTAAACTTAAATATATTTTTCTCTGTTTTCGGGAAAAATTGACGCAAAACAGAAAACGGTTGAACCTGTTATAAAGAAATATTCTTCTGTTAAAGAGAAGGTGTCTTTATTGATGAGAAAATATTTCTCTTTTTCATGGAAGCTTTTTACCATTTTTAGGGAATTTTTGGGATCACATTTAGAGAAAAGCATTCTCTGGAATAATGTCATTACTAATTTTCTCTAAATATGAAGGTTTTTTTCTCATATTCTGAGAAACTTTTTTCTGAATGTATTTAATTTTCCTCCAATGTCACAAGCTGCGTTGCTCTGCATTATTTTTTGTTTATTTACATGCGTCAAGTTATATTAGTATTTTGAAACGAAGTTCGTCAGCTTTGTAGCCCAAGGGGGGGGGGGAGGAGCTGAGAAGGCTTTTGGGGTTTATTTTCATTATTTTCCCATACAAAAAATTCTCCAAGGGGGGCTAAAGACCTTTTAGCCCACAGGTAGATCCGCCACTGTATGTATCTTTATGACTTTGATTTTCGAAGAGTTAAAGAATTTCGCTTTTTCCTCTCTTTTGACTTAATTTGTATGATTCGTATAAAGTTTAAAAAAAATCATCCAAATTTTTCACTCAAATTATTTTTTTTTTTTTTTGTTTTATAACAATATTTAATACTGCAAGTTTAAGCCAAATTAGAGATGGCTAACCCGTTATTAAAAATTTTTTGATGCGTTATTTATTTGATGTTTAATAAATGTGTTATAAATTAAAATATCTTAATGACCTTAAATGCCTTTCTTTTATATTTGAAAATCTTCATAATCAACCAACCTTTAATCTTATTATTTTATGAATTTCCATTCCTTATTCGTTATCAATGGCAATTTTTAAATCGCAATTAAGATATGCAACTAATTTTCTCTTACATATAAACGTTCCGAGCAACATATATATTTTATTTTTGTTTCCAATTAAAAGAGCTAAAACGTTTGTGCTCATAATCAATCAATGTAACCATCCATCAATTTCATGGCATATCGAAGGATTAAATCGCAACGCTCATTACTTCAATATAAAGGAATAAAGCGCGCTCGTCTCTGCGGGAAATGCCACTTTTGTGCGATTCAGTAGAATTTTTGTTTTTGCACAAAAAAGCTTCAATTAGCAGCAACAATACTAACACACACAATCTCGGTGCACAAACACATGCACACAAGTACCTGCTACTAATAATTTAGATTGTTGCGCTTCATTTACGATTGGCTCACATCCAAAATTCACACCAACGAAGATGGAGCGAGCTGAAAAATACATTAGTTGGTAGAAGCTAAGAGCAGCAGCAGCAGCAGCAGCACATGTGTGGTGGAGTGGAACGTGCACGAAGCGCCACTGGGAGTCAGTCGCTGGCTGAAGCAGACTGCGAATAACAGTTAAGATTAGTTGAAATGTGCCATAAAGATGCACGATGTGGCGTAGCTGTAGTCTGAAAACGAGGCCGCAAAAAACAAAAAAAAAAAAAAAAATTGAGGCATTTTAGCGGATGTTGAAAGTGCAAAGGATACGGAAGTGGACAAGCGAACATTTATGGCCTGTTGCAAATGTTTGAATTTTCGCTCTGGTAATTAGGTTAACGAGCATTGTGAGGAGAATTGATTCAATTGTTGCGGAAAGATACATATTTCAGTTTGATTCATCCTTGATATTCAAACTTGACAATGTTGTCATATAAATATATATTTATATATAAAAAAATGCATCGAATAGGTTTTAAACAAGATGTAGAATAAAATAAAACCTGTAATAAAATTTGCAAAAAAAAAAAAAAAATTAGAAATTTATTTTTAAAAAATTTACTTTTTATACCGGGCGTTGGAGGGAAGTGAGTATGCGTAAGGAGCGCATTCCGTTAATTTCGGTTCAGAATAGCTCAAGGATCAACAATATGAATTTTACCGGTCCATTTTTCTTCCATTTTTTTTACCCCCACTCCCCTTATTTATATAGGAAATCGATGGAGTATATGTTGTGAAGTCATTGTAACGATTATTTAGTCATAATTTATAGTGTTTTCTTATGATGAGCGTAATAATGAGTTGTTAGTGAAGTAAAAAACATGAAAATATGATACATAAAAAATATTTTGAAAAATATTTTCTAAAAACAGTTTCAAAAAATTTCGTTTTTTATTTTTTATTCTCTGTTAAATTGTGTGAAGCACTGTTAAAAAAAAAAATTTTGAAAAATATTTCTTAAAAATATATTGAAAAATATTTTCTTTGGTTTCCATTCCCTATTAAATTGAGTGAAATTCTGAGAACCACTTAAATTCCAAACGAAAACTTTGCAATTTTATAAATTTTTTAATAAATAAGTATTTTTTTTTCGCTCACCTTTTTAGCGCTGTTTCACATTTTGCCGCTGTTGCTGTAGAATTTTTGACACCATTCATCGACACTTAAACATTTTTGTTAACGTCTAAGTTTACATTTTATCATAGAAATAACAGTGTGTAGAAAAGTTCGGTTTTAACTTTTTGAACATTTGTTGGATTTGCTTTGTATGGTGAACATGGAAAAACATAAATTCACATAATATCAGACAAGTGCGTTTTTATAAACATGAAGTAAGTAGTTGGTGCAGTTTTACAAGATCACTTAACCTGTAAAATAGAAATAAATTTTAGATTAAAGAAAGAAAATTTTAACTATTTCGTGTACATAAAACTATCCATAGCTTTTTGAGAATATCGATACAAACCAGGGTTAGATTTTTCAGTACAATTGAACTTTTTCTGTACAATTTTGTTATAAAAAGTACGAAAGTACCACGAAGACATTTTGAGTTAATTTTCATACACTTGATCTTCGTCATATCGACTTTGTAGGTGTTCACACTTCAGTCAAATGATTGACGTATATCGCCATTTTTTACTCTCTTTAACTCTCTCTGAAAATTTTGAGTGACGCTTGCTCACACACGATTTTTTGTTTGAAGCTCCGACGCAGACATTTGTTACTTTTCTGCTACCTACTATTTTGTGAATTCATATCGTGCTGTGTGCATCACTTTATTTGGGTGTTTCTTTTATTAAGTTATTTTGTGTGCATAAAAATTTTACAAAATGGAAAACAATAGCGGAAATATAGTTGATATTTTAGGATTAAAATTGATCACATTAGGAGATCAATACGCCGGAAATTATACCTATTTAAATGACCATCGGATGCAATTCATATAAAACACAATAGAAATAATGAAATTATGGCAGGAACTGAAGAAACTACACCTCTTTTTCTCTTCAAAAAACTACCTTTGTTTCCAGTTAACTACTTTTCTTGATACAATTGCCTACTGCAAAGCAGACAAGTAAAATAATGCAACCCTTTGACTGATTGATGCAGGGCTGGAGCTCAATCAAAATTTTGACTGACGAGAGAAGATTTTGGAGTTCATTTTCGCTCTAAGATAAAGTTCATTTTTTTTTTACATAGGAAAGCAATAACAAATTTTGATTGTTTCAATCATTTGACTGACGTATGAACACCTCTTTTCTTTGCTTTTTTTTAATGTCAAAGTTTTCAGTGCCTTTTTGTGCATTTTGTAACCATGCTTACAGCACATAAACGCACTGCCACCCTGATCAATATTTACAGAGATTCACAGGGGGGGGCTTATCAATATCACAAATGTTGAAATAATATTTTCGATCCAAAATTTCATTAAAACAAGGTGCAGAAATCGACTGCTTGCTGATTCAGTTTCTTCTTTAATTAAAACAAAAGATTTGTGCAATATTGATATTGCACCGACATAAAAAATATAGGTCAAGTTCTCAATCATTTGTGTTCAAACATTTCACAACACTCACAACACAATTGATCATAAGAATCTGGGTCAAATTCCTTTCAAGGGCTGAAATGGCCATTTCGTTTTTTTTATGCATTTTGCAACTACATCTGTTGAAAAAAAGGAATACGCACATTTTCTTAATTAAATTTTAAAAAGTGATTGCACACCACTATATTTACTTAACTATATTTAATAGTTTGTCCATTTTGTTAATTTTTATTTATTTTAAATAAATTATTAAATATATCAAAAAGTTTCATTATTCATGGTAAAAAAAATTAGTGCATTTCAATGATAAAAAGTACAATTTTTATTTCGATTTGGTACAGTCATGTACCATCCCTGATGCAAACTCTTCTTAGAAGTTTGTTCTTAATATTCAAGTTGCATTCCTTATAAAAATTTAATTATTTCACATCGTTTTACGATATTAATAAATTGTTCCTTGCCAACTTGATTTATAAGCAACAAAATTAAAAAAAATACTTAATACTTAGGCACGTTTTATGTATAAATCAAATAAAACTTCAGTACAAAAAAAAAACTTCCTCCCATAAATCTAATTTACATGAAGCAGCATTTCAACAACATAAACAGCCAATAAAAACAAAAACATGTTACAAAACTCCAAGAAAAAAAAACACCATCAAAGAACTTCAAAACCAGCCCAGCACGTTTACCGCCCATTCTTCCCTTTCAAGCATCATAAATCAAACAATTAAACATAATTAATACCCAAAATAAGAAAATTAAAATAAATCGGCATAAAAGCGAATACGTGTTTGCCATAGATGAAATGCATTAAGAGGAAGAAAGTCGTTTTCTTGATATAATATATAATAATTACATGTGAGGAGCGCTCAAAGCAAAAAGTTTTCAAGATGTCAAAGTCAGCTGTTAAAGAACGCGAAATTCATATAACTTAAGTTTGATTATATTTTATTGAACGATTCGAAATCTCTATCTTTAGAAATCGTCAGATTTTTCATATTTTTTTTGCCACTACTTTGTTAATCTCTTTTAGTTTGTTAATAATTACGTGAAGAGTTATTGCGCAAGATCAGAGCAGTCGCCCTGTAAATATCATAGAAAAGCACCACTAAAGCCTAAATTTTCCAGTCACATTCAAATCTTTAACGCGTTTAATGAAATAAATGGTCTAAACAGTTGCTGAATTCCCAAACGCCTTAACGATGATTGTGGCTGTCGTTAACTATCAATATCTGTCATTTTTTATGAATGTGGCATGAATGATGAGCGATAACGATACTGATTATTATCATTAACTTATTGTGAATCCAGTTGCGGAATTCCCAAACGCCTTAACGATCATTATCGCTGTTGTTAACTATCGAAAAGTGTAATTTCTATGAACGTAGCACGCATGATGACCGATGACGATAACGATAACGATTATTATTGTTATTTTTTTTTTTTTGAGATTGCTGCAGATTTGACGCAACAAAAACATTACGACACGTAGTAGTTAGAAATGTAACCATATCGTCGGCTGCTTAGTAAGAAATTAGTTGATCGTCGTTCGAATTAGAAACAAATTTATATTAGGGATATTCACACCGGACTCGTTAGCTGGTTAGTTGTTACTTGTACTTTTTTTAACATTCACTTTGTTTTTGTTCGATAATTTTGCAATTGTGAAGAGTTTAATAATTCTAATTTAATAACTTTTGGTTTTGATCATTAATAATAACTTTTTTATAATAAAGTTTCTTAAGACTCTTATTTAGAAGACTTTTTAAGAAAAAGTCATAAAAGTCCTAACCTCTGGTTTATACTTCTGAAGTGACAGTTTATAAAATATATTTGAAACACCTTAATATAATCAGATTTTAAAAGAACAGTACAAATAAGTAGTTTTAAAAATATTTTAGTTCTAAATACTTCAGTTCTTGTAATACACTAATGTATTTTAGTACTAAGTTTGTAATTTACTACAATTTTAATTTTCTGTCAAAAATATTTCAAAGTAGGTTTATAGGTCCTATTTTAAAAACGGAAAAATTTGACCAGAACCAAATTTTAAAACTAAGTATTTATAATATAATTATAAGCATTTTTTAAACTTCAGGTTGAAAAAACTGTGTTCATAATTTCTTAAAAAAAAATTCTTCAGAAGCTTCACGAGGTTTTTCTATAAATTTGTTTCTAACTGGCCAAGCATTTAGCTATTTTAACTTTAATATTAAATAGAAGCAAATATCTTTTTATTAACTTTCAGAATCTAGCAAAAACTGAATTAGTCACTTAATTTTAGTTGAATTTTTGTATTGAAAAACAATAATAAAAAGCAATAATCAAACCTTTTTCAGTATAATTTCGAGAATTTAATTTCAATCAACACTCACAAAAAAAAAAAGAAAAATATTTTTTGCAATTGGTCATGGTGAAGAATCGGAGGAAGTAAGTATATTTAAAAATTTTAATCGTGAAGGACATGCAAACTCTTTAATTGGCAAAGATTTTTAAAATTATTTTCACACCAGTTTTAATTGTTAATTAATTTTCACCGAACTAATTGTGGGAGCAACGAGCCTACTCGTATTACTAAATTTGTCTACTTGTGCAATCTTGTTGGAAATAATACAGATTTTACTTCTCCTAGATATACTTTAAAACGTGATGTTTTCAAATATGTAAATTCAATTTAATTTTAGTTTAAGATACATATGTTATTTTTTATAAATATTTTGCTGTGATATGTTACCTTAGAAATTATGTCTGTAAGAGCCAAGCCCAGTATATGAAATGAATAAATAATTTAAAATTATTGCTTTTCATATCGCATTCGCAAGTTCAAATATTTTTTATTTCGCTTATTAAAATTCCATCATACAAACATTTTGCTTGACATCTCGGTTTACTACTCGCTACTTATGCGATCAGCAACCCTGGGTAAACTCGTTGGTTTTTAAAACTTTCGCCTACAATGCTGCTCAAACTGTTACGCAATTGTCATTTTCTGTTGGCTAGAAATTACTTAAAATAGTAAATTTTTCCGGCAAAGTATGTTTTTTTAAAACTGCGAATAAATAACTTGAAAAAAATAACACAAAATAAAAACTCAAATGAACTAAGTATAACTCACAACAGCAGAACTAAATCAGCTGAAGATGGGCGAAAGCAAGGAAAAATTGAATGCACCGGAAAGCAGTGGCCAAAACAGCGGGAACGCTGCTACCCGTTCCAACACCGAAGCCACAAAACTGTGTCCTCTGGTGTATTGGGCGCAGACGGAGCAGCAAATAACGCTTAAAGTGGAGCTCAAAGATGCAAAGGTTTTAATGCGAAAAAATATGAAATTCTTATATCAAGTAAAAAATCGATTTTTCACACAATGCAGACGACGCGCGTGGACTTTACACCGAAGTCCATTACCTTAGCAGCTAAGGCCATGGGAGCGCGTGGCATAAATGAATACAAATTCGAGCTAAATCTCTATGAATTAATAAACGACGATGTGAGTTGATGGAGTGTGGAAAAGCAACGCCGCGTAGCTGATTAAAAATTTGTTTTTCTTTGTACTCGTAGGAATCCTCCTATAAAGTAAGTGACTCTAAAATTGAGTTGATATTGAAAAAGTGTGAAAAATCTTGGTGGCCGCGCCTAGTGGCGACGCCACAAAAGCCACATTGGCTTAAAATTGACTTTGACCGCTGGCGTTCAGAGGACGATGTGGATGAGAAGCCGCGCGATGTCATGCAGGACTATTCCAAGGAATATGAACGTCTGCAGAAACAGGAATTTGGCTATATTAAAGGTGAGGAGAGCGTCTTCTTTAAATGAAACATGTGATAAATAATTGTTTTTGCCTTTTTGTTGACCTATTTAAGAGAGCACAAAAAAGGTATACATGGTGTTCTATAACCTGGCACAGTTAATTGGATATCTCTACATTGTTGTGGTCATTGGCATTCTATACTTTCGCGATGGTGTTGCCGCCATGCCTAAGACGTACGAGTCTGTGGGCAATGTTATGAAATTTTGTCAGCTGCTGCAGTATCTAGAAGTGCTGCATCCTATTTTTGGCTATACAAAAGGTGGCGCAATGATGCCATTTTTCCAGGTGTCTGGTCGCAACTTTGTACTTTTCATAATGATTGAAATGGAGGCGCGCATGCAAACAAAACCAGTGATATTCTATGTGTTTATGGTGTGGGCCATAATCGAAGTTATACGGTTTGTCTGGAGCAGCGATTGCTTTGAAGATTTAAAATTTTTACGTTTTCGTTTTTCATTAACAGCTATCCTTACTACATAAGCCAGATACTGCAGCGTGAATTTGGGCTGCTAACCTGGCTACGTTACACTATCTGGATTCCACTCTATCCCATGGGTATACTCTGCGAAGGCATCATCATACTACGCAATATTCCCTATTTTGAAGAGACGAAACGCTTGTCGGTAGAGATGCCTAATGCCTTGAACTTTACCTTCGACATGCCTTCATTTCTGAAGGTGTATCTGTTGCTCTTGATACTACCTGGTACATACATGGTAATGACACACATGGCCAAGACGCGTGCCAAGAAGCTGGGTGGTGGCAAGCGCAGAAGACAGCATGTAGATTAATTTGGG
Source organism: Coremacera marginata (assembly GCA_914767935.1). Classification (NCBI taxonomy): domain Eukaryota; kingdom Metazoa; phylum Arthropoda; class Insecta; order Diptera; family Sciomyzidae; genus Coremacera; species Coremacera marginata. The sequence goes on along the minus strand of OU612045.1, from coordinate 182,001,320 downwards.
TGTTGCAATTGGTATACACATTTTTTAAACAACGAACAGTTTATTAATTAAAGTGCCGATGGCTTAGGTTTTGTTACGTTTGTGTTACATATGAGTATCCAAAAACACATTAGATTTGTTTAAAAGTTAACTCAAACTCCTCAAATTTATATGCTGTTTTTCAACTCTAAAAAAATGGGGAAAATGTACTTGTACAATCAATTCGCATTTTTTTGTAATTTTCTAAAAATAAGCTATATTACTGTATGTGCATCACTAGGAAGCCATGAAACCGAAAATGAAAAAAGAACAAAGCAATAAAACTTAAAACTGAGTAAACATTGTAAATTTTGATTATACACAAAATTAACGAAAAACTTGATATAAGAATTTGAATGATTCATACCAGTAGAGAACGCGCATTCAGCGTCAACATTTAAAGCAATCGCCAACTCTGCTGCAGAAATTACACAGGAATTATTTTGCCACCAAAATTATCACCGGAGCGCGGTTCAGCACATTGCTGCTTTTAATGGCAGCACTTAACTACACTCAAGTGCTCACTTCAAATACTGCAAATTGCGCTTCAAAACAGCCGTTCAGTAGCAAACACTCACATTCACTAAATATTCACAGTTTTTGGTTAATCCGGAAATTTCGTTTTCTCATTTGGAACCGCTTGATGAACTTGATGATTTTCACCGCACGTTTAGCAACACAGTCACACAGCGACTGCCACCATTTCGATTTGCTGCATTCAGTGTTAGGCTGAGTTTTAATGCAACAGTTTTTTAATTACATTTTCTAATTAATGTTAACATTTAATTGCTGATTTTAATCAAATTGAAATTAATGCTTGCAGAAATATATTAAAAATTAGCAAGAAAATAATGTATATTTTAAAAAAAAAATGTTTGCTAAAATGTGCATATCGGAATTTCAAGTGTAAATATTTTGGGAATAATGGAAGTTGAAGTACGAAAGCATGGCCAGAGGATAATCAATTTTTGAAAATAGAGGTCTACCTCATAACCACAAATTTACATACACAAACCTGATAATTTTCAGTTCAAGTATACTTGAAATTAGTCAAGTCGACGTCAGCTTGTTACCCGAATTTATGAACGCGTGATCCACAGCAGACTTGAAAAGTACGTCGTAGAGATTGAAAAGCTTGAATTGTTTTGTGAATTTTCAACTAACTCAACTTACTTGCTTAAGAAAAGTATAGTTAAAGAAAAATTTGTTGGGCACAAGGGTGTACCTAAATAGTTTTAGAAATATTTTGTGAAAAATATGGGTCGCTGAGAAGCGTGGTCCTCAAAAATGTTTTCTTCGTGCTTTTTTTTTAAATTTGTGGCCCCCCTAAAAATGTGCAAAATGGGGGATTGATAGACCCCTCTATTTATGTATCTTAGAAATGCTTCCCCCCCTAGAAACACCCAAAAAATGGTGAATTTTTACCTATTTTGCGTCCCCATCGAGATATGGCACTTTTTCTATTTTTTCGAAGATTTCTCGAAGATTTTTCGATATCTTTCGTTTTTATGTTGTTCTATATCTCGAAGGGAAAGCAAAATAGGTAAAATCTAACCAATTTTTGGGAGTTCCTATTTGAGGAAGCATTTTTGAGACACACATATAGGGGGTCTATTAGCCCCCCATTCGACATATTTTTAGGGAGGGACCGAAACACGTGTATGACTTACAATTTGTCTCACAGTGGAGAGTTAAACACGTCTTTCAACGTCGTCCCCCTAAAAATGTGCAAAATGGGGGAGTGATCCCCCTATTTGTGTGTCTCAAAAATGCTTCCTCCTATAGTAACCCCCAAAAAATGTTTTTGGGATTGGATTTTACCTATTTTGCTTCCCCTTCGAGATATGGAACTTTATACTCTCAGAACAACATCTTCATAGCATCAGAATCCAAATAATTGATCCGACTTAGATTGCATAAAAGGGCTATATATGTCAAAATCACAAATAAAAATTATTGTTACGGTCCACCCTAGTAGTGTCCAAACAACTTTTAATATTCTGACATCAGAATTGCAATCAGCGACCCCCAAGACAACAAGCTTTCCCAATTCGAATTATTTGAATTATTTGGATACTTGCAAGCTTATAAGCTTTTGCCGAACATGTCAATCTTTTCAAGTATTTTCCCGAAAATTTCAAGCGTTTCAAGTTTTTGTGCGCAGCAGAGCAGTAAAGCTTGCGATTGATTAGTTTGATACGAAGCTTGCTTTGCTTGGTTTTTCTAGTTCAAACCAAGTGAATTTTCAAGTATTACTTGAAAAAGTTTGATTTTTCAAGTACTTGATGCAGGTCTCTGGTACGTATCATAAATAATCCAAGTAAAACCTTTTGGTCATCGAATCATAGTTTTTTTGTTCTCAAGGTCAGGATTTTGAGATATTTGAGGATACAAACACGAAAAATGGCCACTTTTGAGGTTGGATTAAGCATGCACAACATTTCTTAAATTATTTTCTTTTATTTTAATGAAGTACTATCTTACCCTTTAAAATGAGCCCTGAAATGGTGCCGTACGATGATTTATTCAAAAACTACGGTAATTTTAACACAACATCCGCAAGCAAAAATGTATGACAAAATCTAGGTTTGCATATAAAACCGCTTCACTGACTGTACATTTTTGTTTGCTGACATCTTCATCAAATGACCATGGTTTTTGTATAAATCATTGTACGGCACCATTTTTGGGCTCATTTTAAAGGGATAGAATAGTATTTCATGATAAAATAAAAAGAAAATAGTTAAAAAAATATTGTGCATGCTTAATCCAACCTCAAAAGTTGCCATTTTTTGTGCTTATAACCTCAAATATCTCAAAATCCTGACATGATGAACCAAGTCTGACCACGGATCGGGATTCTACGCAAAAAATTACTTCGGAAATGATCCTCAGCTGACCAATACTATCGCAACCCCATTATTTGCAGACCTTTGTAAATGATGCACATATAATTATTTCCTATAGAAAAAAAAAGGCTTAAAAAAAAGCTTTGTAGATAACGGTAAATTTTGAGAGCAAAGCATAAGCGAATTCTTAGTACCTCTATAATTAGACAACAACCAATTTTTCTGCAAAATTACATTTTACCGTTACTGAGCTTGTACCATTAAAACGTTGTACATTCTTGTGTCACATATAATTATTTCGCAGACTGTATTATTATTATTATTATTATTATTATTATTATTATTATTATTATTATTATTATTATTATTATTATTATTATTATTATTATTATTATTATTATTATTATTATTATTACTATTATTATTATTATTATTATTATTATTATTATTTTTATTATTATTATTATTATTATTATTATTATTATTATTATTATTATTATTATTATTATTATTATTATTATTATTATTATTATTATTATTATTATTATTATTATTACTATTATTATTATTATTATTATTATTATTATTATTATTATTATTATTATTATTATTATTATTTTTATTATTATTATTATTATTATTATTATTATTATTTTTATTATTATTATTATTATTATTATTATTATTATTATTATTATTATTATTATTATTATTATTATTATTATTATTATTATTATTATTATTATTATTATTATTATTACTATTATTATTATTATTATTATTATTATTACCTCTCAGAAAATCTTTTTACTAGATATACTAGATACTTTTTACTAGCAAAAACTCAAATTCGCTGCTTTTCTATCGAATTTTTACTTTTTTCTTTGAACTTTTATAGTCATTATATGACCAAAATTAAATACCTACATAATTTAGCATATAAAAAAAATTTTCAGCTCGTAAAATATCTTTTTATCTTTTATAATTTTCATTAAAAAAAAGCCTGTTGAAAAAATAACGTTCAAGTGTCGTCTAACCAAATTTTTAACACATACACGCACTCATATACAGCAAGTGTTCCATACTTTTTTAATTATGCAGCCTTGACGTGGTCACAACACACTAAATACATAATAACAGTTTTACACCATTACCATTAATAACAACAAAAACGTGATAATGTCGACTGATACTTTACAAGCTGTTTTTCGAGCCCGCTTTGTAAATAAAAATAAAACCACGCATTGGCATGAACACACATAAGCAAACACACACGCATACACACAAACACACACTCCAACAGATGGGAGCAAATGAAGTAAACGCTTCGTTGGCATTAAGTTAAAAAATGTACACACATTACTATGCATTTTGCACTTCACAGCAAAGTCACTACAATTGCATGCAAATCGGAAACGGAAACAGAGCTCTCATGATGCGCGAGTGAGCGAGCGATATCGATGGCAAGAGCCAAGCAGCCGTGCTATCGAATCCACGCAATAACTCAACGTCATGCATGATGGATACAGATCGTAGGTTGAATGCATTCAATTTAATGCAATTTTTGCCTCAGTATATTTTTTTTCATTTATTTTATAATATTTTCTTTTCTCTGTTTTACTTTTTATGTATGCTACGCGATTTTCTTTATGACGAACAAGCGTTCGCCGTCGTTGTGCAACTAATGGTCGTTGAAGAAAATTAGTTTTTGATTAATGCCCGGTATTTTGTGATTCGAATGAGGAAGAGAAAAAAATGCAGAGAGCAAGTAAATGCTTCTGGTCAGTATAGCTGCTATATTGTGGTTTCAATTTATTGTTGCTTGTAATAGATTTAAGCTATAGCATATACAAGGATAAAGTTGAACGTCATTCTCCGTGTATTGACATCAAAAGATTGAGGTTCCAGTTTGCAAGCAGCTAATTAAATTATCAAATATTTATATCAGTGTCTATCATATGTGAAGCAAGAAAAGCTTTTCTTTAGATTGATACTCATTGATGAGGAATATATCATATATCAAGTTGGACAGTGAAAATATGATTCTAATTAAATTAAACCTAATTAAAATATACAGTGCAAAAAAAACCGCTATATTAAAAACTTGAGTTTGACTTTATTTTAAAAAACTGGGAAATTCAAAATAAAATATGTTAAAAATATGTTGAAATTAAAAAAGTTACTTTAATAATAATTTTAAAAATCAAATAAAAAAAGAAAAACACTAAAACAAAATTAAAAACATACAAAAAAGAGCTTTTGACAAATTTTATGAAAAATATTTTAATAGTACTTTTTTCTCAATCTTAAATCATTCTGCTTATCTATTTCATGAAACGCTCAGAATATAAATAGTTTTGCGTACTGCGCTGTAAATTGGTCGGAAGTTTTCCGATTTACCGTTCTGTTGTAAATACTAGGTAGATAAAATAAATTTGGATAATCCTAAGAGATGGCGTTAGTATGAACTAGGTACTAGTCCCTTACTTTTTGGACTACAAAAGGTAAAACTGTCAAAAGTGTGAGAGTAAGAAAAAAAATTCTCTCAAAAATAGAGAAAAACTTAAAAAAGTACGGAAACGATTTTCGGACTAAAATTGTGTAAGCTGTCAAATAAAATCCTTTGTCAAAATTAAGAAAAATTATCACATTCATTGCATTGAATTTTTGTTCTGGCTACACGACTGGAACGATTTTGTTAAAATTTAGTATGAAGATAGTACTCCTGACGCAAAAATAAAAGATAGGCTATCAGAAGTTTCAAAAACTCCCGATAGAGGGCGCTTAAAGTAATAAAATATATATGGCTCAATAACGCCTGAACTTCTGGACGGATTGTGAAGAAATTTGGCATAAAAAACGAAACGAAACAAAGCTGAACCAAAGACTCACGAACAAGATCAGAGAAGAACGAAGTCATTTCGAAGGTAAACACAGATGCTCTAAAGGCTAAAAACCTAAGATAAACTTAACCGAAAATTAAATTCTGGGCATTGTCTTTAGACTATGAAGACTCTGTAAATAAAGATATAAATGCTGAATATATTGCCTTTACTAATGAGGCAGCATCAGCTAATCTAAATTTACATCCGGTTGAGTCTTCTGAAGTGGTACCAACTATAGTCGTAAGTGATGATTCTCCGGGTAATTCTGGTAAGAAAAAAAACTTATGCCGAAGCCTGTGCTGCTACTAATACTATTCCTTCAACTTCCGTTATGAGCTCGATTTTAGGTGGTGCTATACCAAAACAAATACTAAAAAAAGCATTAATCTGCCATCTTGTAAAGAGCTTGTAGTTGTACAGCCGTCTAGATCAATATTTGTATCTCGTTTTACTCTTGATACATCCGATGAAGAAGTTTTCATCATATAAACTCTAAATTGAATCTTGTTAACAAGAATTACAAATTCAAGTTTTCATAAAACTTACTATATCTTCTATTTAAATAAATTGGCCTGGGGATCTCTTTAATATAATAGGTAATAGATCAAGGTTTTTGGCCTGAAAATACGTTGAACTACAAATATATTTCTAATATATTCCGAAACTTTTTTCTAAGAAAAAAGTTTTTCTACAAAAGTGTCATGATTTTTTATGAACTTTTATTGTCTTAAAAAAAGAAATTAAAGCTTTGGGAGTACTGAAGAAATAAGACGAAAAGTTGAAATACCTAGTCAAAGATGAAATCGGAGGTAAAAAAAATTGAAAAAAGAAAAAAAAATTGAAAAATTGAAAAGAATTGTTGCCCTTATTGAGACCTATGACATACTTTCTTCACGATCGGCTAAAAAGTGGTAAAGTTATTCCAAAAAATACCATTTTGGGTTCACCTTAAAAAGGAATCTTTATGGTACTAAGACCCTATTAACATAAGCTTCCAATAAAGGGTGGGTCTTTTAAATTTTTTTCCCCAATAGGGGGTTACCCACCTTAACATATATATATACTTCAACGCTCATATCTCATCAATCAAATCGACGTATTAAAAAATAAAGTGGGACTTAATACCTTTGCAACAAGATCAGATTTACGTAAATCCCATGAAAAATGCGCCATACAGCGGCTTTAACAAAATGTGTCTTTAAAAATAGCCAAAAAAACGAGTTTTTTAAAGGTAAATAAGAGTTATAATATTACATAATTTTGAAAAATGTTTATGCCAAAATGTTGGTATGAATAAGAAATTTATCCTTTTAGCATATTTTGGTATGAGTTCTGTGAAAAATAAAAAGTTGTGAGTAAAAAATATGTTTTTTTTTACCAGAAAGGACCTTCGGGAGAATCAAAAACGCTCCGTGAAATTTTCTCTGATTTGGATGGAAAAGTGTGCAGAGTTGCTTTAACTTTTGAGACCATGAACGGCGGAATCTAAATTTCGATCCGGTCTACTAAACAGGAATGTGTTCGAAAATAAGCCCCAATATGGCCAAACAAATTTTTCTATCTTCACATTTTTCCCCATCCCCACCAAGGGTTACGAAGTGTCATTACAACATGGAGCTAATTTGGTACCTTTGAACCTTCAAAGGTGCGCTGACCGACGCTTTGTTTTTGTCCTAATTGCTATGGAACAACGTAGAATTGGGCCTACTCGGCAGATGTCAACGTTCCCAAATTTTTGATACATTTAGTAGAGCCACAAACTCTCTTAAGATTTGTAGGACAATACAAGTTGAAACAATGGAGTTCATGTATTAAAATGATGTACTGACTCTATCAATCTAAAGTCGCTATGCTGATTTATCCATCAACAGAACGGTTTCGTATTTTCGCCATTCATTGGAACACAGGTCAGTGTTGGTCAGATAATATGATCATGATGATCTAATCATCAAACGTACCTAGACCTGTGCCTCAGCTATAAAGAAACATAAAACCAAATTGGTCATTTCAACCCTTAAAAAGACTTTGTTTGACCAAGCCTCTATTGATCATTTGTGTTGTGCGTGTTGATCGAGAACTGGATTAGCAAAGTTGTATACCGACTCCGAACGGCTTATGTTCTTACGAAACTTTACATTGAATTTTTTAATCCCTGAGTTTTACCATTGACTTCAGAGAGCTTTGAAAAAAAAATTAAAAACTGTTCTGTGTCAGATGGGATTTGAACTCGGGTCGACCGCGGTTCTTATACAGACAGGCCATGCTCTTTAACCATTACACCATAGCCACCACAATAGTGTGGTTGTCGGAAATTATAAAATGAAGAAAAGGCGAGATTAATACTATTAATATGGTATAAGTGATGGTATAAAAAAATGGAAAATTCCATTGTTTGAAGGAAAAATTAGACCGTTATGTGGTTTTTGGTGAATGTGATGATTGCAACGAAAGCAATCACCTTATCAAATTAAAACGATTTTTGTAATTTTTAGGTGTTTACTGTGTAATTTGTGTAATTAGGTGTGTAATTTGAACTTTTTTGGTGTATATAAGGAGTCCAATTTGAAATTTTTTGGTGTATTGGACTCCTTGAATAATATTATTGAATTTCTTGACCGATAGTTTTTACTTAAGCCAGTAGGTTTCACTCGCAATATTTTTGGAACTAGTTGAATCATACAGTTAGATCATTGGAACTTTTTTGGTATAAGTAGCTACTTGAACAATATTCTTAAATTTTTTGACAAAAAGATTGTACTTAAACAAATAAGCTCACTTGCAATATTTTTGGAACTATTTTGGGTTAGGTAAATTCCTTGAACAATATTTTTGGATTTTTTGACATCTATTTTCAATATAATGACGCTATTTTTCGCAATACTTAGAAGAGATTGATTTGAAGATTTAAATATAGCGTTTCTTATATTTCAACGATCATAAATCAATAGTAAAAATTGTACTACTTCAAGTATAAATGCAAATTATTTCACTAAATGTAATTTTTATCTATTATATTTATGACCAACCTACACATTTTATTATTGTTTTAGTATAAGTATACATTTTTTTCTCTTGTTCTGAAATTATTGAAGTTCAATAAGGAAAACGTAGAAAACAGATTTTTTTTTTTAATAAAAATAAGTCAGTCATAATGTAGCTCTTTGGCACAAATATTCTGTATCATAGTTGCTTTATATAGTCGCCATTTCATAGCCTTTCGAATGATTTTAAATTTTAAAATCTCTGGCTAGCAGCTTTAAAATCCGAGTAGTTAAATCCATCACTAATTAATAGTATTCACTTTTGCTCAAGTGTAGAGCAGCCCAACGGTCTGCATGACCTACTTAAATATTTCACTTTTAGTTTTGTTTTATCTCTTCAAAACCTTAACTAGATTAAATTTTATTTACCCAATTCGGATTCGGAACTTCAAAGAAAGTTTTTAATTTAATTGAGTCCTTGGCTCTCACCACTCGACAGCTAAATGCTTTACTTTCAAGCACACGCTACAAGCACGCAATCAATACCAGCACTTCCAGCTCTCTTCTAACCAGCGAAACAACATCCACGCCCACCCAGTTAAACAAGACTCTGACAATAAGTGAGAAATGCATTTATTCGGCTTAGAAACAAAACAAATAAAATTAAAACAAAACAAAATAAAACTAAAACAAGTAAGAAAAAAAAAAACACCCAAAAAGGTTGCAACAAATCATTTTGTCTGTGTAGGTGTAGGTGCGTTTATTTGGTAATAACCCTTTAGGAACAAACTAACTTGTTTTTAAAAACAACTAATTAAAAAACTAGTTTAAAATAAACCAGTATATGAACTACTTTGAATTATATTAAGGCGGCATCCACTTCAATATATGAAGTAATTGAAATACTACTTAAAAACCAGTGATTGATAAACTACTTTGAATTATATTAAGGCGGCAACTACTCTGATGTTGGCATGTTTTAATTGAAAATTTTTATTAGATCACAAGCTTATATATATTTAACCATGTTATTTCATCAAATATTATTAAGTTTTGGCCATCAGTAATAGTTTTCAATTGGTTATTTTACTTACTTTATCAACTACTTTTAAATTAGTCGATTTTCCTACAGGGAACATTGTATATATTTATTTTCTTGTTTTCACACTGTTCGTGTTTTTGTATGATTTGTACTGATTTTGAGCTCAAGTAAACCGTTATTACATGTTGCTGCATAATTTATCAATACAATCAACTTAATCACCACCTGAAGACCGAAAGAGGCATCAAGGTCGCCGTGCACCATTACGTTTGGAGTGATGTGGATATTGGGGTTCTTTTTCTTTTCTTCTTTCTTGAGAATTTTTTAAAAGCGCGACTCAATAATTGACGCATGCAACTACTGGCCTAGACACTGATAAATGTTTCCTCTACGCGAAAGATTTTTTTCGGAACGTTAAGCATGTCAGCGATGTGGAAAAGTGAAAAGATGAAGTAAAGTTTACAAACTCAACATGTTGCAACCAACTCGTGCAGCTGTTACAGTTTGTATGCATCTTGCATTTCATGCTCGAACTTTCCATAGTGGGTATTCTATGTTTTTTTTTTCAAGTGTATTTGTTGTACTAGAAAAGCTCAGGAGCTCTAAAGCCAAGGGAAGCGGAAATTTACGATGATAGAATTGAAAGTACGCATAAAGTACGAATGAGTGTGTGAACGACGTTAGCTATAATCGGATGAAAGGCTTAAGCATAGCGTAGAGCAGTGTGGGTGGGACGTGCCTGGCAACGAATTGATTGCATGGCAGCGCGGTAGTGTTTCAGTGTATGTAGTGCAAAAATTTTCCATTGGTTGAATGTTATGAATGAGAACTTGCCTTATTTATTGTATTGAAAGTCAACCAATGCTGCTGGCACACGGATTTAACGTGCTCCTCCGTAACACACGCATAAATATTTCTTTTTTTTTTAATAAATGGATATTGAGCTAAAGTTATGTGAACTTTGCACTATATTAATATATTAATATACTTTTCATAAAAAATTTAATCCTATTTATGGGTTGTTACCAGGACACGAATCTCGTGAAAAAAAAATCCAAAAGAGAAAAAAAAATAATGTGAAAAGCCAACGAGCTTGTTAAGGCAGGTCTTTATAAAATTCTATTGAATTTAAATTTGTTTTGTGTTTAAAGTTGACCGTTTTGGTTTGACAACTGATTTACCTTTATGAAATATTAAATGTGAAATGTCAAATGTGAAATATGGAAGATGAAATATTAAATGTGAAGTATGATATGTAAAATATAAAATATTTGTTAAGCCGAATCGAATTGTATGAAGAAAAAAATAAGTTAAAAAATTCAAAAATGTAATCAAAGTTCGGCATATCAAAATTAATTTGGCGTTTGATATATATTCAAATTTTTATGTAGGTAGAAAATTATTTAATTTTTATGTGTCGCGAAATAACATTTTGTAGTCAGAACTTTTCTATATCATGGAAAACAAACAATGAATACTTCACTTCATCGATTCATTGGTTCTTATCTAATCTAAATTTTAATATAAAGGCTATTTTATTGTACTTTCCAAGACATGTAATTTGACTTTTGTAAAATTTTTTGAATTAATTAAAGTTGGACTGCGTCACGATTTACTTTTAGAAGCGAAGAATTGTTTAGTGAATACTTTTTAAAATCGGCTTACCTATTGTTGAGATCTAATCAATTAAACATTCTTTAAATGAGTTTCATCAGGGAAAAATTACAATTGTAGAATTCCGAAAATTAACTAAAAAGTTCGTAAGGGGCTATTCATAAAGTGTGTACCTATTTTAGGTTTCTCCCCCGTGGCAAAAATCCTCTACCTAACCCTTCGGGTGGGTGCCGGATGGAAATGACTGCTACAGTGTCTCTACTTCTAGGGCGGCGGATAGCTAAGTGGAGGTGCAGCCACTGTGCTTTGACTCTCAATAGTCCTAGTGCTGTTGGTGCGTACCCTCCCCATCAGTATGGGGTATGGGCTGAATCAAGGTGTTATACGACCCTTGCCGAGGATTTACTAGGCTGGAGGCCCATCACAAATAGTCCAGTCGCTCACGGAGTGCTACGGATACATGGCGACCTCCGGTTCTAACTAGCCTTACCCGGGGTACGGCGGATCTCTGCACGGTCGGACCACCCTTTCTCCGCAACTCGTGGGATCAATTATGGACAAACAAAAACAAAAAACCCCTATATCAAACTTTGTTACAAAGTCTTGATACACCTCCACTTTCCACACCCCACACGTACATCCGATGTTACGAAACAATTTTATTTTTTTAATTTTTGGGTTTTTTTCATAATTTGGCTGTTTGTTCTAATTAAAACATAAATGGAAATATCATCTTGTTTTATTGAGTTTGACCAACAATTTGATGGAAAATTTGACCATGTAAACTGAGCTAAACACAACTGAAAGCTTTTCTGACATTAACAAGAACACAAACCAGTGGCGATACGTTATAACTTCGTTCTAAGATCGACAATTGCGAAAATTGTTATGTTTGTTTTTGTTTTTTTATAACACTTTGATGTTGAGTTATAATAGTTGTTTTCGATGACTGCTTTAGAGTAACAATTCCCACTTCAGTTTAAGCAAAAGAGCTTTATTTTGGCTCAGCTTGCTGCTCTTGTTTAGTCTTAATCTATGGTTTTTGAAGCTGCTAAACTTGTTGTAGGTTTTTCAAATGCCTCTTATAAATTTGCTCGGCTTAAGCATAGTTTTAACTGTCTTCTTTTGGTTTGTGATGCGTTTGTTTTATTCGTTGCGTTCTTTTATTGATCAAAAATTAAAGCAATATTTACAATAAAACTACATTTAAATAAAAATTAAAATTTTTTAAGCTGCATTCATAATTCTGTTGTGACGTAACGCACGACTGCGCTCTCTCCTTCCAATGTCACACTTTGACAAAAATGTTCGAAAGCCTCCTGCCCCCCTCTCCCCCCTATAACGTGTTATGTAAGGTGGAACTCGAACCAGGGTTCTCTGGCGTATGGGCCACACTTTACCTACTGCGCCACGGCCGCCACATAAAAACCTGTTATAAATATTGGTGCTGAAAATTTTCGAAATTTCCAACCCAACAAGCCAAAGGTCATAGTTGTACAACATTTTTTTTAACATTTATAGCGACTGCTTTGAAAGAATTTTAATAAAAAATAATTTTCTTTTTAATAAATTAACTTTTAAAGTCAAAAATTTAAAATAACATAAAATTAATTACATATATACAGAAAGCATTTTTACTGCTTACTTTTAATTGTTGAATGTCAAATTTCCACGCCAATTACATATACGGGCATATAATACCAGCGACTCTCCATTTTAACTCTCCACACATGGTTGTGAACTTAACTGCACTGAAGAATTTTTTTCCTTCAACAGCGTACTGCGTAGCGAAAAATCTATCGAAAATTTTTCAGATTTCACTCCAAGCAAATTACAGAACGAGGATAAAAATATATATTAAATATATATTAGGGAACGCACACGAAACAAAATTTAACAAACATTTTAGATACCTTGCCGATTTCATGCATGCGTTTGTTAATTCCATATTTATCGATATCATCTATTTTTTTGACACTTAAAACATAGAGCAGAGAGTATAAATTATTAACTAGAGATTGCATCAACTCTGCTAAAATCTCTGGCATGTGTTAACGAGTTATTTTACTTAAAAACAGGAAGAAAAAAAACTCTGTTAACCTCTGTTAACACATGCCAGAGATTTAGCAGAGTTGATGCAATCTCTAGATAATAATTTATACTCTATGCCAATAACACCACAAACGCATTCACAATACAAACACATCGATGCTGGAGACACCTTGTGGCAAATAAAAGCAAATTTTTGTAGCATAGCAAATACACAATCCTCTATTTACTGATAGATGGTGACGATCTACTGCAGCATAGGTTCTGTTATAGCTAATATTAAATTAACAACAGTTTCCTACAAGTTTTTGTGGCCTAGTGGGTAGTGTGCTGGGCTATCATATACGAGGACACGGGCTCGAACCCCACGGGAACCAAAACATATTTTTAGTTTTTAATATTAAAGTATTAAATTTTCTTGTTGTAATAATCGCTAGCAATAAAGAAACCATCAAAATTCCAAGATAAAATCTGTCGAAAATTTTTCAGATTTCACTCTAAGCAAATCACAGAACGAGGAGTAAAAAGCTTCGCTTCACAAATCTTAAAATGCGAAACTACTCGGAAAATTAATTAATTAAGGTATTTTTTACTCTTTATTTTTCATTTTTTAATTGTTTTTGAAATGTACAATTGCATTTTCAATGAGCTCCTTTTAACATCTAAATTTCGTTTACAAACATATGCTACTGGCTATGCCTAAAAGTATGCAACGAGAACTTGTTGTAGTTCCATGAGCAAAATGCAAATGAAATTTTGTCATAACTTGAATGCAGCAAATTGATTGCAGTAAATTAAAATTTAAATTGCATTCAGCAGATGTTAGCCTTAAAGAAATGAAGAATGTTGAAATCAATGTACATAGTCTGGCTTTAGCCCGGATAGTATCAAAGTGTGAACTTTACATTTAAAAATATTATATTTATTTATTCAACGTCCATTTAATGAAATTTTTATTTAAGCCACTTGATTCAACTTTAGAGAATACTGTTACTTTTAATAATTGTTAAAAACCTTTTGTGGAAACTTTGATTCTCCCACATATTTGTCTTGATCTTGTTTTTATTTGCTTTACTGACTCAATATATAATTCTACGTAAAATTTATTGTTTTCTATTTGATTTCTGTGAATAATTAAATTGCATCTGTGACAATAACTCATATCAACATCCGATATCAACAGTCCGACTTAATGTTGTTTTGCTGCCTCTGCAAGTTGGTGCAAAAGGCGAGCAACCAACAACAATGCCAGCAACGAAAAACAATAATACTACAAATAGTACCATGTTTTAATTAAAAATGCCTTTAGCCAGTATATGTTGTGTTTCTTTTTCTCTGCTTTTGGTTTGTTTTGTGTTCATTTATGTATTTCTTTTTGCCTACAATTAAGTTGGCAAAAATTTTAATTATTTTTTGAACACAGCTGCGTGTGTGTATGTTTTTTTTTTTTGTGTGTACTAATTTGATTTGAAGTTGAGTAGTGAGAGCTCTGAGCTTAAATATGTTTAAGACAGAAAACACTGGCATATTTTTATGGAATATATTTGAACTATTAAATGCGTACGTTTAATACGCTGGATTTAACTCAATTTACAATTAATAGCTACTCTTCAGCAAGTTCCAGTAACCTGCCCTCTTAAGGGGGCTATCTAATGTAAATTTATCATTCAAAATATAATCAAAAATAAAATTTTTGAAGTGAAAACTTCTTTAGGCGCTTTGCGCACTTTTTGGTAGGTGTAAAAATAGTGAATTCGCGTCAATACTGTTAAGGCGTTCTTCTCATTCAAAACCCGTTTTTTGGACCCTTTTTAAAAAATTTCTTATTTGAAAACGCAAAGTATAATTGAAAACTTTTTTTATTTATTGTATTACAAAAGGTTCAAAGTAAATAAAAAAATTTTTTTTGCCTCGATACGTGGGCTGTTCAAAAAGTAATGAGACTTCAAAGTTGTAAAAAATTTTTTAAAATTATGGTCGAGGTTCACCCGAGAATGGTGACAATTCTGCGTCGATTCCATTTTGTTTCATGAAAATCGGTTCAGTTGAACTGGAGATATCATGGCCGCCAGTTCGAAAAACGTGGGTTCGAGATAAACGCGTTTAAAGTTTGAATTAATTTTTTTGGGAAAAAAAAAAAATCAAAAATGTTTAAATGCAGTTTTAAAGAGCTGACAATTTTTACTTACAAATATTAGTCGGCGATGCCAGCTCCATACAGGCCACCTTCCTCTTTTTCGTAGAAACTGCTTTCTGCTGCCCTCTCTGCTCTGCGAGCCGTTCTGCCAGCTTTTGATGATGCCGCAGCTCGAGTCTCTGATCGGTTCAATCTGTCTTCATTGCGAGATAGTGCGTATTCGTATGCGTTTTTGCCAATCGCAATACCCATCAAACCCATCATTTTAAGTATGGGTATAAAACCGTCGTTGAAGAGGCACGTTGCAATGAAATTGGCCACTTCGATGGTGCGTGCGCCTGAGTTGATGTGTTTGGGCGAAAGTGACCAAAGAACAGAATTGTAGGACTCATTGGAATTCTGAGTTTCAGATCCAAGGCATCTTTCAAGCAAATTATCTGCCGACAGCGCTTCGTAAGCTGGTTTTATTACCTCCATCACCTTCTTGTCCATCAGACCTTGCTTCACAAAAAAGGCTGTATCTTCTAAAGTATTTCGAATTTCTAAAAATGCTTTTAGAGGCATATTCACAACTACCCAAGCTATAAATAAATGCAAAAAAAAAGTTGAAAAAAAGTTGCTCAATGAGAAGACCCCCTTAAAGTCAGCAATGTTAATAGCTGTGTTTCCGTACTCTACACTGTGTAAGATTTGAGTAAGTTCAAACTGAGAGAGTAAAAATTAAATGTAAGAGTAGTTTCAAAAGTACGGAAACAGCTTCTAGTAAGTTTCAAGCACAAAACAGCTTATTTTGACTGCAGTCATGTCAAACGTAAATTGCGCCAATTAAAATTATCGTCATTTTGTTTGTGAAGTTGATGCTTGTTCTTCTTGATGCTTGTTCTTACTTTACTCGGAGTCTTGAGTTCTAGCACTGTCTGTGCACTATGTGTGCTCGAGAGAGCGGTTTAATGCTTGTTCTTCTTCTCCCATCTTAAGCACAGAAAGTACGGAAACTGAAAATAGTGTCCCACAAGTCACACTGTGTGAGTACGGAATCACACCTAATGTCAGCAATATTATTACGTCACCTCTGTTAATACCATCATTGCTAACGATAGCATTGCTAATGCTCGCACTTTAAATGCCTGCATTTCTGATTCAGCTTGTTTGGTTTGTTGGTTTGAGTGGGAATACTGCTACAGGCAGTATCCAATTAGCTCCATTGAGGCATTTTGGCGCCACAATCTCTTATCCTGAGCGTTGACGTGTGTCGTGTAGAAAGGTTAAGGTGTACCCGTTATAACTATCCAGATCTGTTTTGGAATACCAGGAGGTCGTTGATTTTTAGAGTTGAAAGTTCCTCTAGGTTGACAAAGAAGGATTTTCCCAGTGTGCTTCATTTACATCTACAATGCTGGGCAAGCACATAGAAAATAGGGCAATGTTTTCCTTTCGTTAGGGTCGTTGCAGCTGCGATAGTGTGGATTAAAGGGTATTCCGACTTTTTTCTGCATGCACGCCAATGCACCAATGCTCCGTGGTGATTGCTGTGACTCTTGCTATATCAATTCGGGATCTTGTTAGCAATTCGCGAGTTTTTCCTTGGTTGTATGAGGGCCACATTTTTCTTGCTGTTGAACAGGTTGTCATACTATTGAATCTGCGATTAGATATGTCAAAATAGTGCGAGAGCACCCCTTCCTTCTCTGCGTTCAGTGGAGCTGAAACTGGTTACGCTCTTGAAGCATCAAGGGAAGAGCCTAACCTGGACAATTCGTCCGCGTTTTCATTAGCATAAATGTTCCTGTGCCCGGGAACCCAAATTATAGTAATGTCAAGCAGTCGATTTAGTCAGGCCAGCTTCCCTTTGCAGTGCCTTACAAGCTTGGAGCCAGATCTTACTGCAGCTAATGCTCTAATAGCAGCTTGGTTCTCCAATAGGATAACTGCGTTTGATTGTAACTCACTTTTTGCTTGATTAAATCATTCACTGGGATTCTTACTCAACTCAACTCATCGCACACTACTGGCGAACGCGTCTTTTGTGTCAGTTTGAGTTCGTCTGATCGAACTCACATGTTTGAGTGAACGAGTGTTGGCGTTGAATAAAATAAAATGATGCTGCTGAAGGCATCGTTTGTGTGAGCTGATTGACGTATTGAATTCACATGTTTGAGTATTGGCGTTGAAGTTTAAAGAAATAGTTAAATTTAGTTGTTTGCAGTCAATTGTTATAAAAACTTCACCCTCCTTCTTCTTGTTCTCTTTTTCTCTCTATCTCTGTTTGCACACGAACAAACTCATACGTGTTGATTTTTGCTTTTTGCGTGTCATTCGTGATGAAAATAATCGTTGTTGAGCCCAACGAACAAGCATGAAATATATATCCGAAGACGTCCGTTGATTAAAATCACTGAGCCAACACGAAGCACATGGTTTGATTGAATTTAGCTCAACAGCGAGTGTATGCATTCGAGCAAGTCTGATCGATTGAACGCAGAAGCATGATTTTTACAGTGTGGATTACGTATGAATATTTTTATGTGAGTTTTGCAGTTCTCTGGCTGGCACATCTTATTGCTGACAAGCTTCCCCTATCGCTAAAAGTTCTGCCTGGAATACACTGACTGAGTCCGAAAGGCGAAAGGAGTTGGACACAAACCCAGTTTTTCTGAGTATATACCCGCTCCAACTCCACAACTTGAACCCAATCTTAAGCCCATCCGTGTCATCCGGGTGACATCATAAACAGCATAGTCGTGTGCTTGTTAGTAAATGTTTTTGTGAAGTCAAGGTTCCCGTGTCCATAAAGTTTGTATCTTCATCTATTAGACACCTCTAGTCTGATTGCACAATTGGATGCAGTTAGTTTAATGTGAACAGAAACATTGTTCAGAAGAATATTGAAGGGCAAAAAACAATGGGATGGGCTTATACATTTGAACCATTTAGAGGTCAATTTGAGAGAGATATGAACTATAATCAACAGTTATTGTGTTTTTTGTATGGGTACTCCTGAAGGGTGCCAGATAGAGGGTAGGTGTGTTCAGAAGTAATGTTGAAGTTCAAAAAAATAATAGGATCGCTCATATATTTGATTCCTTTAGGAGTCCTTTAGGAGTATAATAAATAATTTTTGTGTTTTTTGTTTGGGGACGCCCAGAAGGGTGGATGATAAGGGGTAAGTATGCTCAGAAGAAATGTTGAGAGGCAAAAATAATAGGACCAGCTCATATATTTGACCTCTTTAGAGGTCAATTCAGGAGATATATGAACTATAATCGACAGTTATTGTATTTTTTGTTTTGTGGTCCTCAAGAGGGTGGCAAATAGGGGTTGGGTGTGCTTAGAATACATGTTGAAGGACAAAAAATAATAGCACCAGCTTATATATTTGATTTCTATAGGAGTCAATTTGGGGGGATATGAACTATAATCGACGGTTTTTGTGTTTTTTATAGGGGGATCCTGAGTAGGGTAGCAATTAGGACAAAAATTATATGAGCAGCTCATATATTTGACCCCTCTAGAGAACAATTCGCGAGAGATATGAACTAACATATGATCGACAGTTTTCGTTTTTTTTTTTTTGCATGGGGACCCCCAGAAGTATGGCAGATAGGGGATGGTTTACTCAGAAATAATATTGATGGCCAAAAAGTAAAAGTAATTAGTAATAAGTAAGCTTAAATATTTATGTATATATCAAATCGGGAGAAATATAAACTATAATCAACAGTTTTTGTATGTTATTGTATGGGAACCCTCTAGGGGTCAATTTGATAGAGATTTTGTTTATTCGATTTTATGATTTATTTAAAAGAAGGTTCTAAAATACCTTTGGTACTAAGTAAAGACTTCAATATTAACTTTCCAGATGATAAAAATCTACCATTATTTGAATTTTTTAATGAAGCATTTGGTTTGACTTTGTTCAATGATCGAAAACTCAATACTACTTAATATAAAATCATGGTCGATGCGGTTTTAACACGATATTTACAGATTCCAATCAAATATGTTTGTTTCTTACTTTAATAATCAAAAGTTTTTTGTATCCATTTTGGTTTATAATGATATAATTGAAATATCAATGATTAACTACTACAATTAATTTTAAAATTAAAGGAAACTAGTAAGGATGGAGCTTCGGCTGGGTACCGAAGCTAAAATATCCCCCGCGGGCATATTGAAGTATATTCGAAGTCTTTAACCTTGGCATTCAGTTTTATATATTAACGAAAGTTTTCCTATTTTGATGACGTCACTTTGTATGGAAGGTAGGCGTGGTTTTGATCCGACTTTGCCATATATCGTATAGATGATTCATATTATATATCAAAGCTAATGTGCAAAATTTCAAGACATTTCATTAATTTTTGTGGATTTTTAAGAGATTTTACGTTTAAAATAAAGCCAATTTGTATGGGAGGTAGGCGTGGTTTTCATTAGATTTTGCCAAATATCATAGTGGTGGTCTACATTATATATCAAAGCCTATTTGCAAAATTTCAAGACATTTCTTTAATTTGAACAGATTTTTAAAAGATTTTACTTTTAAAATAAAGCCACTTTGTATGGGAGGTAGGCGTGATTTTCATCCGATTTTTCTAAATTTCATAGCCAGAATTAAGACTGAAAAGCAAAGCTCATCTGCCAAATTTCAAGGCATTACTTACATTTTTGTGGATTTTAAAGACATTGTACCGTTAATATAAAGTCACTTTGTTTGGTAGGGTAGGCGTGGTTTTTATCCGATTTGGCCCATTTTCGAACTTGATCTTCCTTTTTTAAAAATAAACTTATATTCTGAATTTCATCGCGATTGCTTTAAAATTGCGGCTGTAATCGTGTCGACAGACGGACAGACAGACACACAGAAATCGACTCAGGAGATGATGCTGATCAAATATATATATATATTTTTCTATACCTGCCACGCCTCCTTCTTGGCGTTACAAATGGAATGACAAAGTTAATATACCCCTTACGCAGTACGCGTTGGGGTATAAAAAAATACTGTTATTCATAGCCTTAAGTCTTCACTTCGGTCGGCAGTTCTCCCGTGCCTATTTTTTTTTTCTTTTTTTATGGATATATGTATGGAATGAAAATATTGCCACCAAAAGATATTTAAGAATTCAAACAATTTTCGGAACAGTAAATTATTTTGTATAAAAGGCCAATGAAGGTGAGGTGTTAATTATTAAACTTTAATCACATTAACACTCATGGAACGTTTTTCATATTTGTGTACAAGTTGGAAAGAAAAATAATTATCGGATCTTCATGATCAATTAAAAAAAAAATTTAAAAATAGATTTACAGTAAACCCCGCTTAAGTACCTCGCCCAAAAATGTCAGCATTTTAAGGTTGCATTTTAAGGTTGGTTGGGTACTTAAGAGGGTAAACATTCATAAATTTTCGTGAAAATTGCCCGAAAATTTTGGGTACTAAAGCGGGTTAGGTAATTAAAGGGGGTGGTACTTAAGCGGGTTTCACTATATTACCCTTTACACACCGCGACCTCAATGTCCGAATTCTAAAAAACAACACAATAAACAATAAAATTTAATTATTAATGTTATTTCTTCCGATAAAGCCTGTATGATACTTCATTTTTTTTGCTCCATTTTTGTCATTGAAAATGAAAACTACAGCAGTTCAAATAGTACGAATGCATGGATTCAATTGGGGTGAGTGAGTACGCATATAGTACGAATTGGAGAAAAATTTGTAGGACAGACAGTATTTTCTTTGCATTTTTTTTTTGCCGTTTCTTTCAATTCGTTCTTCATTAAGTTTCAATCAAATATTTATTGTGCTGTTAATAATAAATTTGTCATTTTTAGAGTAAACAAAACTATTTAATATAAATGTATGCTGAATTGGAAGTGATGTGTGTAGCTAATATTAATTTATTTAATGCAGCTGCTCTTCAAAACACCAGAAATAAAAAAGTAACAACGTTTATCCTTTTCTTACAAAATATGTCTGTCGTGCCCAAGCGCCACTTGTTCTCAGATTTTAAAATTGGACAAAAAAAATGAAGTGTCAGAGGGGCTTAAGAGAGAGCAAAATTTTTAGTAGAAAACAGTCTTCATTATACCAATTTTGCAATTTATAATTTTTTTTCTGAATTTTTAAAGCTTATTTACAGGAGAATTAAATAAATCACACAAAAAAAAAAATAGGCTGAAGACATTATCAGTTAGGGCCTAGCTTTAAAGTTTATTCACTATATTTATTTTGTAAAAAAATAAAAACAAACAATTTTTTTTTTAGACTAAAACTACGGCAAGAATATAGTGCAAATAGCTGCGTCCAAGCTGGGCAGAATCAAACAAAAATCTTTTTGTTTTACTTTTAAAATATATACCTAATACAATCCTGAAATTGACAAAATAAAAATTTACTACGTAATTTATATTCTTCGTAGAAAAAAAATAATTAAAGGCCGTTAATTTTTTTTTTTTCATTCGCTACAGTAGATTGTCCCCTTAAGCATTGTTTTCTAAAAAAATCATAACGTCGTTGTTGTTTGCGTTAACTTCTGAGCATTATTTTGAAGGACTCACCCAGAAGGATATTTAAGCTGGTTAACAACACCAAAGAAACGCCACCCGCACAATTTAGATATGCTTGTTGTAGTCGTTTCTTTCTTTTGTTTTTATTCTTATACTATGTTCGACTTGTAATTGGAGAGGAATTTTTTTGTTGTAGGCGCCTTCCTTGACCTCTAAAAATGACGGGGAGGAAGAATAAGCAGAAGAAGACGACGACAACGAATACGAAGACGTTGGCGTTGAATAAGTTGTTTTTCATTTTGTGATAAAAAAGGGTATTAAAAGTCATTAAATGTTGAAGTTAAGCGCGCTTTTTTCTTCTTCTTCTTTTTTCCTTTGGTGAACTGCCAATTATAATTTTCTGCTATGTGTTGCCAATAGTGAAGAAAGCTTAGAATATGAGACTTAAGAGCGTATAAGTTCATAATATTAAATGTGATACTTCAAGTTTTGCGAATAGATGCGAATATGTTGAGGAAAAAAGGATTTGTTTTTATAATTAAACACAATTTATACTACTTAGTGTTAGTATATAAATGTCTTGGATATAATTTAAGTACATACATATATTATTTCAATTAAAGTTACAACTAAAGTACTTGAAAAAAAGTTTATGAGTTAAAGATTGTCGACGTCAGTAGACGTTCCCTGCTCATTGCTTTTCTGATTTAAATTCTTTATATAGGAATTGAATTGGATAACGTAACTTTACCAAAAAAAATGAATTCACTATTGTAAATAACGTTAACTATTTAACGTATTCGCAGTGTCAGAGCTGTGGTATATTAGTATCAGAGCAGTATATTATCAAAAATTACTAAATTTTTAATTGTACTAAGCTAGTCGAAACAATAACTAGTTATGGTTCAACTATGTATTTTTTAAACTGCGTTATTTTGCACTTTGATGTCTTATGAAAAAATAATTGTTTCCCAAAGCATTCCTTTTGTTTTTTAAAATGTGCTACTTTCAAAGCATTGTGATTTTGTTATGATTTCAGGTTGCATGGCGAAACTAAAATTGTAGGGGTGTTGAGGGTCTCGAAGGAAAATTATCTGAGTTGGCTTATACTCAAAAAGAAAATTTGATGATATTTATAAAAATCTTATAAGAAAAGGTGAAAGAAATATGATGACAGAAGCTTACAAATGACAGTCCTTACATTAATGTAAAGTTCCGTCTTTTTGTGTATGGTAGATGTCTGTTTGTCCAAAATACCCTTGAAATCCGCCCAATCCGATATGCATCAAGGGGAGGTTGGGAAAAGGATTTATCAATATTCATAGTAGCCATATTAAATCTGCTATTTTCGATTCCAGATTGCCCATTATAGGCTTTGGAATCATAATTACCGAAACAAAAAATCCACAAGTAACAAGTTTTGGAACAAGCCTAGTTTAATGAATTCGCTTAAATTTCAAAAAATTGTTTAGTACAAGGCGTGTCAGAATTATAATTGTATCACGCGTACAAGGTAGCATATTTTTCGTAGATTATAATGATATTGAGAAAAAGCCCACTATCCTCCCTGTGGAACAAAAAACCCTTTGATTTTCAGCAGGTTCATTAAAGCCGTATTTGTCCAAGTTTTGAGCAGATTTAAAATTTTTCGTATCCAGCCGTATTGGATTTGCTTATTTAATATGCATATATATTATCGCCATTCTTCAAAACTAACACGTTGCCACTTTCACAAAATTCCATTTATTTTCCAGTTCCGGCACTTTGATGTTAGTTTCAGAAAAGACATGTTTCATAAAGATCACTGAAAAGACGAAGCTATCAGATGCAATGGAAAATTAAAAATTTAATTTTGTATATTTGACTTTAAAAAAAATTATCTGCACAAGACTTTTATGAAAATTCAAACCATCCACAGTTTTGGTTACATGTATCATTATTACACGTCATTTTAAATAAATTGTATTTTATCAAAAATATCAGACATTTTCATAAGCCTTTAAAACCAGCAACATTGGCCTGATTGTATACCTAACTCAAATAAAAAAATATAAAAGGTATCGATAATTTTTTTTTTCTCTTTTTATATATTCATCAGCAACAAAAACAATGCATAAAATTAACCAAAAATATATCAACCAGCACAATCAACAACGCTTCTAACGAACATTTATTTACACGGTACCATTTTCAGTTTCCGGTAGATTAGAACTAACAACACATTCAAGTAAAAAAATATTTAACATGGTGGCGCACAGTGCTTCGCCTAGTACAATTTATCTAGACAAAATGAAAAATATTTTTTTTTTAATTGTGCATTAGGGCGGGTCGACCCCTATGGAAGAAAAAAAAATTTGATTTGTTACCGACTTTTTTGAAAGATCCTATTGAGAGGATTTCAGACCAGAAAAAATTTTTTATTTAAGTGGTCTACATTAACAACCAAAATGGTCTTTTTGTTATAACTCGGTTATTTGATGTCCGATTTTGAAAAAAAGTATATTTTTAGAAAGATCTTAAAAATGCTAACAATCCGTAGTCAGAGGTCTTTGACCCTTGAGGTCAATATTATTATTCAATATAGGCATATTATTTAAAAATTGTCGCATTAGCAGAAAAAAAGTTGTTTATTGACATCTCAGTTCGTCCCCCTAGCTTAGGTTGGCTTTGAAGTTCACATAGTTGCGACTCTGCAATTTGTCGATTTCTAAAAGAAGTGCTAGGTTGACAAATAGATTCGGTTCTGCTAAATTTTATAAAAATTTGCATTTTTTTTTTGTTATGTAGTGCATCTGATTTTTGGATTTTTTTGCGAACCATGTAGTTATATCATTGAATTAAGTTACTTCACGTAAGTTAAGTTTTATTTTCAAAAATCCGTTTAAAAAAAAATTTCAAAAATAAATTTTGTTTTAAGCCATATAAATTTTTGAAGTTTAAAAAAAATTAACGACTTTATTGTATATTTAATTGAACTGATTTAATGAAAAACTTTAGTTCTCATCAGGAATTTTAATTAGAGTAAAATTTAAGTTATTGTTAAAACTCCTGTGCATTTTGAGATTTCAACCGTAATTAAATCAAGTACAAATGTTGGTCCCTTACTGACAAAGGACTTATTTGAGTTTGAATCTGCATTCAGTCTGTGGTTAGCATTTTGTTGAACATTTCTAAATTTAGGATCTATGAATACAAGAGACATTTTTTGTATATATGTATGTCTTGATAGTAATGTTTTTGAAAAAATTTTAATACTATATGTGAGTCAATTTATGTTTTTAGTTGCATACGTGAAATTCATGGGAAAATAAAATTCTCTCTTTAAAAAATTACATAATTTTTGTAGTGTATATATTAGAGCGTACCCAAAAAAAATTGTAAGCTGGTTTTTATGGCTTACCCTCTTAATTTCTTAGTACGATGTTAAAATCAATATAAATAAATTTTTGTGTACCTAGGGCCACGGGAACTCGTCCCGACAATATGGGCAATATGGGAAAAAGTGCTCATTTTTTCAATAAGCTCAACTTACATTTGTATCAAAAAGCTTGTTTTCTATTTAATTTTTCCTTATATTAAGCTATCAAATATGAATATTGAACGAAAACTACCAGAGTTGAGATTTTTTACTATTAAAAAAAAAAACTCCTTTTTGTTCTTGTTGTATAAAGATATCGAAAAAAAAAATCCAAATTTGAAAAAATAGAATGAAATCTTGTGGAAACATTTTCTTAAACTATACCTAATGCAAATGCAAAAACTTGCGTTATTATGTTGAATAACCTGGTCGTTATTTTTTTTTTTTTCCTAAAAGTGTAAATTTCGAGTTTGAGTATTTTGGCGAATTATGAAAAAAATCTCCAAAAATTCAAAGGTACAAAGTTTTGAGAAAACAATAGCGCGGAGGTTTTAAGCGTTTTTTGCAAAAAAAAAAAAAAAAAAAAATCAAAAATTGGAAAAAGTTATAACTGTTGAAACTTGACTTTTTTCAAAAAAACTTAGTGTCTTTTTCTAGCATTTCGATCAAATAGAAAAAACTACAAAATAATCGAAAAACATAACAGGTCATTCAAAAATTCCGTGGAATAAGTAAGAAAAAAACAAAACTTTGTCTTCGAGAGCGATACAACAAGTATAGCGATTTTCCAACTTTTCGATATCACTTTTATAGTACGATTTCTCTTTCTCGTCAAAATAGGCCTCAGTTTCAGGGATTACATCATCATTGTACTTGAATTTCTTTCCAGCAAGCATTCTCTTGAGATCTGAAAACAGGAAAAAGTCGCTGGGGTCTAAATCTGAAGAAAACGGTGAGTGGGTAAGCAATTCGAAGCCCTATTCATTCAATTTTGCTATCGGCTTTCATCGATTTATGACACGGTGCATTGTCTTGGTGAAACAACACTTTTTTCTTTTGCAAATGTGGCCGTTTCTTGGCGATTTCAGCCTTCAATCGATCCAAAAGTGCACAGTAATAGTCGTTGTTGATGGTGGTTCCTTTTTGGTGATAATCGATGAATATTATTCCTTTCGTATCCCAAAATACAGACGCCATCACCTTATAAGCCGACTGTTGGGTCTTTGCTCGCTTTGGATTCGGTTCGTCGACTGCTGTCCACTCAGCTGACTGTCTTTTGGATTCTGGTGTGTAATAGTGAAGCCATGTTTCATCCATTGTCACATATTGACGATAGAATTCGATTTTATTGCGGTTTAACAGTGCTAAACACTGCTCTGAAGCATCAATTCGATGTTGTTTTTGGTCGACTGTGAGCTTACGCGGCACCCACTTTGCACAGAGCTTTCGCATACCCAAATGTTCGTGTAAAATGGTAAGAACACTACCATCTGATATCTTTACAGTGTCAGCTAGCTCGTGCACCTTCAATTTGCGATAGTTCATAGCCGATCTGTGGATTTTTTTTTATGTTTTGTGAAATAACAGTCTGATTTGGGCGTCCACTGCGCTCTGCATTATTTGTGCTGGTACGACCACGTTTAAATTCAGCAATCCACTTTTCTACCATTTGTTCGATGGAGCAGAGTCCGAATAATGTTTATCAAGCCATTGTTTGGTTTCCACTGTATTTTTTTTCATCAAAAAGCAATGCTTTATCAAAACTCGAAATTCACTTTCGAGTGAATTTCACACAAAATGCTATAACTCACGAATCAATTGTCAGATTGTTGTCAAATTTTTATACGTATCGTTTGAAGGTTGGTACTAAATAAAAATCATATGGAGAAAAATCTAGTAATGCCATCTATGTGTCATCTTTTTGAACGTACTGTTATATTTCTCCCTCGGACTAGTCTCCAATGAATTTTATAAAATATTTTTAGGAATAAAGGTCTATCTTAACTTTTATTCATAAAAGTTAAGAAATAACTTAATAATCCAATTAAAGTCAAAAGTAAAAGTTATAAATAACTCTTATTTAATAAATTCTACTACTGATCATTTATAATAACTTTTTATAATAAAAGTTTCTTAAGATTCATATTTTAAAAACTTTTTGTGAAAAAGTAATAAAAGTCCCAGCCTATGTCCAAAATTCGAAAAATGCTATTATGTTTAAAACTTAGGCCCTAATTTCGTTAATATATCATTTGGAGCACGACAACTCCAGTCAACATTCATCGAAACATGTTCATACAAGTTACATAGAAGCCACGTATCAAATTGTGGGTTGTGTTATTCGACCAACTGGAATTTTCGGTTAATGGGCCTTAGAAAAGCTGGATGAAATTTCGCTCCTTCTGGCTCAATCGGTACATGAATAAGCAGAATTGCCTAATTTGGTCCGAAGAACAGCCAAGAGTGTTGAAGAGCTGGCAATGCATCCCGAAAAATGTACTGTTTGATGCGGTTTATGGGACGGCTGTATCATTGGACCGTGCTTCTTCAATGGCGATGATATCTGCAATATTACGGTCAATGGAGCAAGGTACCGTTCGATGATGACGAACTTTTTTTTGCCCTTGGTTGACATGTGGTTTCAACATGACGCTGCCACATGCCACATTGTATGCGATACCATGAACCAATTGTGAGGTGAGTTTTGTAAATTAATTAATTTCTCGTTTTGGCGCCGTCCATTGGCCGCTAGACTATTTTTTGTAGGTGTACGTCAAATCTTTCGTTTACAGGGACAAACAAATCACGATTGCTGCCTTAGAAGACAACATTAAACATGTCATTGGTGAGATACCGGTCGAAATGTTGGGAAAAGTGTGTCAAAATTCAAACTTCAGAATGGACCGTAGCCAAATAATCTTTAAAAACTAAACGGCAGGCATTGATTGATTGATCGATTCAAATAATATTTCAATCTTTTTTACAAATTTTCTGTTTTCTTTAATTTTTTTAAAAACCAAACGTTTAAAAAATAACCCTTTACAAAACATGGCATAATCTTTCATTGAAAAATAAATTAACCCGTACTAGCTAGACTTGCTAGATACAAAAATCTAGTTAAATAATTTTGTCCAGCTCGCTCGCTCGCTCTGTGCACTGTGCGACGCAACGCAACACTTTTTGTCTTAATATGTTGTTGGCTTTGATATGCCAATCAACAGTGGCAACCGGAAACAAAAAGGGTGTGAGAAGGAAGTTGGGCTTGCTAGCCAGTGTATTGTACAGATTGTTATCCTTAATTTATTGCATTGGCTGTGTAAGTAAATAATTTACATAATAATGCAATTTTAAATAGTTTGGTGGAAACAAAAGAACAAAAAATTACCAAAGTAAAAATGCCACTTTGAAGGTCTTAATGTATGGTCTGTACTGTACTGTGCATGTTTGTTGGTGCAAAAGGTCAATTTGTGCACACTAAAAGCTTTTAAATTATAATTTGAGCAAAACACACCAATTTGTGTGCAAATAAACATGCAATGGCGCTGGGGCGCAATAATGACTCTGGCGCAAGCTAGCTTAAGTCAGCTTAAGTTGCCTTAAGTTGGTTGGAAAAGTTTTTGTTTAAGTTAAAGGAAGTCTCAGCAGCAGCAGCAGCAGCAGCACTGAAAAAGTTTTAATGTTTATAATTATTGTTCAAATTTCAAAGTTTTGTTCATAACATTCTATTTTGATGCTGTTTCCGCCATTTTGTGTTGTTTTTTCTTTTTTGTGTGACCTGACCTTTACGATTTCATTTCAGGGACGGCCGCTAGAAAGCAGAGTAGAGCCGCGCAACAAGGTTGTTTCAATCGACCGCACTCAAATAAATGAAAGGATGAAAATGTCGTTTTTGACAATTAATAAAGACAAAATCCTCAACATCAACGGCAACAACAACAGCAATAACTAACAACAAACAATTCGGTTTCATGTCAACATTTTTTCAACAGTTTTGAGAACACGAGAATGTGAGCAGCTGCTTGAAGTTGTTGCTTTTAGCCTTGTTGTTGTTGTTGTTGTTGTGTTTATTGTGTGTCTCCCCTGCAGTGAACGAGGTCAGCATATGTTCTACACTCTACAGTTGTTGTTTTTGTATTTGGTTTTTTTTAATTTTTGACATGGGCTCAACTTGTCTCAGTGTTTAAAATTGAGTAAAAAAAATATATATATTTTAAACCTTTTTAAATGTGTCAGTGAATGTTTGAGCCGCAATTTATTAAAATTTATTGGTCCCAATGAAGCATGGCTTGTATATTGCATGAGTCAAGAAGATTTCTCACATCAGTAATGATGGGGCGCACAAAAAAGTTGCAAGAAGTTTCAATCATTTTTATGGAGTGGCTCTTGAAATATGCCAAACATAAGGCTGTGGAAAATGAAAATAAATCGCTTATTATTAATAAAAACCCATATTAATTATGTCATAAGCCGCTATGGCGACTCGTTGTGTAATTAATGCCAGAAGATGGCAAGCTTTTCCCATTAACTTTAATGTCAGGCACTAAAAGCTTGTTTTTAACTCATTTTTTTGGCAACGAAAACTTTGCTGTGAATTACAAAGCGCTCTATAGCAATGTTGTTTTTAATTTAATTTTACACAAAAAAAAAAAAAAATGCTCCGGCTTTAAATACCCATGAAACTGCAGCATGTTGCACAACTATTTTTTCAAAATTATACGCATGCTGCACACAAATTGATGTATTTGCAAAGAAAAAAAAAACCCCCAAATAATAAAAGAAACAATCAGAAAAAGCACAAAACTAACTTTGAAGAAATATGCAATAAAGTGCAGTAAAAACAGAACAGAACAGAAGAAAAATAATTTATTTTTTTTCAAAAGAAAATCATACACAATTTCGCACTGCTCAGCTGTTCATTTATTAAGCGCAACCAGCAAAAAAGGGTGGGGGGGGGGTTTAGGGTGATGGGGTTGAATAATGCTTGAGGTTATTTTCAAGCGCAGACAACTAAAGTTTAAACCAAACAATATAAAATTTGTTGGCGAATAATGTGAAGAGGAAAAAACAGTTGATGGTTTCGGACGGAAGTAAAGCTAAAGCCGGAGATGTGGTTTGAAGCATAGAATAAAAATTAAAATCGCTGCTATTCGTGCAAGCAATGTGAGTGGTATGCTAAAGCAACAGCAACAGCAACAGCTACAAATACAAATTTTCATCATTGCTCAAAACCGCTACAACAACAAGCAAAAACTAAATTGTACACACTTAAAACTTTTTTTTTGCATAGCTGGTTTTAGCGGTTCTGTAACAAATGATATAAAAAAAAAAAGTTTAAATTGCAGTAAATCGGCCAGAATAAAAATGGGTGAATAGTCAAATGAAAAATTAAGTAAAACACAAAGTAGCAAACCGAAAAGTTAGAATCAAGCTATTTTTTAATCCTTGAGTACACATTAAACTAGGTCTTTATATTTGCTTCACAATAAAAATGTGTAGAGCCAGTCTTAAAAAAATTATTTGGCACTTTTAGTAGTGCAATTGATAGCTTGCTTTCTTACCACTTTTGAGCACTTTAGGAGCTAAAAACTCCTGACTCTGTTATAAGTGGATATATTTTAATGAAATTTTATAGATAGGTTTATGCGATCAAAGGAAATGTTGGTATATAATAAAGACAGAATGGAATTCAAAGTTCCGACCCTCTCTGAGGGTAAACCTTTTTTCTTATTGTTAAATACCAAAAGTGGTATCAAATTAAATCTAATAAAGAAAAACTTTAATAAGAAGATGTTCGCTACTGATAAATGTGTTTTATTATAATTTTAACAAAAATGTAAAATAATTTAACAATTCATTTGGTCATTACAATAGTTCGTAATGAAGAAAACTAGCAAAACTTAACATCAACTCAAATTAAACAAATAACGAAATTAAACTTGCTCCTCAATTTTAAGTAAAGATATAATTTGTTCACTAAAGCCATGAAAATTATTATGTAAAGCTCTAATTGCTTCTAGATAATGTTGAAATTAATGGATCTGATGAAAACAAAAGAGTGTGGAAAAGGTCACACATTGTATCTGCACGGCTTGTTTTTCTGGTGTTATGTTCGCGGAATCTCCTCAAATCTTTACTTCTAGCTTCTAAAGCTTTCTCCGGCATCATACCAATGGGCCATACCAATCTAGATTTAGATTTTCTTCTAAAACTGTACGAGTATCTTCCATTTGAGCTATTTTTTCAATAGTGTGATTGAGGAGCCCTTGAAGTTTAACATCTGCTGATTTCGAAGTCGCACAAATCTGCTCAGGATAGCATTTTTTCTTTTCTTCCAATAGCACATTGTAGGGTGGTATATATTGGCATGCTTACTCTTACTCTCTTACTCTCTGCTGATTAAGCGTATAAGAATATTTTCTTAGATGGCAGTCGACATACAGCTTCCTCAGAAGCATATTTACTATATTCAAATTGTGATGAGAACACCTTTTTCTTTATAGTAATTGCTTTCTCAGGAGAAATTGTTGCTACCTTAACTACTCGTGCTGCATTCCGAAGACCAACGCGGTTTAAGCTTACACGACCAGCATACGCGAGCTGTGCATGACTGTAGTTTTTAACCAAAAATTGTACTCTTGATCTCTTTGCAGATTCACAAAGATTTTCAAAATCGACACGAGGCCTTCCTTGATTACATGATGATGAAGTTGGGTCATCAGTTTCAAAAACTAAACAGTTTTCAAGCCAACATGAATACTTGCGAAACATTTTGACTTTAGATCGATCCACTTTCTTCCACTTAGCTTGAAGATTGCTTACAAAAAATGATACCTGCTTCTTATAGCTCCGATAAAATTCACTATCCAAGTCTGTTATTCCGAGCTTACTAGCGACATACTGCAATGCTGTTCAGTTAACTAAACATTAAACAACTCTTGTCGGGAAATCGACGACATATCCAATCAGGTGCACAATGGCGCAAATGAACCTCTTGTAGATCGACTATAGGGCAATCACGAATTCAAAAACAGCAAGAATCATTTTAATGTGACGTAATGCACAACTTTGGCAAATTTTCAAACATTAAATATCATATTTTTAAATATATGGTATTCACGTGTACACTAACATAAGCGGCGTTTATCTTAATTATTACAATTGCAAGAACCTCAAAGTTTTTAATTTAACTAGTAAATTTAATAAATTTAAAAACAAACAATCATCAAAACAATACAAATAGAGCCGCAAAACTCTGCACTTCACTTCTTCAATTTAACATTAAGACTACGAATTAATACCAGTTAAAAAAGTACAATACAAACAATATTTTTGCAAAGTAACTGTACAACGAATACGAGAATAAGAACAAAATAAAAACAAGAATATTGCACAGTGAACATTTGGTAAGCAAACGGCACTAAGAAATATCACTTGCTGCAAAGCCAAATTTTAGACTTTTTAACTCCTAAATAGTTAAAAAATGCCACTGTGCAACCGAGAGTCATGGGTACAAGTCCTGGCAAAGCCTTGATCATGTGATTTTATTATTTTTTTCATTTCTACTAAAGTTAATTTTTTTAAAATTCATCAATATTTTCGAATTACAACATAATAATTATAAAGAGTGTTTTTTACAGGTATAGATCTTTTTTTCAAATGAAACACTGGAAAATTAATGAAATGGCCAATATTTTTACTTCATAAGTTTGCAAATTTTATGGTATCTAGTGCTTGAACACAGTTTCAGCTAATATTGGTCGGTTGCAGCTGGCTTATCAGCATAGACTTACCCCCCAAAAATTAGTCTAACAGCCCAAGTAGTCTAACGTAAAATCACATGATCTAGGTGGCCAATTGACAGGCCATATATATCGTGATGTGACTCGGTCACCGAAAGTTTGTCCCAATAAGGCTTAATCCCATACAAAGTTTGAAAAAAAATAGAAGGAGTCATCGTAGATAGAAGAAATCTGGCACTTAAGCTGGAATTGCCTCTAGTAGAAGATATGAAAAAACATTTCAAATCCCCCCGAACCACATCTACCTCCCATATAACACAAAATTCTAAAACGCTACATTTTTCCGTACTGAAGTTATATCGAAACAACTCACTCAAGAATCTGACATATATACATTAGGGTGGTTCTTATTAATAAGAAGAATTATGTTTTTCTGTGGATTTCATGGGGCAACACACTATATGAATATATACCATAAGAAACAAGTAAATTTTTTATTTGTATTTTTTAAATAAAATAAATTTTTTATGTTTTTTTTTTAAATAAAATACATTTTTTATTTTCCTTTTTTAAATAAAATAAATAATTTAAATAAAATAAAAATAAGAAATTTACTTGTTTCTTGGGGTCGCTACCAAGTCAAATTGGTAGTGACCTTATAGAAAAATAGGCCTGCCACCATGTTGTCACCACCTATAAAATAACAATGTGGAACAAATTCAGGTTAGCAAAAGTTAGGTCGATTCTGAGAGTGAGGGTTGAAAATATAGGCTAAATTAGAAGACCCGTATCGCGGCGTTTGTTTATGTGAGTTTGAAATTTTTCAATCTGTAAAAGCCAAATTATTGCTGTTAATTAGACCTGTGCAACAGTTAAAATTTTTTAAAAAATTTATTTAGAAAATTTTGTGGTGCTTATGAAGCAAAATGTTGGAAAAATTTTTTTTTTTTCATGCTTTTTGAAAATATTTTCCACAAAACTAAGTCTTTTTTGCTTTCTGTTTGATCTATAATATGCTTCTCAGTTTTTTCAATAAATCTCATTTGCAAAGAAAATAGTCTAAGTCGATAATTTGCGATAGCTATTTAGGTAGAAGTAATTAAAAAGGGAAGTTCCAAGAATTAGGAATTAGTAAAATAACTTTTTTGTTTTCAACCACCGCACAGGTAGCAATTTTTTTTTATTTCGTACAAGCGAACTAATTTCAAAAATAAAAATTCAGTTAAGACTCAAAACTCAGCCGAAGCTGATGTCTTTTAATTTTCGCTCGGTCGTGATAAAATTCGCTATTCATTTTTTTGGAACTTATTTCATTTTGTGAGTGATTTAAGTTAAGTGCAACGGTTTCATAAAAATAACAAAGAAAACACTGTATAATATATATTGTATTAAAAATGTCGGAACCAAAATGTAAAATGGACCATTTTTGTAATGTTTGTGGACATTTCTTAGCAAGCGATGAAATATGTGGCAATGCGAGTGAAACTGCGCTTCCATTTGAAATAACTATAGAGTGTGCATATTTTGAATTCCTAGATTTTTCTAATTTCTTTGTCAGAATGCACAATTTAAACATGTTAACGATGGAAAACTATTTTCGTTTCAGGTACAGAGGAAAGAAATCTCCAGATGCAATACTCGCTGAAATTTCTTGGTGGTATAAAAACACCTTTGAAGAAGAGGAAGACGAGGAGAAAGAGGAAGAAGGGAAGACAAAGATGAAATTCCAGAATATCTGTTGGACGAAATTATCCACCTTTCTGATGATGATGACGATGACCAAGATATTAGAGAGAGCAGTGATGTTGATCCACAGCCGCCTGCTAAACGGCAACTGGTCAAATCATTAATTTTTTAATGATTCCAATAATATATTTTTTTCCATATTTTTATAATTTCTTTTTCAAAGTTTCTTCACAACCAACACTGAACAAAATTAGTACATAAAAAATGAGAAGAAAATTAATATTAAGCTGGAAAACGCAAGTTTTGTATTATGATTGTTTTCTTTTCAAATGAAATTTATTGAAGAAACTGAGAAGCATATTATAGATCACACAGAAAGCAAAAAAGACTTAGTTTTGTGGAAAATATTTTCAAAAAACATGAAAGAAAAGAATTTTTCCAACATTTAGCTTTATAAGCATCACAAAAATTTTCTAAATCAATTTTCATTGTTGCACAGGTATCTAGCAATAATTTGGCTTTTACAGATTGAAAAAATATCGATTAGTCGACGAGTTATAGCCAAAAAACCATATAAACAATATGCTGAAAATCAGCATTTGACAGCAAAGTTCGAAGGTCGATTACAAAAAAAATTCGAACTAACATAAACAAACGCCGCGATACGGGTCTTCTAATTTAGCCTGTATTTTCACCCCTCACTTTCAGAATCGACCTAAATTTTGCTAACCTGAATTTTTTCCACAGTGTAATGCTACCTATAAAAAATAGGGTCACTTTCGGATTATGTACCATTCAAACGGCTGTACAGAATAAAAAAGAATCCAGATTGTAAATAGGCATATTCTCTAAATTAAAATTGCATCAAAAAATTTTCCAAATTTCCATTTTTTAAAAAATTACTTTTGGCCAAGCCTTCCATATAGACTGCCCCAGTGTGCAACGTGCAAAGATCAAATTTTTACAAATATGTGAGTTTTGGACAGCATCCGATTTGACATGGAAACATCGATTTATAGTAAAGATTTTTAAAGAGGTATGAGCTACAGGGTAAGTAAATTTATGATTCTGAAAGAATATGGAACAGTTTTACGTAATACTTGCCACAGCTCCAAGACCATTGTGCTTAATAGAGCCCTGCATGAATAATTCATCAAGTGAATATACCCTGATTCTCTGCTGTAGCAGTCACAGCAAGCGAATAAGCTGCAAGTGAATAAATGTAAACAACAGATCGTGTAGCAAAGGTCGTGTAGCGCAAGAGAATAACTTTTTATTTGTTCTCTGTTCTCTCTTCATACACTTTTGCACTGAGGTGAGCTTGCGATCTACGCGTTGTTTCAGTTATTTCTCTGAGTACTTAATAAACTACACGAAAACTCAGGAATCTGCTGCAGTGACCTAAATAAGAATTAGGAATGTTGGTTTTTCCCCGCAATAAGTTTTATGCTATTCTTATTTTTTGTTGCTTTATACGCTACCTTCGATACTAAAAACACTAAAACTGTCGAAAATAGGTTATATCGGCCGTAGCTGAACTCCTAGAGGGGTCAAATATATGTGTTGGTCCTATTATTTTTTGCCCATCAACATTTCTCCGCAACACACCTACCCCCTATCTACCACCCTTCTTTGGCTCCCCATACAATAAACACAAAAACTGTCGAAAATAGGTTATATCGGCCGTAGCTGAACTCCTAGAGGGGTCAAATATATGAGCTGGTACTATTATTTTTTGCCCATAAACATTTCTCCCCAACACACCTACCACCTATCTACAACCCTTCTTTGGCTCCCCATACAATAAACACAAAAACTGTCGAAAATAGTTTATATCGGCCGTAACTGAACTCTTAGAGGGGTCAAATATATGAGTCGCTCCTATTATTTTTTGCTCCTCAACATATCTCCCGAACACACCTACCCCCTACCACCACCCTTCTTTGGCTCCCCATACAATAAACACAAAAACTGTCGAAAATAGTTTATATCGGCCATAGTGGAACTCCTAGAGGGGTCAAATATATGAGCTGGTCCTATTATTTTTTGCCCCTCAACATTTTTCTCCAACACACATACCCCCTATCTACCACCCTTCTTTGGCTCCCCATACAATAAACACAAAAACTGTCGAAAATAGTTTATATCGGCCGTAGCTGAACTCCTAGAGGGGTCAAATATATGAGTTAATCCTACTATTTTTTGCTCCTCAACATTTCTCCCGAACACACCTACCCCCCTACCACCACCCTTCTTTGGCTCCCCATACAATAAACACAAAAACTGTCGAAAATAGGTTATATCGGCCGTAGCTGAACTCCTAGAGGGGTCAAATTTATGAGCTGGTCCTATTATTTTTTGCCCATGAACATTTCTCCCCAACACACCTACCACCTATCTACAACCCTTCTTTGGCTCCCCATACAATAAACACAAAAACTGTCGAAAATAGTTTATATCGGCCGTAGCTGAACTCTTAGAGGGGTCAAATATATGAGTCGGTCCTATTATTTTTTGCTCCTCAACATTTCTCCTGAACACACCTACCCCCTACCACCACCCTTCTTTGGCTCCCAATACAATAAACACAAAAGCTGTCGAAAATAGTTTATATCGGCCATAGTGGAACTCCTAGAGGGGTCAAATATATGAGCTGGTCCTATTATTTTTTGCCCCTCAACATTTTTCTCCAACACACCTACCCCCTATCAACCACCCTTCTATGGATTCCAATACAAAAAACATTCTTTTCGTTCTACGAACAAACGAATAAAAAAATATTCGCTAAATATTCAGGGTATGAACACTGATATTTTTGTTATTTTTTTATTGCTTTATTTGCTATTTGCTGTTGTTAGTAAAGCATCGTGCTCTTATTCTCTTCGTTTTTTATATCTGAATAAAACAAAGAGAGTGTAGGATCAGGTATGAGCAGCATTGCCATATGTTTTTTTTTGAAAATCTTGTAATTTTTAAAAAAAAAATCCTGTATTTTTAGAGAAAATACTGCTCTTATAAACGGACTAAAAACAAATATTTTAAAATTTTTTTATTATAACATTTTTAATATTTTATTTAAAGTAAGTTATAATTTTACAAAAATATCACTTTCTTATTAGGTATGTAATGAAATTAAGAAAAATAAATTTTATAACAAATTTTTAAAGCAATTCATTCGCAATGTTGAGATCATTGAACATATCGCACACTAAATACAAAATAGCCACAACTCAAAATTTACAAATTGTTACTTTGTAATTTTAAACTATTTGTAGTGATCATATACATTGAATGTAGCACATCAAATAAATTTTGTACACATCTTCTTTCTCTATAGTTAAAAAACAAAATTTTGTCTCATTGCTTTGTAAGGAGCTCCATCAAAAATAAAATTGATTTTGGCTTCACCTAGAAAATTACAAATTTTGAGTTGTGACTGTTTTGTATTTAGTGTGCGATATATAGTTACATTTTTTTTTCAAAAACAATTTTTCCAAACTTCTCAATCATTTCTGATGACTATTCAAATCACAGAATCACATTCTAAGAATGTATTAAAATTAACAAAAATTTACATACCTTCAAAAAATTTTTTAATGTATTAAGATACGTATTAGTTTACTAAAAAAGAAGATATAATTTTAAAAAATGACACACCTATTTTTAGGTAAAAACAATACACAATAAAACTTTTTCTAAATAGTTTTAATCACACATGTATATGGCTACTGGAATTTTTTTAACAAACATCCAAAAATCACTGCGGGTGGGATGCGGCTCACTCCAACATCTGAACACAAAAACAAAAAACGGGGTCTTCATCAACATCAAAACCGCCGTGGAATGTACTAGAAGAAAAAATGTTTGTCGAAAAATTACGAAGTGGCGGTGTTTTTTTCGAAAAAAGTGTTTTTTCGTACTTAAAATTTCAGTACGATCGGTTGAGTAGTTTTTATTTTATCACTCCCGCAATGAGTTTTTTAAAAAAAAATTCCAGTAGCCACATATGTAATTAAAAAATTCAAAAAAAAATGTTTTGTGTAATTTTTTTAACCTCAAAATATATGTTTAATTTTTCAAAATTATATCATATTTTTTATTCAACTTAGACGCGTTTTAAGCCATTCAAAAAATTTTTTGGAAGGTGTCATGTCCCCTTAAATAAATTATATTTAAAGCAATTAATTCACATTGTTGAGATTATTAAAATTATATAATTAAAATATTTCTTTATTTTTCATAAGCAGTTTTCCCAAACTTCTTCATCATTTCTGCTGATGTTTCGAAAATTTTACAATTCTTATAATTTTTTCTTAAAAAATCTTTTGTACGAAGAATCCCACACAAGGTGGGAATTTCTTATTTATTTCTTATTTTTGTTTTTATTTATTTGAGAAAAAATCCGTTCAACATTTGCTGTTGCTACTGAAATCGATAAAATAGCATAAACAAGTTTTTTTAGTAATGGAAACACTTCGGAATTATCTACACGTTTTTGATCAAATACTACCTTCCAAAAAGTTTCAATATTCTTTTCATTTATAAGATTTAAATCTATGAAACTTAAGTGGCGCAGCTCAAGCCATTCATCGTCCACTTCTTGCCTTTCTTCATATTTAATTACATTAGGAAGAAAAGCACACAAACTTAAAATAGAGATATATTTTTTTATTTAAAACAGTTGAAGGTGCTAAAAGTTCTACACATTTTAGAAAAGCATTGTCAAAGTCAAACTTTTTTAACTGTGACTAGAGTCTAAAAATTGAAAAATTAAGTTAAAACATTAAATAAACGGCAATTTCCTTATCTTATCAGGTTTTGTTAAGTATTTGTCCATTTGTAATTTGCAAAAGACTAGCGAAAAGAAATTAACAAAAACGATGACAGCAACAATGACAGGAAAAGCGCTGTCACATGATCAAATTTTTGAAAGGATGTAAAAAGTAGTAGCAACTTTATTTGCTACTTTTATATAAGTACTTACATATAATTTATAAACATAAAATTTTTATTTTTTTTATTCAACGAAATTTAAAAAACTGGATTAAGAAAAAACCTGCCCAAATCCTGGCCCAAAACAGGATTAACTGCCCATATGGTAAAGCTGGGTATGAGCAAAGCAGAAAAGGGATAGTGGAAATTTTTTATTCTATAGCAAGAGACTATATTCAGGGAGGCGAAAAAGCATACTTATGCAGGGCTCTAGTGCTAAACGAGTAGTTGTTGTTGTTGTTTTTTTCCTGCAGAAACCAACACTGGCCTACATGTAGAGCTCGTAGAATATAAGTCTTTCACGTAGTAATAAATGAAAAATTATTTATAAGCCTAAAAAACAAAACTTATCAAAAAGGTAAAAATTAATCAGAAATAACTTAAATATATTCATTGTAATATTCCAATTTTTACTAACAATACAAAAACTTCATGAATTTATAAAATCATGCATATGAAAACAAAAATAAAACCTAAAACACACTAATGGTGCCTCATAAAAAATGCATTTTCCCTGCCCAAATTCAATTAAACTTTTATAGAATACAAAAAAGTTTTGTGTTTTGCATAAATTGCCGCACCTGAGCAACATTTATCTAGCAGCTGGGCAACCCTAACGATTATCAAAATATGGCTAAAAAGAAAAACCAAAACTACACTTCGCTGCTAACGATTGCTCCCTTGGGTTGGTTATTTGGTCGGTCGGCCGGTCGGTTGCTCCAACCACATTCTTTGATTTAAACATTTTTACACAATTTCTTGAACCTGTGTAGCAGCATAAAAGGCAGAAAACTTAAATTGCATTTTTCATTTTACTTCATTTTATTATTATTCTTATTTTTATTATTACTATAAAATTTTCTTCATTTCCGATACGCTGCATCCTTGACAGCCATAACAGTCAACGGGTGTCCGGAACGACTGATGGTGTAGGTGTATGCGTGCTTGTGTGCAGACACATGGAATGCATCTAGGTGTTTGTGGTGTGTCTTTGGTATGCTCGACTTCGTCTTCTCAAGCAATACCACATCTACTGCGTCTTCTCTACTCCAACTTCAATGTCAGGCATTATTGAAGCGAAGCTGCTTTTTTTCTCTTTTTTGATGATGTGGTACAATTTGTGGCGGCTTTGTTGCAGCTTTCTTCAAAGCTCGTACCAACTGCATACAGCATCGGATGTTGTTGCTGAAATTGTTGCTATTGTTGATGTATGTATAGAGTTGTTTTTGTTGTGGCATTTGTGTGACATTTGACAATGTCACCATAAAAGCTGACGAGGTGAAGAAGAAGTAGCAGATGAGGTAGAAGCATGCAATGACGACTGTGAAGCTGCGGTGAAGCAGCTGAT
Source organism: Coremacera marginata (assembly GCA_914767935.1). Lineage (NCBI taxonomy): Eukaryota > Metazoa > Arthropoda > Insecta > Diptera > Sciomyzidae > Coremacera > Coremacera marginata. The sequence continues at coordinate 181,960,112 of OU612045.1, read as the reverse complement.
ACCAAAATGCAATATACGACGTGTATTCTTACTCTTGGTATTCCTGCTCATGATAAGGTTAAAGATAGTATTGTTGTTGTGGTTTTCTATTATATTTAAGCTGTTGTTGTTTTTGATGTTGGGTCATATAAAAAATAAGTAGCTGTAAATAGCAAATTGCAAGGCAAGCACAAAATACTGAGCGGCAAATGTTGAAGACACAAAGAAATGCAGGAAAATACGGGGGAAATTAAAGAATTTTAACTTTGAAGGAGAGCAACGGAAAAATTATGGCTTCTAGGAGATTGAGCATAAAAATAAAATCCAAACGTTTTGATAAAGGAAATTCAATAAAAAACAAAATGAAATTTTTATACAGAAAAACTTTTAAGCAAATGGATATTTTTTCAAACTATTTTTGCAGCTCTAAGCAAGAACACGTTCCAAGATGGAAAAGAAAAATAGTTTTATGAAATGAAATATTTTAAGAAAAAAAATTGAGAGAAATATAAAATAGTTTTTTAACTTTAGTCATAAATATTGCCAGCTGTATAGAAAAAGAAAAACACAACAACACAAACGTGGAAGCAATGAAAATCCAATTGATCTCGAAAGTAAAAAAAAAAGAAAAACAGAAAAACGCTATAAATGCTATAAATGCTATTAAAAAAGAGAAAAATAATTGTGCAATAATGCAATTTTTTTACAGCTTGTGCATCAGCACTTTACTGTTGTTATTCCTTTTGTTTTCACATTTTTTTTTTTATTACGAATTGCTAAGTTAAGAATGAAAATAAAAACCAACAGCATCCAACCAAGAGGAGCAGAGCATAAATTCTAATTAATTCACAAAAAGGATTAAAAAACAAATCAAGAGCTGGAAGAGAAAGAAACAAAAAAAAAATTGCATTTAAACAAAGGAATTGACAAAAAGAACAATAAAAAAAAAGTACATATAGAAGTTATTTTTATCTGTTCATAGAGCTTTTTATTGTAAATTTGTTTTTTTTGCACTCAGCAACAGTGGATAAAATAAGCAACTAAAATAAAAAACACGTTCGCAAAACATGGTCAGAAAATAAAACAGTAGAAAACGTTAAAATGCTGCAATTTAATGGTTGGCCACAAACACAGCCACGCAAATAAACACTCACACGTTAACAGCACCAGCAGCGTGACAGTTGCATACAAATGCTTCTGCACTGAGGCCAACTAAGCTGTATTTGCCTTTTTTATTTTTTATAGAAATGTGTTTTTTAGTATTTGAACAATACAATCGAGTTTGTTTACAAATATATTATTTTTAGTTATACTTTCTGCTAAATTTTTCAATCTGATTTCAATATTTCTAAAAATAAAAAAATTAAAAAAAAGAGATCATGAAATATTTTCATCAGGCTTAATAGTAAAATAATATACAAGTGTATTGAATTGTGTTAAATTAAAATAAAACTAGTAAGGGTGGAGCTTCGGCAGAGTACCGAAGCTAAAATACCCCCCCGCGGCCATATTGAAGTATATTCAAAGTCTTTAGCCACGACATACATCGAGTATGTTTCAGTTTAAATATTCAGTTTATATCATAACGAAAGTTTTCCTATTTTGATGACGTCAATTTGTATGGGAAGTAGGCGTGGTTTTGATCCGATTTTGCCATATATCATTGAGATGGTTCACATTATATATTAAAGCTAAAGTGCAAAATTGCAAGACATCTCATTAATTTTTGTGGATTTTTAAGAGATTTTACGTTTAAAATAAAGCCACTTTGTATGGGGCGTAGGCGTGGTTTTCATCCGATTAATCCAAATTTCATAGCCAATTAAGACTGAAGAGCAAAGCTCACCTGCCAAATTTCAAGGCATTTCTTTAATTTTTGTGGATTTTAAAGACATTTTACGGTTAATATAAAAGTCACTTTGTATGGGAGGTAGGCGTGGTTTTCTTCACATTTTTCCAATTTTCATAGCCAGAATTAAGACTGAAGAGCAAAGCTCACCTGCCAAATTTCAAGGCATTTCTTTAATTTTTGTGGATTTTAAAGACATTTTACGGTTAATATAAAGTCACTTTGTATGGGAGGTAGGCGTGGTTTCATCCGATTTGGCCCATTTTCGAACTTGATCTTCCTTTTTTTAAAAAATAAACTTATATTTTGAATTTTATCGCGATAGCTTTAAAATTGCGGCTGTAATCGTGTCGACAGACGGACAGACAGACGGACACACGGAAATCTACTCAGGAAATGATGCTGATCAAAAATATATATATTTTTCTATACCTGCCACGGCTCCTTCTTGGCGTTACAAACGGAATGACAAAGTAGATATACCCCTTACGCAGTACGCGTTGGGGTATAAAAATTATAATGAAAAATAAAAAAAAAATTTTGAGACACGGTAACATGAGTCCAGCCTTTAAAATACAGAATAATAAAATTCCTGTCTGTAATACTGTATACTTAGTTTTTTAAAATTCCAACAAAAAAATATTTTTTGACTTTTGTCCACCCTCGTCACACTGTGCATCATGCAGTGGCATGCCTAAGAGTATGCAATGACTTTTGGGTTGATCAATTACAATAGTCATGGCCATAAAAATTTTTATATTAGGGGGAGAGACCAACATTAAAAATACCAAAAACAACGACAAGAACAACACCAACAGCCAACAACATCAAGAAGACCAAAAACACTAAAAACATCAGAGCCAGGGCCGTAGCCTAGAGAAATTATGCTTCTAGAACTAACAAATTTTTTTCAAAATTAGAAAACGGTAAAATAGTAATAAAAATAAAAACTTTTAGGGGGCGGTTTTGAGTTAAATTTTTTTCTAAAATTATTTTAAGTGGTGAATTTGGGTAATTTTAAAAATATCAAAAAAAAAAAATTTTTATAAATAATTTCGACACTACGTTTTGCTTTAAATAGACAAATTATTGATAAATATGCTTTCCCGAACGTCAACAAAATTTTTTTTATGATTTTACGATGAGTTTATTAGACATAATTTTTGTTGAATGATCACAAAAATAATTTAAAAAAAAATTTAGTTCAAAATCGCCCCTCGCCCCCCGCCCCCCCTTAAAGTTTCCATTTTTATTATTATTTTAGTGTTTTCTAGTTTTGAAAAAAATTTGTTAGTCCTGCGACCAATATTTCGCTAGCTACGGCCCTGATCAGAGCTATACACCAAAAACAATTAAACACTATAAAACCAAAAATAACAACAACAAAACCACCAATTACAAGAAAAACACAAAATGATCTATTACAACTGCCAAACCCAAAAAAAAAAACCCAAAAAAAATCGCAAAAAATCCAAAAACATTGTGGGCAAAAATTGTTTATAAATCAAAAAATTCTTATTTTTTTTTTCTTAATTAATTTTATTCCCTCAAAGTAGTCCCCCCTGGTTTCAATACACTTTTACCGAAACATTTTTTTCCAATTTTCAAAACATGCTGCAAAGTCCTCTTCCGGTTCAAATTCGAAACGAGTCTGCGTTGGTGAATCCGCTTATGTGTTATTGGAGCTTCATGAACTCCAGGCTCCCTAGCTAAGGGAAGTAGAAGCGCTTCCTAAGTAGAATTAAGCCATAACGGCAGGGGTCTACTATAAACACAAATAAAGGATTCCACATCATTAGATACCCAAAATAGTTCTAAGAAAAAACGTATGTGTCAAAAATATTGAAATTTATTGCATCCTTATTGAGGTCGATAACTTGGTTCGCTTTGGCTTCAGTATAGCAATTTGCATTATTTATGAAAAATTGCATGTTTTTTAATGTGCTACTTTGAAGTGCTTTTATGAAATTTTAAAAATCAATAAAAAAAAAACTCAAATCAATAATACTCAAATTTATGCTTGAAGAAACAACAAAAAATTCTCCTCAAAAAAAAAACATATTGAGATAAGAATGCTGCTGACAGATTCCATAGAAAATCATTGTTCTTTGATATTGTTATATAATTTGATATGTTAACGTCTTTGTTTATCCTTTACAAGCATGAACATTTGTTTATCTCTCCCTTGATGCTATTATGATTTCTCTTTCCTACTTGCTACGACCCATTTTATTCATGCTCTGCAGCCAGCCAGTCAGCCAGCTGCCATTAAAAGCAATTCAATGTTATTCAAATGCAAGTTTATTTAGAAATTTCGATCGTATTTTATTGCTTTGGCAGTATTTATTAGAAGAGCTTGTAAGTAAAATAGTCTTTGTTGTTTTTTGTTCCATTTCCACTACATTGTTTGTATTAGTATTTGTGAGTGAAATAAATATGCATATAAATCGCTAGAGTATTAATAACACACCGGAAGTGCCCATGAAATCGAGCAAATATGTACAGTTTCAGACTTAAGCTTAAAATCTGCATGAGCAGCATATTATTGTTATTGCTGTTGTTGTTGCTTGCATGAAAACTATTGAAGGTGAATTCAGAACTTTTTCTAACTTCCGTTGTGTTGCACAGGAAGTTGCACACTTATAACGAAATGCATATTAAATACAAGCACACACACATTCGTGAAAGTTCCATGAAATTCTTTTTATTTTTGCATTCTTAAGACTTCCAAACAATAGTGTGGGAAAAAGTTTGCGCCTCGTTTAGTTGACGAGCGCTGGCAAGAAGAAAGGCTACGTAAACTTTAGAAGTTTTTTTTTTTTTGCAAATATATTAACTAGGTGCTGTTCAATGATGAATAATGCATATCTAAAAACTAGCTTTCAAAAATTAAACCACTCTTAATTTATGATCAGGTAAGCTGCTAGTTGAAAACAAAATTAAAAATTTGACCAAGTTCAAAGTAAAATCTGCATTTATTTACATTTGATTTTAAGTCAATAACTATTTAAATTGGGCAAAAATTAAAGTCTCTGATCAATTTTGACAACGTTCAAAGGAAAAGTATGACTATTTTTAAATTTGTAGGCTTCTCTGAAGTAGAAATTTCAGAAAATATTTGCTTGACGGGGGGTTAAATGTTTAAAATATGAATGAATATGAAAAAAAAAAAAAACAAAAAAAAAAAAAATGACCACTTCAGCCCTTGAAAGGACTTCGACCGAGCTTCTTATGATCAAATTGTGTTGTGCGTGTTGTGAAATGTTTGAACACAAATAATCGAGAAATGGGCGTACCCGACTTTATGCCGACTCCGAACGGCTTATGTTCTCAAAAAGCTTTTCATGGCAGTTTTTTACTCTCTGAGGTTTGCCATTATCTGCAGAGAGGTGACGGTCGAACAGAACAATTAATTCAATTGAAAAAACTTTCCGTGTCAGATGAGGGATTCGAACCTAGGTTCTCTGGCGTATGAGCCACACACTCTACCCACTACGCCACGGCCGCCACTATCGACTAATTTACGAGATTCAAAAAAGGTCGGAAAGCCTTGGATGATCAAGTATGATATAATACAAGATTACTCATTGTGTATGTGTTGTGAAGTTGGCTGCGAAAAATTGTGACGTAGCTCGAGCTTGTCAAAGTGGCTTAATAAAAACCTAGTCACAACTTATTTATAGGGGGTAAGAAATGAAGAAATGTGCTCCATTTTCTTATTGAAACTTGGTTTGTTGAAATGAAACTAATATAATTTAAAAAAACGCATGTACACAACAAAGTGTACATGCGTACAAAAATATATTGCGTGTACAAAATATATTGTTCAGAATTATTTTTGAAAAAAAAATGCATAATATAATAGGGACGTCTTCTAGCAGGTAAGTTGCTTGATGTGCTTGAGTAAGTTTTTGGCAGTCCACAGACATGCGCGTTCGGCACAAATTCGCTGCCAACGCAACAACATGAATGAGTGAAAGAAACGAATACTATTGATGTGTCAAAACGAAAACTTCTTGTTTGTTATTTCGTTTGCTGGGAAAAGTTGTAAGAAATTCAAGTTTTGGCCCAAATCTAAATCATTGTTATTCTGATCAGAATCATCAAAAAGTTTAGTACTCATTTTAATTACATAAAAAATTTAAAAAAAAAAAAACAACCGACTACAAAATTACTACAAAGTAAAAAATAATTTTAAAAATATTTTTCCTTTTAATTTCTTGGTCATATTTGATAATTTATTTAAACATATTATTATATATGAAATCTTATTATCTTAATTTTTTTTCTCATTTGTTTTATTATCATAATATAATTTCTTGCTGAATACAAATGCTTTTAAGGTCGGCGCTAATATAATCAGACTGTTAATCAGAAGCGCCAACTTCAAAGCATTTGTATTCATCAAGAAATTAATATATTTATGATAATAAAAGAAATAAGAAAAAAAATTAAGATAAGATTCCATATATAATAATATGTTTAAATAAATTATCAAATATGACCAAGAAATTAAGGGGAAAAGTATTTTTAAAATTATTTTTTACTTTGTAGTGATTTTGTAGTCGGTTGTTTTTTTTTTTTAAAATTTTTATTTCTTCCTTTTTAGAGAATATGATAAATTTTCGAAAAAAGAGTATAAACAACATTAGTACAATTGTTCCGAAAAAATTTGTTACATTAAATTCTGAAACTTTGTTGGTTATTTCAAATATCTGCCTCTTAAATTTAAATTAGATGTCACATGTTTTGAAATTATTATACCCATTCTTGTAACGAGTTTTATTACCTTAGTGTCAATATTATTCGAGATATAGTGTTTTTCTAATATTTCCACTCCCCTTTGTTATATAAGCGCCCACTTTCTTGAGTGGGCCACTTCTTTCCCTGTACTTTATTTCAGTACCTCAGCGTCAATATTAACTGCGACAGTGTTTATCTAGTATTGCCACGCCCATTTATCCAATATCGCATACTTTATTGACCATCATTTTTAATAATTCTGCCTACCCCTGTACTACAATAAATTTCAGTGCCCTAGTGTCAATATTATTCAAGATACACTGTTTTTCTAATATTGCCACGCCCATTAGTCGAAAGCCGCCCACTGTCTACACCGTCATTTTTACTAATAATGCCTACCTCTATACCAAATTGCAGTACCATAGTATCAATATTATTCGATATATACTCTTTTTCTAATATTGCCACGCCCATTTCTCAAATAACGCCCATTTTCTTGACGGAAATTTGTAATAATTGTGCATACCACTACACTAAATTTCAATACCCTAGTGTCCATATTATTCGAGATACAGTGTTTTTTTAATATTGCCACGCCCATTTGTCGAATAACGCCCACTTTATTGGCCATAATTTTTAATAGTTTTGCCTACCCTTATACTAAATTGCAGTACCATAGTATCAATATTATTCGAGATATACTCTTTTTCTAATATTGCCACGCCTATTCATCAAATAACGCCCATTTTATTTCCCGTAATTTGTATTAACTGTGTCTACCCCTACACTAAATTTCAGTACCCTAGTGTCCATATTATTCGAGATACAGTGTTTTTATAATATTGACACGCCCATTTGTCGACTAACGCCCACTTTATTGACCATAATTTGTAATAATAATGCCTACCCCTATACTAAATTGCAGTACTCTAGTCTTAAAATTATTCAAGATACACTGTTTTTCTAATATTGCCACGCCCATTTGTCAAATTACGCCCATTTTCTTGCCCGTTATTTGTAATAATTGTGCCTACCCCTACACTAAATTGCAGTACCCTACTGTCAATATTATTCGAGATGCACTAGTATTTATTATTGCGAGATCTATTATTGCCACGCCCAGTTATCGAATACCGCCCACGGGCACCTCCATGCTTATCATATCTATCTGTTCCCCAAAAATTATGGCAATCAGGGATATGGCTTAAGAGTTATCGATGTACATACATTTAAAAAAAAAAAAAAAAAAAAAAAACAGAGAAACCGACGAACTTGAGAACCTCCTCCTTTTTGAAGTCGGTTAAAAATATAATTTCATATTATAATTAGCATGTGTTGTAAGTGCAGAATATTTCAAATTAATCTAAATGAATCAAAAATTTTTTTTTACAAATTGTATTGTATATAATTGAAATTACACTTTTTTTTAATTTCTTTTGTATGTATTCATCAAGTGTTACAGCTGACCAGCCCGGGTGACATAGATTACGCAGAAGATTTAATTTTTAGCACACGGATTATTTAATCATTATATCTATCATTATTATTGGATGATGATGAACGTGCGGGTGGTGTCAGAGAAGCGATGAACGAAACAAGCATCGAAAAAGTGAACGGATTTATCAAAACTGAGCCAAAGTCTTCGGTGCGATACATGGAAATGGAATTAGATATTAAAGCTCTGCAAAGACCCATCCAACCATACTAGTTATGTGTTGTGTTTATATCTTATATCTATTTGTATCTGTTTCGCTCTCTAAACATTGAGAATGAATGGAATATTTCACTTTTAGATAACGATAGAACAGATATGTGGGACTACTGAAACTACCAAGCATCAAAAGTACGAGTTTGAGAATATACGCAACAGACAGATACAATCGGTAATATTGTTATCTTTGCTTGGAACATCTGGAGTATGTGACGTCACAAGCATAAAGAAAAAATAGTGAATTATTTCAATGAAACAATAAAAGGAAAACTTTATAGGTTTTCCATTTGCTCCATAAGAAAATAAACATTTATTAAAAAAATTAATGAAATTAATAAATTAATGAAATTAAAAATTTAATAATTAAAAATTAATAAAAGTGGCACAAGTACCTAATATAAAGCTATCTATTCACAGAATCCATATCCATTACAATATTACTTTTTTTTTTTTAGTATAGTAGAAAAGTAAAAGCACGAGATTAACACAAAGAGAACTATCTGGAATAGGGGGAACAGGGGGCGAACCTTCACATGGCAACGTGTCTGACCGCCTCAACCTGGCGAGGCCAGCATTATCCATGTCGAAATCGTCTCAAGTCGACTCAAACCTCCAAGTGGTGTTCCCTGGGCAACGGCAAACTGGCATCCGTCAGTTTGACGGCTAATTTGAGCGGCGGGTCACTCCATAGACCTTAAACATGGAATGTGCGCAGGGTTTGGGTCCCGCCACATTACTACTGCCCAATGAAAACTAAACCAGCCTCGGATAAGAACCCCAATTACGTTGACGACCACCGCAAACGAAAAACGGACAATGATTTACGGATATGCACCTGGAATGTCCGGACCCTTTATAGGGAAGGTGCCATTATCCAACTGGCGGAAGCCCTCAAAACAATACAATCTGACATCACCGCCATCCAGGAAATGCGATGGAAAGGGCAAGGCTGCTCTAAACAAGCACACTGCGATATCTACTACAGCTGCCATGCGGAGAAGCGCGAATTCGGATGTGGATTCGTCGTTAGCCGGAAACTACGCCACCTTGTTTCCCGGTTCACACCTGTGAACGAAAGATTGGCCACGATCCGCATCAAGGCAAAATTTTTCTACATAAGCCTTATTTGCGCGCACGCCCCGACGGAGGAAAAGGACGAAGCCGTCAAGGACGCTTTCTACGCTAGTCTTGAGGACGTATATGACCACCTTCCGGTCCATGACGTGAAAATAGTCCTCGGCGATTTTAATGCGAAAGTCGGAAGGGAAGGCATCTTTGGCCCCACTGTCGGTCAGTTCAGTCTTCACGAGACCTCCACAAACAACGGTCTAAGACTGATCGACTTCGCCGCGGCACGAAACATGGTAGTTAGTAGCACCAGATTTAAGCACCTCGACATCCACAAGGCCACCTGGCTGTCCCCGGATCAAAAAACGCGAAACCAAATTGATCATGTTGTAATCGACGGAAGGCATGCCTCTAGTGTTCTAGATGTGCGTACATTTCGGGGGGTCAACATTGACTCCGACCATTATCTTGTTGCAGCCAAGATCCGCATGCGATTATGCAATGCCAAGAACATACGCACAGGAATGCAACGAAAGCTAGATGTCGCTAAGCTGCAATTACAACGGACTGCCGAAGCCTACTCCGCTCAACTCTCGGTTAAGCTCAACCAACCAACCTCTGGACTCGACGACGCCGGCGGACTTTGGGCGCATATATCCCACTCCATGCGCGCTGCCGCTGAAGAAGTCATTGGTTTCCGGCGCCCGCAACCTCGGAACCAATGGTATGATCAGGAGTGTCGCATTGCGACTGCAGTAAAAAACGCCGCTTATAGGAAAACGCTGCAGTCAGCTGCAACGCGAGCCGTGCGAGAAAACTACCGCGAAAAGAGGAAGGAAGAGAGGCGCCTTTTCAGACGCAAGAAAAGAGAGCAGGAAAAGCGTGAGCGTGAGGAACTAGAGGTATACCAGGGCAAGAAGGATGCACAAAAATTCTATCAACAGGTTAAGCGTCTAACCCAAGGTTTCAAGCCCGGAGCATCCACTTGTAGAGACGAAAATGGAGATCTGAATACGGATACACAGTGTGTGCTTAGATTGTGGAGACAGCACTTCTCCAATTTGCTTAATGGCGACGATTCCACCAATGCCGCCCATCGAGAGCACAGTGCAGTGCCACCAATCGACGATGACGGAGTGAAAGTATCACCACCTAGCCATGAAGAGGTTCAAGTTGCTATCCAACGACTCAAAAACAATAAAGCAGCGGGTGCTGATGGCCTGTCAGCTGAATTGTTTAAAACCGGTGGCGATGAATTCATAAGGCGCATGCATCAGCTCATCAGCAAAATATGGCTAGCAGAAAGCATGCCCGACGATTGGAACCTCAGTGTACTGTGCCCTATACTTAAGAAAGGAGACCCTACAATCTGCGCTAGTTATAGAGGTATCAGTCTTATTTCCATCGCATATAAGGTTCTCTCAAGCGTACTGTGTGAAAGATTAAAGCCGATTACAAAAACACTGATTGTAGCTTATCAGTGTGGCTTTCGACCTGGTAAGTCCACCATAGACCAGATTTTCACGCTACGACAAATCCTGGAGAAAACCCACGAAAATCAAATTGACACACACCATCTCTTTGTCGATTTTAAAGCTGCGTTCGATAGCCCGAGAAGGGATTGCCTATACGCAACAATGTCTGAGTTCGGTATACCTGCAAAGTTGATTAGACTTTGCAGAATGACGTTGAGCAACACACGCAGCTCCGTCAAGGTAGGAAATGACCTCTCCGAAACCTTCAATACCGAAAGAGGTTTCAGGCAAGGCGATCCACTGTCTTGCGATCTCTTCAACATCATCATGGAGGGGATCGTACGAAAGGCCGGTGTGCATCGTAATGGCACCATTTTCTATAAAGGTGTCCAGCTCCTTGCTTACGCTGATGATATTGATATTGTTGGCAGAACCAAGAGAGATGTTACCGCTGCTTTCGCCGCTATCGAAAAGGAATCAGCCAAAGTGGGTTTGACGATAAATGAGGGTAAAACAAAGTATATGCTGTCTACAAACAAGGGAGCTCGGCGTTTAGACTCCCACGTTTCATCCGGCAGCTATAACTTTGAAGTAGTCAAGGAGTTTGTATACCTTGGCACCGCCATTAATACTAACAACGAAATCAGCCTGGAGATAAAGCGAAGAACAATAATTGCTAATAGGTGCTACTACGGGCTCAGTAAGCAACTAAGTTCCAGAGCCCTCTCTCGATCGACAAAACTAACACTCTACAAGACGCTCGTTCTACCTGTGCTGCTTTATGGCGCTGAGGCATGGGTAGTTTCGCAAACTGACGCAGCCGCTCTGGGGGTGTTCGAGAGAAAAGTTCTTCGCAAAATCTTCGGTCCTGTTCGAGTCGGCGATGACTATCGCATCCGAATGAACCACGAGCTGTATGAGCTCTACGGAGACATTGACGTAGTTCGGCGTATAACTGTGCAGCGACTACGCTGGCTGGGTCATGTCCATCGTATGGACGACGAAGCTCCAGCGAAAAAGGTGCTCGAAGCGAGGGTCGCTGGTCAACGACGACGAGGGAGACCATGCCTCCGATGGATGGACCAGGCTGAGGAAGCCCTAACCGCACTTGGTGTATCCGATTGGAGAAGGCGCGCGCAAAGCAGAGGCGCCTGGCGAGAGCTGATGAGGTCGGTCGAAATCCGGACACGGGTTGTCACGGCCACCTAAGTAAGTAAGTAAGTAAGAACTATCTGGAATATCCATATTGAATGGATATATCCATATAAAAAAAGTTTAAACTGTTACTTAACTTAGTGGAACAGATAAAGAGAAAAAAAACGTACACTACAATGAGATACGCTCTCTGCTCAATCCAAAACATATAAGCATAAGTTTAGTTCTACTCTTTGTTATATTTGTATCTACAATATCGGGTTCTTATATGTTTTATTTGTTTGTAACTAAACACCCAGTTGAAATATGAAACCTCAAATACAAAGTCTTCGACTCCGTCTGGAAGACCAAGTACGCATACTCAGAGCGAACGCTGACGCTCTGCAAGACAAGTCATTATACTGTCAGCTAAAAAACATTGAATGCTCTCTTATAATAATTGTTTTTTAATGTTAAGAAATTAATGCGGACGATCTGCAAGACTCGTATGCATATTTTAGGCAAGTAGCTAAGATGTTCTCTCATAAAGAGGTATTTTTGTAATTAGAAATCATCGAGACGATTGTCAACTAACAGTTAGTAGTTATTTAATTCGTTAATCTGAAGCACGTGCTTATTAGACTTTTTGTGGTAAATATTTTATATTTTGGTTTTGTGTTTTGTGATCGATCCGAAAGGAAATTAAAAAAGAAAAATATATAATTTTATATGACATGCACCCTCTCTCATTCTTTCTCTCTCTTTTGAGCTCCTTAAGTGTAAAAATTTAGATCAGATTTTGATTTTATGCATCCACACTGTAAGACATGGCTTGACGACGTCATTGATGACATTTGTTTGAAAATGTCGTCGAAGACTGCCATGGATATGGATCGACCCGTCTTGCAAGAAACTGACGTGTTTCGAAAGCGGATCGATCCATTTCCTGCTGGGCATTTATGTCTATGAAAGGTGTGTACACGTTTTGTTCCGCACAAGTTGGCAATTAACATCATTAAGGAAGCGAAAAAGGACAAGAACTCCTTGTATTTAATAGTAACTGGAGATGAGAAGTGGTGTTTTCAGTATGATCCTAAACATAAGGGAAAAGTGCTGAATGGAAGGCTCCCAATGAACCAAATCCGAAAAAATCTCGATGGAAAAGTGAAAAGTAAAGACAATGAAGATTTGTTTCTATGATTCTAAAGGAATAATTCACAAAGAACTCGTTCCACCTAGTCATGAAGCGTTTGTTGGCTTGTATTAGTCGTATGCAGCCGGAATATTGTGAAAGTGGAAATTGGCGTTTGTTGCACCATAACGCATCATCTCATCGTTCAACGCGAATTACGGATTTTTGGACCAAAAACTAAATTTTAACCATCAATCATTTAGCGTACTCGCCCGATATGGTTTCTTGTAACTTTAACCTATTTGGCAAACGAAATTTGGCAAATTTGGAAAAAGATTGTTTTGTTGCCAATAAATGATTTTTGTCAAAATACATATTATTTGTGTTTTTTTTTTAAATGTTTGGGAATTTTCGAAACACACCTTGTCTTGAAATATACAGATGCTGCACTGTTCCTTGTGACGGCAGTAAGCAACCCGATTAAAAATTACTTTAAAAGGTTTTTATCCAGTGTTGTAGAAATAGAAGAGCTCTTCATAGAACCTTTTAAAATATCTTTAATTCACCTTATAAGGAACTAGAGTAAATATATTTATCACGTTACTAAATTGCTTTCTTATATCACTGGCTGAGTATCTTTCAGTTGACCTAGGCGAGCTAAAATTAAATGTGTGTTCCACATGGCACATGTTTGGTGTAAAAATTAATCAATTTTTGGCAAACAGTTTTTCGTGTCGCGTTACTAATGGTACGAGAGCGCGTGTTTATTGAATTAACTACATCCGGTTCCACACTAAAAAGAGAAAAGAGAAAGCAAAAAGCAAAAAACAATTTAGGAATAACTTTAATTAACATACAAAGTATGAATCGTTACATAAAATTCTACGGCAATATACATGAAGTAGTCATATTTCCGGTAGTTGTTCAGGTTCTTAGAGAGAAAAAAGTAATAGAATAACAACATTCAATTAACGGTTTATGGCATGCACAAACAACATGGAACGCAACAGTTGGAAAAAGGTTATTATTATTTTTTTGGAGAGAGTAAAAAGTAAACATTTTTATAGCAAAAGTACTTTGTGTAAATATTACGTATAGTATATTTAGTAAGTTTATTTATATGCCATGATGTTTATTTTTTATTATTTATATAAGCAAAATTTCGTGAGAAGTGGCATGTCTTCCTACGAAAGAGTTCCCATATGACGCATAGAGCACAATCCGGCCGACATGCAGCTTAGATGGGAAATAAAATACCACCCGCGGACCAAAACATGCAAATCTAAGCATCTATCTCCATTTAAATGGCTTACTTTAGAAGGCGTGCGTCTGTTAGTGTAGTTAACGGCTCGCTATATAAACATATGCAAAGTATACAACTGGATGCCCTGAGATAAGAAATCTCCAGTGCGTGTCCCAAATACAATAACCAAGAAATGGATGTTTATTATAAACTAGCTGAATACCCGGCTTAGCTCGGGAGTGGATATAAATAATTTTTGATTTCATTCGTCGATTTGAAAAACTTTTCACAAACTTGAGAAGGAATTTTGTGTGCATCTTTCAAACCGGTACCTTCGGCGAAATGAACAAAATGTAGATTCAACAACTAAAAATTATGAGAAAAAGTTAGGAAAATCGTGATTTGTGTGTCGTGGCGCCGATTGCTTGCAAAAATATATTTTCAAGTTTTATATTGTATTCGATAATTGCACATTTTTGAAAACAAATCAGAGCAAGAACGAATTTTTGCCAATTTGCGTGGATACTGGATAAAAATGAAATAAACATTGAAAATAATATAATACTCAAATACCACGGAATGGGGCATCAGCTGTCCTGATTTGCGAATAAAGAAAATGAAGAAAAAAATAATATTTATCACCCTTCGCGCTTTGCTACGCCTTACTGTATTTTGTAGTACAGCGCTCTCTTGGGTTCAAGATATAGCAAAATGCATAGCGCCAAAAAAATCACCGCAACCGAAACCACTTATAAAAATCATACTAATCGGATGAGTTGTTTTGAGTTTTATGCGGTATTTGTACAACAGCGCCCTCTGGTTTTCGAGATAGAATAAAAAAATAACGCCAATGCCCTTTCCATACTCGATAATCAAATCCTACGAGTATATATCCGACATAATAATTTTCATCTAAATCGGATGAGCGGTTTTTGAGTGTTTCACAATTTCTTAAGTGATTTGTACTACAGCACCATCTGGTGTTTAAGGTAGCGCAGATAAAAAGTCTAAGATACCCACCGTATCCGAAAACTCTCAGTGCCCTCTGGTGTTCAATATAGAAAAAATAGATAAGTCATAAAAACTACCGTAAGCGAAAAACCCTAATTACAAATTTTCATGTAAATCGGATGAATGGTTTCGGAGACAAACTATAATGACAAAATTCGTGGAACCCGATCGCAGCGCCACCTACCGGGTCTAATTGCGAATCTGAACCATCCAGGGATCCACTTAAGGACACACAAAAAATTTCATCAAAATCGGTGCAGCCGTTTAGGAACAGTTTAATAACATGCACACATACAAATTGTACAACAGCGCCCTCTAGTTTTCGAAACAGCAAAAGAGATAACGCCAAAACAGTTGCCGTACACAAAAATCCTTTAGTAAAATTTTTCATCCACATCGGATGAGCGGCTCTCTACTTTTTCACGATTTCTTAAGAGATTTGTACTACAGCGCCCTCTGGTGTTCAAGATAGAACAGGGTAGATAAGCCATAAAAACTCACCGTATCCGAAAACCTCTATATACAAATTTTCATGCAAGTCGGATGAACGGTTTCGGAGATAAAATATAAAAATAAAATGCATTTAACACGATCGCAGCGCCACCTACCAGGTTCAATTGTGAATCTGAACCATCCAGGGATCCACTCAAACACACTCAAAAAATGTCATCTAAATCAGTGCAGCCGTTAAGGAACAGTTAAATAACATACACACATACAAATTGGACAACAGCGCCCTCTAATTTCGAGAAAGAGCAAAAAAGATAGTTCCAG
Source organism: Coremacera marginata (assembly GCA_914767935.1). Taxonomy (NCBI): domain Eukaryota; kingdom Metazoa; phylum Arthropoda; class Insecta; order Diptera; family Sciomyzidae; genus Coremacera; species Coremacera marginata. The sequence continues at coordinate 181,943,993 of OU612045.1, read as the reverse complement.
AACCCTTTGTGTTCTCGAAAATCGCTATTTACAATTTTTCATCGAAATCGGATGAGCAGTTTTGAAGTTTTTTACGATTTCCTAATATTTGTACTAAAGCGCCCTCTGGTTTTCAAGATAGCACAAAAAAGATTAGTCCAAAACACACGCCGTATCAGAAAATTGCTATTTGCCACTTTTCATGCAATTCGGATGCACGGTTTAGGTGTTTATCGAGGTTTTTCAAAATATTTGTACTACAGCGCCCTCTGGCGTTCGAGAGAGCAAAGAGTAGATAAGTCAAAAAAACTCAACGTGTCCGAGAACCTCTGCATGCAAAATTTCATGCAAATCGGATGAACGGTTTTGGACTTTTTCGACTTTTTAAAAATATTTGTACTACAGCATCCTCTGGTGTTCAAGATAGAACCCAGTTTATAAGTCATAAAAACTCACCGTTTCCGAAAACCTCTATATACCAACTTTCATGCAAATCGTATAAGCGACTTAGGAGTTTTTTGACGTTTTTAAAATTATTTGTACTACAGCGCCCTCTAGTGTTCAAGATAGAACAGTGTAGAAAAGTCATGAAAATTCACCGTGTCCGAAAACCTCTATATACCAATTTTCATGTAAATTGAATGCACGGCTTAGGAGTTTTTCCAGGTTTTTTAAAATATTTGTACTACAGCGTCTCTGGTGTTCAAGATAGAACAGAGTAGATAAGTCAAAAAAACTCAGCGTGTCCGAGAACATCTCGATACAAATTTTCATGCAAATCGGATGAACGGTTTCGGAGATAAGCTGAAAAAACGAATGCCTGGATTTCGATCGCAGCGCCCCTTACCGGGTCGAACCTTTTTTACTGGATAAAAAGTAGCCTATGTTATGACCGGGTATATAAGGAACCTAGATTCCAAGTTTCATTTAAATTCATCCAGTGGTTTTCGCGTGATGCTTTAACAGACAGACAGACAGACAGACAGACAGACAGACAGACTGACAGACAAAAATATTAAAAATGCGATTTTCGGACTCAGCGTCACCCAAAACGTCCATCGCAAAAAGAATTTCAAAAAAATATTTAATGCACAGATTTTTTTTTACAATTTTATATATATATAGATTGATAGACATCAATTTTGAAGTTAATAATGAATGTCCAAATTTTTCAAATAATTTAAGATATTCATTTAAAATTAAATTTAATTTAAATAAAGTCAAAACTTAATCATATTTGGGATATTTAAGAATGTATATTTGTATTAGTTCAATGTCACAGAAGTAACAAATATGTATGTATACACATTGAGTCCATAAATAGTATAAGTTTAAAATTTCTAGCCGGACCTTTAAACAACGTGTTAACTTTTAAAAGTTTCTACTTATTTGGCTCTGGCAAAATGCAGTACAAATAATTTTAATTATGCGCATTTTCTTAATTACAAACAAACAAATTGTAAACTTTTAATTTGCAAAGTTAAGAAAGTTGTTTTAAAAATTGCAGCTTTTTATACGTTGTGCTTTCTTTTAATTAAAGTTTCGCATTTTTTTTTTACTTTTTCATTTAATCTATGTAAAACTACACACAATTGTGTAAGTAACAATAAAAAAGCAAAACAGCACAAAAAAAAGAAAAAACAAAGCAAAAAAGAACAGCAAAACTGGCAGTGACAAGAAACATGTTGCTCCTGCTGCTGCAACAAAAAGAGTAATGTTGATGTTGCTGCTGCTGCTGCTTTTCAAGTGTGCGTAACACCAACAATGTAAGCAAGTAATGGTTGTAAACAAAAGAAATTCAACAACGACAACTTATTTATGGCCACTACTTTTGAACGATTACCAACACTATTTTACACATTGTTATCGCGTTGCCCAGATCAAAGATCACAGATCAAGCAGTGTTGATGCAAGGTTGCTTGATCTCATAATATTCCAAGGCATAGGCTTTCCGCTCTCGTTCCTTCTCTGTTTTACCTAACAAGTTTCACAAAAAAAGGCCTCCATTTTTTAGAACACTATTCACCGAGTCTGTTAAATGGCTTTTGCCAGTGTAGGAGCCTGGAAATCAATCAAATTTTTGACAATTTTTTATAAATAGAAAATAAAATTTATTCACAAAGCAAAATATGTGTTAAGGTACAATTATTCATTTTTCAATACAATGAATTTTACAAAATGGCACCATACTGAAGCTGGAGAATAACGTATGGAATTTCCAAATATCACCTTGTTCAAAAAGAAAGGTTCGTTCACATTGTGAACCGGACTTAACTGTCCGATTCGAAAATTTTTTAGAAGGTTGCCACATGTGTCTTTGACAAGGCTGCCAAATATCAGCGTCTCTCGTTGACATTTGGTAAAGTGACAGTGTTTTGTTTACAACAACTTTTTTCGTGTCTTCGATTTTTACGCTGGAAGAAAAAATTGAGCAACGAGTTTTTATAAAATTTTGTGTGAAAAATGGTTTCAACTGCGCCGATACGCGTAAAATGTTGGTGAAATGTTACGGTGACTCTGTTCTATCGTATCAAAAGGCAAGCAAGTGGTTTAACCGATTTGTGAGTGGCCAAGACGAAGTAGAAGACGACCCTCGTACCGGGCGGCCATCGAGTTCGACTACCGAAGAAAACGTTGAAAAAATCAAAGAAATGTTGGTCAAAAATTGCAAATTGACGATGAAAGAGATAGCAGAGGACGTCGGCATTTCAATTGGATCCATTCAGAACATTTTGAAGAATGAATTGGGCTTGAGACGTGTCGCTGCGAAGTTGATACCGAAAGAACTCAATTTCATGCAAAAAAGGGACCGAGTTGCTATCGCGAAAGACATGCTGAAAATGGTCGAAAATGACGAATCATTCATCGAATCCATCATTACTGGTGATGAAACATGGGTATACGAGTATGACACGCAAACCAGGCATCAGGCGAGTGAATCAGGCTCAATTTTTTCTTCCATCGTAAAAATCGAAGACACGAAAAAAGTTGATGTAAACAAAACACTGTCACTTTACCAAATGTCAACGAGAGACGCTGATATTTGGCAGCATTGTCATAGACACATGTGGCAACCTTCTAAAAAATTTTTGAATCAGACAGTTAAGTCCGGTTCACAATGTGAACGAACCTACATATGTCATAGACATATGTGGCAACTTACTAAAAAAAATTTTCGAATCGGATAGTTAAGTCAGGTTCACAGTGTGAATGAACCTTTCTTTTTGAACAGGGTGTTATTTATTTTTAAAAAGTGCCATGCTTTTTTTTTAAAAAAAAAAGTGTGTGTGTGTGTCTTCAATGTATGGTAGCAGTTTAAGGCGAAATAAATATTTAATTGAAATATTATTAACTTCCAAACTTCGAAAACAAACAGCAAACAAACAAAACAATTTTATCAACATTAAAAGAATCATTTCGCCTTCTATTGCAAGGGTTTTTTTTTTGTTATATTCATAAAAAATTTCAGCTACACCAAGAAAAAAAGCAATAGTTAAATCCTCTAAGTCGGCTTTGGTAGTGAGAATTGTATGGGAATTATAAGCTTATGCTTATTCAACCAAGCAATTTATTGTTTCATACATTGCCTTGAAAGCACATTTTTCGATACCCTGCCAAAAAAAATATTTGGTTTACCTAAGCCCAAGATCCCAATATAAGAAATTTAAAAAAAAACGATACAATGTATGGCTTTAGCATATTTTTTAGCTATATTCTGCAAAAAAACACAGGTTGCACACACGAGAGAAGCGAAGCTTTTTTGCAGTTTCATAGATTTGATAATTTAAGGGTTTTTTTTTTTTGTAATAAAATTAATTTTATATTAAAAATTTAAAATAACATAAGGTAAATAAAAAAACATACGTTAATATTTACATCATTAAATTTTATCACATTTCATTATTATTTTATTACATGTAACATTCATTGTTATTTCAACGCACTTGTGGGCAATTGTTAATTTTTCCTTTGCACTATGACAACACTATAACAACAACACAAATGAGACAACAAAAAAAAAGAGAAAATATATTTCTTTGCCAGCCGTGGGAATCGATCTTGGACGTTTTGATTCATAGTCCATCGCTCCACCCACCGATCCAAACTATGCTATGTTAACAGATGCTATATTAACATATGCAGTATATCACAATAATCTGTTGATGGCCATACAAGAAAAAATCTATTAATAGATTATTGTGTTGTGATGCAGCATAGCTTCAGTAGTAATTAATATTGAATCAATGACTCTGCATAACGAAGGTGTTTGGATTGATGGGTAGTGTAGTGAGCTCTTAGTCGGTGGGTGTAGGTTCAATCCCCACGGTGGACAAAGGAATGATTTTTATATTTGATATTAAATTGTCTAGTTGTTATAAACGCAAACAACAAAGAAGCCATAAATTTCTAAGAAAAACGGTGTAGAAAAAACAAAAGTGTTGTTTCAATTTCACTCAAGCAAATCACAGAACGAGGCGCAAACAAAGCTTCGCTTCAAAAAAATACAAAAAAACTAAAACTCGGCAAAAAGTTATAACTGTTGAAACTTAACTTTTTTTTAAATATTGTATAAATTAGCAAATATTTAGTTAATTCATCGCCCAAATAAAAATTGGCAAGTTAACATGTAAGACAAAGGCGTTTTAATAAAGAACTTGGGAGGCTAAAAACTGAAAAAGCCAGCTTATAAATTATACTACGTTTTTGCATATTTAACATAAGCTTTTTTTCTCGGTGTATCGATCCACTCTCTAACTTATGTATGCTAACGTTAGCAAGAAAATAAATTGTAGTACATTTTTGGGAATTTTATATTAAAATTCTAGGATTGTTTTTGTTTACTCTAAGAACATTTTTGAATCATTTCAACTATGTACATTAGAGTGGGTCGGTCACCATAGAAAAAAAAAGTTCGCAAAGTCCGCCCTTTATTTGAAAGCTTATCTTAAAAGATTTTCATCGCCATAAAAAATGTTTTTTAAACACCCTGTGTGAACCGCCAAAATCGTTTTTTAGTCATAACTTTGTCTGATCTTCAAATAGAATATGTCGTTGAAAAGGAATTGATGAGCACTACAATTGTTCTATAGGTGTCATTGACATGTCCTTGACTACAGCATCAACTTCCTTTAGTGACTTCAGTTACCTAAATTTCTGCCCCCCTAAATAAAACTTTTTTTTTAAATAAAGCCATTAAAAAACTAATAAACTGCATGGATTTAAATGAAACTTGGCATCTAGGTTACTTATATCCCCGGTCATAACATAGGCTACTTTTTATCCAGTAAAAAAGGTTGGACCCTGTAGAGGGCGCTGCGATCGGGTTCCAGACATTCTTTTTTTTTTAGCTTATCTTATTTACTCTGTTCTATCTCGAACACCAGGGGGCGCTGTAGTACAAATATTTTGAAAATCTCGAAAAACTTCTAGCTGTACATCCGATTTGCGTGAAAATTTTTACATAGGAGTTTTCGGATACGGTGGGAATCTTTTGGGTATTGACTTTTTTTTTCGCTATCTTAAACACTAGATGGTGCTGTAATACAAATCACTTAAGAAATCGTGAAACACTCAAAACCCGCTCATCCGATTTAGATAAAAATTTGAATATCGGATATATAGGATTTGATATCGAGTATGGAAAGGGCTTTGGCGTTATTTTTGTATTCTATCTTGAAAACCAGAGGGCGCTGTTGTACAAATACCGCAAAAAACTCAAAACAACTCATCCGATAAGCATAATTTTTATAAGAGGTTTTCGGGTGCGCTGAGTCTTTTGACGCTATGTATTTTGCTATATCTTGAAACCCAGAGGGCGCTGTACTACAAAATACAGTAAGGTGTAGCAAAGCGCGCAGTGTGATAAATATCTTCATTTCTTCTTTATGTGTATTTATACCAAATTCTGTGGTATTTGAGTACGCATTAACACATGCGCAAGTCAGTTGCGTCGTAAATTGGCGTTGTTTTGACATTTCAATTTCTATTTCCAATGCTTATTTAATTTTTGTCCAATTTCCTTGCGAATTGCCAAGAATTCGTTTTTGCTCTGATTTTTTTCAAAAATGTGCAATCTATCGAATACAATATAAAACTTGAAAATATATTTTTGCAAGCGATTGGCGGAACGCACACACAAATCACGATTTCCCTAACTTTTGCTCATCATTTTCAGATGTTGAAGCTACATTTTGCTCATTTCGCCAAAGTTACCGGTTTGAAAGACGCACACAAAATTCCTTCTAAAGTTTGTGAAAAGATTTTTCAAATCGTCGAATGAAATCGAAAATAATTTATATCAACTCCCGAGTTAAGCCGGGTATTCAGGTAGTATATAATATATGTTTATAATAAAATAAATTTTAAATGTTCAAAACAAAAAACTGCTGTTTTTCTTAATTAAAACTCGATTTTTTTTACAGACCATGTAGTTTTGAGAATTAAATAATCATTTTGTTCTATTTTTATGACTTCTTGTTCTATTTAATTTTACATTACTTAGAACCTTTCACTATTTTTATATGCAATTTCATTTTTAAAGTACTAATATTTAAGTACCTCATAATTATTTAAAGCCTTTATCTATATTTATAATTTCAAATAAATATTGCGCCTTGAATGTGGGCAGTTAAGGCAAGCAATTATACTGTCGCTGTTCAAATTGATATAGATTAAAAAAATATTAAATATTTATGTGGGCATGTTGCCCACAAAACGCCCACAAGCTTTTTTAATATCTAAAATTTGCATGCAATAAATTTTGCACTTAACCCAACAACATTCAACACTTGCAAATATGAAGCCGCCAAAATATTCGAATACTCAACGAATGTCGAACTCGATTTAAAATTGAATTGTGCTCAATTGACGCCAACAACTGGCGCGTCACATGTAGCCAACATATTAGCCAACATGACATTCAACGAAACAAGCCAACCAACGCGCTAGCACAGCAGTCATAAATAATAGCAACAAATATAAAATGTTATGAAAATTTACAGAAAATGACCAAAATATATAAAAACCAACAAAACCAAAATAAGAGAAAACAATAAAAGTGGGCCAAAAATTAGTAGTTGAAATAAAAAATAATACGCCATAAAATAATGAGCAGTCATTGGAAATGCGATTAATTACAAAAGCAATTGAATTTTAAACATGTTTTGAAAACTACTAAATTCGATGAAGCGATGGAAAATGACGCATATATGGGTTATTATTCTCTTTTTTTCTTCAATTAATTGGCAACATTAGCCAGACAAGCATGCCAAAAGGAGTTATGGTGGGCATAGAACAAGCTTGCATATATATTCATAAAATATTAAATAAGCAATAAAAATTGTATATTCACGCAAGGTACACATTTAGGACCATATAAAAAAAAAAACTTTAATAAACACCTCCAACTGAAAAAAAGAAATGTTTACATGTTCTTAAAAATTTAAAAATTAAAATTGTGTACTTGTCCTATGCATAATTATAGGTGCTGTTTTTAAATAAATACTATAAATATAGCTTAGAATTTTATAAACATATATTTACAACCAACAGTATTATCGTCAGTTACATAAGGCAGGCAAATTGCAAAAAGTTGAATTAATGTTACTCATACGCATCGATGTCCATGCTACTCGTAGAGGCTGCTAATGAATTTCTGTTGTTGTACAGCTTTTAGATTTTTCACAAGTTTAATTTTATGAACCTCAATAAATATGCAACCAAATTGAAAGTTCAGGCAAACCTTCTAATCGCTAGTATTCATGCACCATGTGGGACCATGGCAGAGTTCAATTTAAATGATTAAATGTGATTTCTGTGTCAAAATATTTATACACAAGTATACATGTAAATATATAATAGATGTGCATATATTATTTTAATATTTAGTTGCTTGTCTAACTCTGATCTTCCAGCCCGCGGTTTCATGCAATCAATTTTATAAATTAATTTGCCAATGACATGCGAATCAGTTGCAGTCAACTATAGTGCGCAGTCAATAGTGAACTGTAAGCAGAATGCTGAATTAATAATTTTTAATATTTTTGGTTTTATCGATTTACATTCAATGTAGGTTAGTGTTAGTGGCAAATGACTAAATTAATAACATTTCTGGAGACAGACAAATGAGCCAATAGACATATGGAAAGACAGACAGACAGATAGACAATCAGACAATGGATTTTTTTCGTATTTTGTAATTATATTAATTGAGGAGCAACACGTACTGAATTAACTCATTTAGGCCATGAACGCAACCTACATTTTGTATGTGAGTAAATTTCAAAATAAATGGCTTTTCTCTGTTCCTGATTTTTCCAAATTTCTTTCTCAAAATATAAGCACAAAAATAAATTAAAAAAAAAAAAAAAATATTGTTGTAAAATAAAAACAGTATATAAGAAATAAGGCATTTAAAATTAAGACAAATTTCATCGTTAAATATTAACAAGCGATTATTTTCTCTCCTTTCTTATTTGTTTTATAGAAAAGTATTTGTCCCTACTCTTACCTCTTGTTATTCAATTTAGAAAAAGAAAATGAAAAGAAAAATAATATACATTGATTTGCAATGCCTTTGGTGTTTTTAATTTGTAAAGTTTACATAACAGTTGATTTTTTTTGTGCAGAATTTATGTTGTCACCGCTTCGTGTCAGGAGTGTTATGTTTTACTTTATTTGCTTTAAGCATATTTTAATTGCTGATATGCCAACAAGTGGTTAACTGCAAGAAAACACACGATTAATCAATTTGAGTTTTATGTAATAAATGTTTATTTAAATTTAATCAGCAATTTGTGGTAAAATTAATATGTCAAGAGTGTTGTCTATGATTTTGCGGTTCTAGGCATTTAAAATAAAATCAAAAAAGTATTTGTATTTGATTGTTTAGTTTTTAACTGTTTCCTATATTTGGAATTTTTAGTGTAGAATTTTTTCAACAAAAATATTAAAAACCTATTAAAAGTCCTGAATGTTGTTTCAGCAACAACATCTATGCCGCCAAATTACTAAAATTTTTTTTTTTTTAAATTTTTCTAAAAATTTTTTATCAAATTAAATTTTTTTTGAATTAAGCATCAAATGCTTAAAAGAAGAAATTTTTAGTAGACTTCTATAGTATAACACTCAGGACAAAAATCGTATGCACTTCTGCAAAAACTTATATAAATAAATTTAACAGAATTTTTTTAAGAGCTTAAAAGTGCGAGTAGCGAGGGTAGGTCAGGAGGGAGGCAGTTTCCCACTGAACATTAGAAAAATAAAAATTTTAGTTTAAATAAAGAAATTCAACACATTTTATCTTATAATTAAATAGTTTAAAATTTATTAATATTTATTAAAGCTTAGTTTTTTTTTATTACAAACGTACGGCTGAAACATTTTTTATTTATTTATAAGTCACATGAAAAAATTCTTTCTTCCCCTCTCTCCCCCTCCCGCCCTGAACAAAATCCTGACTGCGCCCATGGTGGCGTAAACGGCTGACACATTTTTTATTTATATATAAGTCACATGAAAAAATTCTTTCTTCCCCTCTCTCCCGCTCCCGCCCTGAACAAAATCCTGACTACGCCCATGGTGGCTATGTTTAAAGTTGAAATATAAAACAGTCACAACTCAAAATTTAAAAATTTTTACTTTTTTATGTAAAACTCGTAGTTTTAAATAGAAGATGATTTCTTTTGCTGTCAAAATTTTGTACACATCTTCTTTCTCTATAATTTAAAAAAAAGTTTTGTCCCATTGTTTTGTATGGAGTTTCTTCAAAAATAAGATAGTTTCTTGCTCTCCTAGAAATTTAAAAATTTTGAGTTGTGACAATTTTGTATTTAGTGTGCGATATGTACGTGTTAAAGCTGTTAAAGCTTTAAATATACAAATTTGTGTGTTGCTTGCTTTGATATTTTCTCGGTCGTTGATTTATGTAAAGAGTTCTGTAAGCATTTTAATTTTTAAAATTAAATTTCTTGTTTGCAATTCCTTCATAATTTTTTTTTTTTATTGTTAAACGTTTTTTTTTTTTTATTTTTATTTGAATTTTTATGTATTTATATTATTGTTTGCATTTCCATTTGTTTGCATTTCATATAGCGTTGCCAGCAGCATTTTGAGCAAACAAACGATATTATAATTAAACACAAGCACATGCACACAAATATTCACACACACACACATACATATCGAGGCAAAAACGCACTCATCGTCACACATACAAATATGCTTTGCTAACTAACAACTTTGAGTGTTTGTCTTTGTGCTCGTTATAGTTGTTGTTGTTGTTGTTGTTGTTGTTGTTGTTGTTGTTGTTGTTGTTGTTGTTGTTGTTGTTGTTGTTGTTGTTGTTGTTGTTGTTGTTTTTGTTGTTGGTGTTGTTGTTGTTGTTGTTGTTTGTGCCTGGCTGGCATACTTTTTTTCCTAAGTGGTCTTTTGGCGCGCTTTGTGCTGTCTTTTCGAATGAAATATGAGTTGGAAGCCAGTAATTTGCTTGTTCGAGGCTTTTTAAAGGATTTCAAAGGCTTTCAAGTAAATTTTTTATAGCTTTATATGTGAAGCTCAGTAATTTTAAGAAATACATATTTAATGAATGAGCAGATATAAAGTTGATTACCTCATAATAACAGTGAATTGACTGCATGTAGGAGGGAAGATTGTGGTTGGCATAAAGATTTGCGAAATTGACAATATATGGTTTAAAATATCTGTAAAGCGTTCTTAAAATAATTTCAATTAGCTTCCAGCCTACATGAAACAGGAGTGACAAAAGAAATCATGAGCTGTTTAAAGTAGCCAAAACTAATTTTAAAATAATCTGTACATACATCAAACTGTAACAGATAACAATCTGTGTATGGAAATACTTTATTGAAATTTTGATTTCGCTGGATATTTGGAACTACACGAAATCCATAAATGCCATTTTCAAAATGTTTGTCTGTCTGTCTATCTCTGCTAGATTTGAATACAACCTACCTGTCCAAAGCCAGGAAAAAAGGTGGATAGTTTCAGATAAGATGCTTTGCGCCGAATCATGATTGTCAACATAAATTAGTCTTTTTTCAACTGTGTAAAGTTTGGGTCTACATTGAAGCCCTTTTGTAAATACAAATATAGGATTGCTGTCTGTCTGACTGCCTTTTAAAGCATCACTCAAAGCTGTATTTATATAAAACTTGACACGTTTGTTTCTTATATTTCACGTCAACATATAGGGTAGTTTTTTTTTGCAATAGTAAAAAACAACTTTTCAATAAAACCGGCTTATTCGCAAAAAAATGGAAAAGTGATCTTTTTAAAATCTAGATTAAAAACGGGGTGGAGATACATAAAAATAATGTATGAAAGAATTTCTGACCATTAAAAGATCTGACCATGAAAATCTACGGATAAACGTGACTTAACAGGTCATTCAATAAGTCCGCAGGATAAGTAAGAAAAAAACAAAATATTGATAATACTCGATTATATTATTCAACATAGTTGTCTTCGAGACCGATACAACGAGTATAGCGATTTTCGATACCACATTTATAGTACGATTTCTCTTTCTCGTGAAAATAGGGCTCAGTTTTAGCGATTACTTCATCATTGGACTCGAATTTTTTCCAGCAAGCATTCTCTTGATATCTGCAAACAGGAAAATATCGCTGGGGGCTAAATCTGAAGAAGATGGTGGGTGGGTAAGCAATTCGAAACCCAATTCATTCAATTTTGCCATCGCTTTCATCGATTTGTGACACGGTGCATTGTCTTGATGAAACAACACTTTTTTCTTTTGCAAATGTGGCCGTTTCTTGGCGATTTCAGCCTACAATCGATCCAAAAGTGCACAGTAATAGTCGTTGTTGATGGTGGTTCCTTTTTGGAGATAGTCGATGAATAGTTTTCCTTTCGTATCCCAAAATACAGACGCCATCACCTTACAAGCCGACTGTTGGGTCTTTGCTCGCTTTGGATTCGGTTCGTCGACTGCTGTCCACTCAGCTGACTGTCTTTTGGATTCTGGTGTGTAATCCATTGTCACATATCGATGATAGAATTCGATTTTATTGCGGTTTAACAGCGCCAAACACTCCTCTGAAGCATCAATTCATTGTTGTTTTTGGTCGACTGTGAGCTGACGCGGCACCCACTTTGCACAGAGCTTTCGCATACCCAAATGTTCGTGTAAATTGGTGAAAACACTACCATCTGATATTTTTACAATGTGAAAAAAAATTATATGGAAAATTTAGTAACACCATCTATGTGTCACCCTATGGACTTTTTGAACGTACTGTTAATTAGCATAATTAATTAAAGGATAATTAACATTAAAAAAATTACCATTAGCTTAGCACTAAAAAAAATAAAAATATCTTCAAAACTATAGAAATTCTTAGGAAAATGCTATTTTGAATATATCAGCGTTACCTGGGGCAAGAAAAAACGATCTGAATTTCAAAATTTTGTATTTTTTTATTTTTATTTTTCCGATTTTTTTTTTAATATATTTCATAAATATATAATACATTCACTCCTATCCTGTCTAAAAATAACTACAAAAATTTATTTTAACAATACCATTAGCTGACTATATTTGTAATCTTTGTCTCTGAAAAAATTGTCACAAAATGCGGTTATGGGGCACACATGTGCGCGGGCATAGAAAGGATACTTTGATTTTCTCACTTGAAGCATATTCAGTAGTCAAATATCGTCATTAGTGTCCTTATATAGCGTTTGTTTAATCATTACCATTTGACTGGTGTTTTGATTAATTATATTTTAATTTTTAGTCATGTCAACCTTTCAACTGGAAAAACACCAAAAAATTGATTTGAATTCTCTGCTGTAAGCAATTAAATATGTTTTGTTGTGAAAAAAGGCACACAATAAATTGCTTCAGAACATAGTATCTAAAAAAGCACTTTACAGTGTTATTTGAATACAGTCCATATAATCTATCTTCTACCATATTTTTCACGATATTTTTATTAATAAAAATGTATATTTTCTAATAACTATGGGTAGAGCTTTTTTGCCAAGATGAACCGGAAAAAAATTTCGGGGGAAAATGTACATTGTAGTCCGGGAAATTTTGTCTGGGATTTCCGAGACTCTCGACAAATCTGAGGAAAAACAATGTATAAATGTTTAATTTTGTTCTAGCAATTAACTACAAGGTTATCAAAACTTCCAATAGTTTTCTAACTATAAGATTAAATCAAACAGAACTTTTGAAAATGCGTTGTCAACAAGTAAGCCAACATCCAGGATTTACTTCACATTTTCCCATTTTAAGTGAATATTTCTAGGTACAGTTTTTGTACTCACGTGAAATTTTCGGTTCGCCAATTTTGATATCTTCAAAAAAACCTATAAATAAAAGTTGCATATTGCCTTTCGAACGGTATACAGAACATCTCATTTTCTCTATACAAGTGAACATTTCTAGCTCAAAAATAAATAGTAAATGGATAGTATTAAAAAATTTCAAAAAATTAGATTTAATTCCAGGATATATTCAAAATCTCTAGCTTTAACGCATAAAAGTATATATTTTGTTATGCAGAAATTTACAAAGCAACATGCGTAAACACACAATTATATTAAGATATGTAATGGTAACTAATAGGGTTGGTATTATATGGGCTCTTGCCAATCCCGGTAGTTTGGGGATTTCAATATTTAGTCTCGGTATTTTTTTTTTAAGTTATTAGAAATAAAATGCAAAAATGTGACATTACATATAATTAGAATCCCCAAATATACTCCAATTACGAAATATTAAAAAATTATGCAAAGCTTAAGAAATAAGATTTTAAATTGTAAGTTTTATTAGTGTAAAGCACTAATTTTAATAAAAATAACAAAGTGTAAACTTTTGGCTGTTAAATTACAATATATTGTTTTTGTATCACAAGAAATTTTCATAAAACAAAACTTTTTTAAGAAATATACTTTCAATTTAGTTCAAAGATTTGTTTTCTTCTTTCTCTACAATTAATTAATTGCCGTAGCCCATTTTGGCCCGGTACACGATCCCGTTGAAATTTTTTTGTGAATTTTAAAACTCGTGCTATTTTGAACCATGATATAAGAACCCAGGTAGCATTGATAAGTGTTGATTTGCTCTTCTAAAGGCATACTATAAGTTGTCAAAAACAGCTGTTCATGCAACACAGCTAAGAGTGAAGCAAATGAACATACACCCATTGGCTGCATTCAGCGGAAAATTTGCTACGTAGCTGAATTTGCTACGACAACATTCGTGCTGAATGGTATGTAGCCTAAATCACTCACACAATATGTTCCCTGAGCGGTTACCACTAATATAACACGATATTCGTTAATGAAAATATATATAATTTCGGTCTTATGCATGTGCAGCTGCTAAGGTTGTTCTATTGCTGCACTTTTACATATTCAACAATTTTTATGTTTTCACTAATTAATTAATATTAGTTTATTATACTTACAATGAAGCAAAATATGGTAAATATTTGTACGTGAATAAGAAAATGTTTGATTAATTGCAAACTCTAAAAAAAGACAATGGCCGATTGTGCTCGCTCTCTTCTTTGCCATGATATAATTTTACTTCCTGCTAAATAATATGGAAAAAAACAAACTAATAATCACTCACTATTATTGCAATACTCACTATTAATAATAAAATAAAATAGGAAATATTTTATAAGCAAGTGTTTCTTCTTTGCAAACTCTGAAACATAAACGATAGCGAAAACATAAACAATAGGCCTGTTTACCCTGTGTCTACATGTGCCAGTAATCACTTGCAAGTGGAAAATATATACTGTCTTCGAAAAAGTTTGAAATTAGCTGCAAGTTGCTTCAGCGTCCACATGTGCAAGTGGAAGTTCTTTTAAAAATGTCGTCGAATGCAAAGGTTCTCCCTGAAATTTGTATTTTGTATTTGTATTTGTATTTATTGATTCAATTATTAGTACAGTAAGATCTAATAAAGTCTTTTGGCGTACAACAATTTTAAAAATTTAACAATTTAAAAAATTTTAAATTTAAAGAATTAATAATCAACTTTTAATTTAAATTATGGCTTAAAACTAACAATGAACAAAAAAAAAGTAGCAAAATTTAAAAAATTAATAATCAACTTTTAATTTAAATTATGGCTTAAAGCTAACAATGAAAAATGTAGCAAAACATAGTAATTAGAGATATAAAAAAAAAAAAAAAAATTAGCATTACATTTAAATTAACAAAATTAACTTAACTAAAAGAAAGAAGGAGTAATTAAAAATGAAGCAGAAGAGAGAAGGAAGAGATTTAAAGGTTAGAGAAGTATGTTGTAATTGATAGCTTAAATTTGTTCGTGCTGACAAGACTTTTAATGTTTGAAGGAAGCGAGTTCCAGAGCTTGATGGCGTTGATGAAAAAGAGCCTCTCGGACTGTAAACAAGTGTATCTTGGTATTATCAAGTTGGAAGTTCTGTTCGATGCACTGAATCGGAGTGTATCGAAAAGGTATGATGGAGTCTTATTGATTATTAACTTGTGCAGAAATATGCAGTTTCTTGCGTTTAAGTATCCAATTAAACTGCAGCCTAAAATTTCCTTACTTTTAACAGATACATGGTCAAAACGTCTTAAGTCAAATATATATCTAGTCAAATCATTAAACGCAACACGAATTTTGTGCTCAGAATGGGAGTCCAATTTACTATAAACTAGCTCGGAGTAAGTTATTATGGGCAAAATAAGTTGAATAACAAGTCTTTTTTTTTGTCAAGGTAGGAGTAAACTTAGACGTTAATCGAAGGCATCTTAGTGTAAAGTATATTCTTTTAATTATGTTATTCACATGGTCAGTACAAGTTAACTTGGAGTTGATATAAAATCCTAAATTTTTCACTTTGTCAACTATCTGTAAACGGTTGCCATTTAGACTAATTGTCGGTATTTGGTTAAAGTCAAGTCTTTCCTTGGAAATAGGAAGAATATACGATTTATTCGCATTCAGGCAAAGATCGTTTTCCGAAGCCCATCGAGAAATAGCATACAAGTCGTCATTTAGCCTACAGCATAAATCCTCCAGTAGTCCAATTCGGTTTGAAGAATATAATTGAAAATCGTCGGCATATGCATGCATTGTCATATCATTACATGTTGTAAAAATGTCATTAATAAATAAACTAAACAACAGAGGTCCAAGAATAGATCCTTGAGGAACACCTGATTGTATTTTAGCATAGTCAGAAAATGAATTGCCAATTTTAACTCTTTGCATCCTGCCATCTAGATAGTTTGCAATTAAAGAGGCAGCCGCATTACTGAACCCAAACAAAACTATCAATTTCCGAACTAACATATAATGATTCACACTGTCAAATGCTTTTGAAAAGTCAAGAAGACATAGGTGTGTGATATTTCCAGAGTCATAATTAATGCGAATGTCGTCTTGAATCTTGAGCATAGCTGTTGCGCAACTATGTCCTGTACGAAAACCAGATTGGTACGGTGAAAGTAGTTTACGAGACTCTAAGTATTCATTAAGTTGTTTACACATCAAGGATTCACAAATTTTAGAGAACGAGCATAGAATACTAATGGGTCTAAAGTCTTGCATAGAGGAAGCGTTACTGACTTTAGGGATTGGTATTATTGTAACTAGCTTCCAAGAGTTGGAAAAACATGAAACAGTAAAACAGTGGTTTATAACGTGTGTGAGTGGTTTAATAATAAACGGCAATATAATTTTAATAAATTGTAATGGAAAACCATCACTACCAATGGCATTAGACTTAATTTTCATAATTGACAATATTACATCATTTTCATCAACATTACAGAAAGAAAACTGATCATTAACAAAGGAATTGCAAGTGCTGCGAACATTACATTGATTTACATCAGTATTAACTGAAGATTTAAATAGAAAAAACTTATTGAGACTATTAGGTTCAAGTTCACACTTTTGATCATCTTTACTGCTTACACCTAGGCTACGAATATTCTTCCAAAGAATTTTAGAAGGGAGAGCACAATTTAATTTTTTAAAGAAATATTTTTTTTTAGACATTCTAATAATAGAAACAGCATTATTTCGAGCTCTTTTGAATAATTCCCAGTTATTATTAGTGGGATGTCTTTTCCATTTAACATACAGTTTGTTTCTTTTATTAATGGCAACTTTGACATGTAACGTGTACCATGGGCAGGACTTATTGCCAATTATAGACTCACGAATTGGAACAAAATTATCAAAAGCATATTTAACGTGTGATACAAGAACATTTAAAATTAATGCTTGAAATTAAGTAATGCAGTAATGCTTGAAATTAAGAAGTTATAAAACGAGGAAAACATGTAACTAATTTTGCTTCTTCTATATACTTGAGGAAATCCCGAAAAAACCCACAAAGCACTACAAAAACATCAATTTTATCCCTGTTTCTGACATTTATTTGCAGCAAGTGAAAAAATTCACTGCTTAGGAAATTTCCGTGCAAATAGCGCTACAAATAGGCTGCAAGTCCGAAAAGTGAGTGTGTTAGTAAAAATGTTTGAAAAACATTCACTCGCACGTGTGGACGCTAGGTTACGTACTTGATTGTAGTAACATACAAGCTGCTAGAACGTGCTTCCGTATTTTTCTAGCTCAAAAGAGATAAGAAGAACAAGCATAAAATCACTCTCTCGAACAGGCTTGATATGAAAAAAACGTCATTTTCGTACTGTAAATTTCGTAGTTTTACAATAAATTTTTCATTATTCATAAGCATATTTATACATAAAGGTTTTAATGAAAAATTAAATAGAACCTTTAAGAGTTTATTCATGTTATTAATATCAAATAAAATTAATATATTAATAAGGTTAAAAAATTATAAGATTCAATTAAATTTGTATTATATTGTATTTGTTTGTTATGTCCAATTTATAACAAGACGAATTCTTCACTCTTAAATCAACGTTTGTGTGCTCAAAATGCCTCTGATTTTTGTCTTATTTAAGTTTATTTGAGAAAAAATACGACCAACGTTTGCTGACGAACTACGCTAGGTCAAAATTTTAAAAATTAATTTTCGCATCAAAGAAAATGCCAAAGTTTAGTCTCCTCTTCTGATTGAATAAACTGTTTTCCAGTAATATTCAATTTCTACTTATTCTTCTGAATAACTGAAAAGCTAAGCAAACTCTAAATTTAAAACTTCAGAATCAAGACTTTTCTAAGACCAGATTACGAAATAGTTTAAGCAAATCGGCAAATATTTTTAAATGTCAGTATCTCTATGGGACTTATCACATTTGATAATTGCTCTAACTTAAATTTTACCTCAACAGCGAAATATAGCTGATCCAAGCACACAAATCAAATTTGAATCTGAACTTAATTCTCAAATTTGAAATAATAAAAGAAAAGCGATTTAACCAAAAAAAGTAATTTTTGACAAAAAATTGGAAGAAAAACGCCAGGTCATAATTGCAGCCAAAAAAAAGTCGAAATGACGATCGTCAATAATACCAACCCTGCTTTATGCTACATACCATTCAGCCCAAAACTCACGCAACAGCTACTTAGCAAATTTTTTGCTGAATGCAGCCAATGTGAATTAAACATAGCTTATAATGAACGCTTTCTTTCTTGGCATTTTTTTTTTTTTTTTTTGACAACTAATGGTAGGCCAAGGAACTGTCACTTCTACCTGTATTCTTGTATCATGATTTTGAACATAATCAAGAAAAATCCATTAAAATCTTTTTTTCCCTATCTGTAATGGTTTTCGAGTAACGGTTGGGGTTTTCTACCCATTGGGCCAATAGATAAACTTATTTAGACAAAAACTAATTTTTGTAGAATAGAAGTTTATTTGAAAAAATTATGAAATTTCATTGAACAAATGTCAGTTTTAAATGTAATCAAATGAAAAATAAATATTTTTTGTTATTTTTATTTATTTATTTATTTATTTATTTATATGAAAATGGTTGTACAGTGGCGGCCGTGGCGCAGTGGGTAGAGTGTGTGGCCAATACGCCAGAGAACCCTGGTTCGAATCCTACCTGACACAGAAAGTTTTTTTAATTGAATTAATTTTTCTGTTCGGCCGTCACCTCTTTGCAGACAATGGCAAGCCTCATAGAGTAAAAACTGCCATGAAAAGCTTCTTGAGAACATAAACCGTTCGGAGTCGGCATAAAACATGTAGGTCCACTCCTCGATCATTTGTGTTCAAACATTTCACTACACACACAACACAATTGATCATAAGAAGCTCGACCAAAGTCCTTTCAAGGGCTGAAATGGCCATTTCATTTTTTAAAGATATTTTTGAAACTATTGTACCATGTTTTTGTTCCCTTCAACGAGATCAAGTTGCCTTCATACAAAAGTACAATTTTTTTTAGAAAAAGAAAAATTTAGTTAAGTTGCAGTATAAATCAAACGATGCAAGTTTAATAAAATAACCCAAGAAGCGAGTTTTTGTGCATGAAATTCATATCATATGTATGACATTAAAATTTGCAAAAAAAAAAAAAAATTTAATCAACTGTTTTTCAATCTTTCCCTTGACTTAAGGGGGGACATCACATTGGCAGTTTTTTCAAATAAATATTCCTAAAATTCTAAGAAAAAAAATTTCATGGAAAAAAACGGGTTCAAAAGTTACAGCCGGATTAATGAGAGCGCATTTTTAATTGTTGCGCTACCTACGTACGGCAGCTGGTATATACTTGTTTTACTTGCTACCTGACTTTTGGTGGTTGTTATTTCGTACCTACTTGAAGGGTGGGTTTTTTTTTTTTGTGTTTTTGAATTTCTTTATATTTTTTTATATTTATAACTCATATAGTGGACTTTTTATTTTATATGCTCAGTTATTTGGCATCTTTTGAAGCGTGAAGCGTGAAGTCGTGGTTTTTTTTGTGAAAAAGATTGAAAAATGAAGCGTCGTTCTTTAGATCGAAAAGGAATTGTTAATATTGCAAGCTGCATGGCAGTGTCTACTTACAATGACGGCGCTTATAGTTATTTGCAAATGTTTTAACTACTTGGTATCACCATAGGAGCTACAGCATTGAATTTTTCAAAAGGAAATGATGCAAATCGTTTAAAATGCGCCAGAGTGAAGGCATATGAAGCTTCAAAAGTAGCCCGAATTGCAAAAAACTATAAGAAACAGCACAACACAAGATAACGAAGGCATACAGTACGAAGCAGGCATGGCAGATTGAAGGTAACCTTTTTCTCTTTGTTCACAAACTTTAAACGCGTTTATCTCGAAACCATGTTTTTCGTACTGGTTGCGGCACTAGCGGGTTCATTTTTTGACGAATTTTTTTTTTTTTTTGTATTTTTTAAACTTGATTCGCTATCGTATGACACGAGCTTTTTTTTTAAATTTTTTTTTAGATTTTTTATGAATTTTTAAAGTCAATATTTTTTCGAAAGAACACACTTTCAAATTTGGAACATCACCAAAAATTAAAAAAAAAAAAGCTCGTGTCATACGATAACCAATTTTGTTAAGATTTAAAAAAGTCATTTTTTTCAGATCGGACAATTTTTGCAACTCCCAGCGCTGCAACCACGAGGCCCCGTTTTTTCTCTGCCACCAGTTTGGAGCTCTATAATACCATGTTGGAGTGAGAAATATATTTTTTGAATTTTTTTTTCTTGTAATTTGTTCAATTCTCTACAATAATAAAAAAAAAAATTTGGAAAAATAATTGTTTTTGACTGAGTTATGAATTTTTAAAAAAAGGCCTGTTTTCTCTGCCGCGAATGTCATGTCCCCCCCTAAAATACCTTTTTCACACTTTTAAAACGGTAATATTAGAGATTATTTTATGATAAACTTTCTAATGCCACAATTTGCATCGACTTCTCATGGGATTTTTATCCCGGTATTGCCATCCCTAGTAGCCAACAAACATTCCTTGTTTTGCCAATCAAGATATGAGAAATCCCTGCTTAGCAACAAGATGTAAACTTCTTTGCAAAAAGACATTTAATAGAACTAATGGAAGCAAATGGAATGCAATGTTGTTATTTGATGTTCTGCTTTGATTTATTGCCAGCTTAAGCCTTAGAGCAGTTAGTTCAAAGATGAAGTAATAAATTAAAGTGAACAAAAAATAGCCACAAAGCACATTTTTATGGTTAAAAAAAGAAATACAAAAATACGCACCAAATAGACCAAACAATCTACTGGGTCAAAACCTTAACCTTAGGTAATGTTTATGTGTTTATTTGCAATAGTGCTGGGTTTGTCTAAATGCTTGTGTGACATACTACATTTAAGTCTAGCAATTGAAATCAACTACAGCTCGCTCAACTGTCAATTGTCCTGGGGCAGGTTTATCTAGAAAATGTTATCAAATCCCTCTAATGGGAGCCCACGGCTGTGACATATAAACATCTATATAGTAAATGGACAGACACAAAATCCACATTTGTACGCATGTTCAGACATGTGCTTCTATGTAGATGTGTATATAAAAAAGAACTTGCATGTTCAAATATATGACTTTGAGCAAGCAAAGTTTACAATTTACATTTTTTTTCTTTATACATATATATAAAAGCTATAGTTTACATTCCTTAAATGTTATTGTTGTTGCTTGTGGTTGCTTGTACGTGCACCCTTTGTTTATTTACCTGATTGCCTGAAGTTGCCCTCTAGTTTATTCATTTGATTGCATGAAGTTGCCCTCTAGTGACTCATTTAACAATTAACAAAGCTTTGCTTGAATCTCTCTCTGATTCGCAGTTGAGCTTGGCGCATGTTTCGGTATTATTTAAACAATTTTGTTATTTTGTTTTGTAAACATCATAAAAAAATATATTGTGTAATATTGATGTAAAAGCGTAAATCACTTAATTTTGCGTCACGTTGAAGTATTCATGATAAATTGTTGTTCAGCGTGACAGAAGTGAAGTTGTAAAAAATATTTATATTAACTTGTGAAATTGGTTCCTAAAGTTTTTGAGTCTATTGTGAAGGTTATATTGGGAAGTAAGAAATGGCATCACGGATGAACAGCATGGATTTGTTAATGGCAAATCCACAGTTTTCATCCGTGCTTTGTTTGCTAGTTTTTGTCTGAAAGGTATGGAGAATGGTGGGCAAGTGGATGCTATATACACTGACTTCTCAAAAGCCTTTGATAAAGTTCAACATAATACACTCATAAAAAAGCTAGAAAAGTTAGGAATTCACTCAAATTTACTGAAATGGTTTCGTAATTATTTATGCAACCGTATGCAATTTGTTAAAATCGGATCAACAGTGTCTAAAGTTATACATAATCTCTCTGGTGTTCCTCAAGGGAGTCATGTAGGACACTTATTGTTCATATTGTTCGTTAATGACCTTCAGGATGTTATTAAAAACTCGAAGTGTCTCCTTTATGCGGACGACTTAAAAATTTTTAAAGCAATCAGGACTAGTCAGGATGGCATTCTATTGCAAGAAGATGTTCTTTCGATGTCAAACTGGTGCACTGATAACTGTTTGCACTTAAACATATCCAAATGCAAAAGCATAAGTTTTACTAGATCACCATGTTCTCTAATTAACCATTACTTTATACAAGATAGTTTGTTATCTAATGTGCAAAGTCAAATAGATTTAGGGGTAATTTTTGATAACAAAATTAATTTGAACAGTCACTTTGACTTTATTGTGTCAAAAGCTAATAAATTATTAGGTTTTATAAAGCTCAACACTAGTGAATTCAAAGACCTTTATACGTTCAAATCCTTATATGTATCCCTAGTACGATCAACACTAGAGTATGCTTGTAATATATGGAGTCCCTCATATGCGGTTACTATAAGCCGTATTGAGACAATACAAAGGAGATTTACCAGATTTGTCTTTAGAAAAACTGGTTGGGATAACGGATTTTGGCAAAGGTGTCTTCTAATAGATCTAAAAACGCTTGAAGCCAGACGTAAATATTATCTTGTTATGCTAGCTAGAGATGTACTTTGCAACAAGAAGGTTGCTGCGCGCTATTGTCTCTTTTCCCGATATATGCTCCTTCAAGACATCTGAGATGTAGGCAGCATTTTTTTTTTAATTTCTCGAGCGAGGACAAATTACAGTATATCTGATCCTATTTCGATATCCTGCATAGAATTTAACTCTGTTCATAATGAACTACATATTTCTCAATCTCGTCAATTATTTAAAAAGGAACTACTAAATTTGCTCTAAACAGTAATTGTTATTTCCCTACTCAGTATCAAATTGTTATACTTGTTATATTATTATCAATAAGTATAAGTTAATGAAAATGCTGTTTTGCTTATATAAACATTTTAATATTAATGTATTTACTGCTTAGGGTAAGAGAGTTCTACTCGATAGATGAATAAATAAATAAATAAATTGAAGAAATTTTAAATCAAAGAATTTTTTCAAAAAGCTTTTAATTTCATGCTACTTTTAAGGATAGAATTTTTTAAAACAACTCAAAAGCAGTAAATTTAAGCTTAACAAGTAACTTTTAAAGCTTTTGAGATAAATACTGTCATTTGTGCAAACGTAAAATGTTGCTCATACGCCATGTGTTCCCAAGTTTAGCACGATTTGCAGACACGCTTGTTTTTGACAGACTTAATTCAGTTATTTCCTCTGCACAGCCTCTGCAATTTTAATTGTTCTTACTTTTTCTTGAATTTAATATGCCAAATTGGTCAACAACAACAACAACAACAATAATGTTAAAATAATCACAATGAATTTGAATGTTGCTGCTGAATGAATGCCTTCTTATCTGCCTTTCCTACTCCTTTTTTAATTTATAAGCTTATTTCACTGTCTATCTCACTAGCCACTTAAACTTCATTAATCTGCCCAACACAGCTGAGCTGTAACAAATGGCAAATAAGGAATGTCTAGCATTTCTAAGAACTTCAACACGAACTCTTGAGCAAAGTAATTAATTATTTTTATTTTTATTTTTTCATTGCTTACAGCAAACAAACAAACAAAAAAAAATTTTGAGACAGGCAGAAGTTCAGCTACTTTTTTTGGTGCTCACACACAGTCTTAAAATTTACTCGAATCTGGTAGAATCAAGTTTCTAATAAAAATAAAAACAAATCCAACACAAGAGAAATCGTTACGTTAGTGTGTGTTTGTTGTTTATTTTGAAGGCCATTTTGTAATAGAACACCGCGTGGTCATGTAGCGTCATTCATCAAATTTACCGCCTATGTGTGAGTGTCTCTACGTCTGTGTGTGTGTGTGCGTGTTACACAAATCAGTTGCCGTACAATAGTCACTCAGTCATTCGCCCCACTTGGCCAAAATCAAGCCAACAACTCGACACGCTGTGCCGACAGTGACTATGCGACTTTTTGTTATTGTTGTCATTTTTGTTGTTATTGTTGTTATGTCTTGTCAAGCCCTTTCAGGCCATCGCAATTCAAACGCATGACAAATAAATGTTTGTGTGCTTGCAAGTTGAGTGAGTATTCAGCACTAGATTAAAAAATAAAAAAAATTAAGCATGATTTTAGCAGAAATAAGAGCAGAAATTATGAAGGATGAGCATGAAAAGGCAAAATAAAAAAAATCATTATGCTTTAAGAAGTTTTTCATTGAGTTTTGGGAATAAAATAATCTATACAAATGATTTAAAATAAATTTTGTTTCTTTCGATTTCTTCAAAAACAGCTGGTGTGTACAAAGTTCAAAAGAGTGTTTTGTACTGAGATAGTATTTTGAAATTTAAAAACAAAATCAACATTCTTAAACGTAGCAAATTTTCAATTTATAACTTTTGCGAGCTTAATCAACGATATATCTGTGCCCAGAAGTAATAATTGTATAAATCAACATAAGAAATAGTTGAGCTAACGTTGAAACACAGCTATCCTTAAATATTGTCGTTATATCCACTAGAGCCCTAAATGTACACGCAGAGAAAACATAGTAACCACAAACATGTTTTGAGAGGATCATAGTATGATTGAGTTTATGATTGCTACTATCATGTTCATAAACAGTCAATGCTTGCGACGACCATCTTTCAACAAAGTATTTTTGTTTTTTTTTTTTTTTGAAACATGAGCTGATTGGTAAAATCATGTTCTACAGAACACATCTTATTGGATTGACTATGAGATGACTATGGCAAAAATGCTATCGGAAGAATTATTTATTGAAGCGAAAATAAAATGATTGTAACAGCTTTTTTCAGAGCATACATTTGTGTATACAACCATTAAATTATTGAAACAATATTTTTCTCTCAGATTAATTCTTATGCATAAAATGATTGCCACAATAATATTCCAAAACAGCACCTAGTTGGACTGACCATAACATGATTCTGACAACAATGTTGTGAGAAGAAAAGCTTATTGCAGAAAAAAAAAAAAAATATTGCCACAACTGTTTAAAAAAAAAAAAAACAATTCTTGTAGCAGGCATAATGTTATCGAAGGAATCATTTTTGTAATTCATTTCTTATAGCAAAGATCAAAAAATTATTAAAATAATAATATTCTAATACACCATCTGGTAGAACAGACCATAGCATTATTTTGACAATAATGATGTGCGAAGAAAATCTTATTACAGAGACAATTGATTACAACAACAATTTTGAATAAATCAACTTTTATAAGAACCATAATATTATTGGAACTATTATTCTTTTAGAATCCATAATATTTTCAACGCAATCTGCAGCCTTTTTGTGAAAAAAAACATGGTTCTAACAATAAAGTTAGAGGTAGAAAAGTGGAATGTCGCAAAAGCAGGGTGCAAAAAAATACGTTCGCAAACGATTAAAATACAATACTTCTCATTTTTAAAAATGTTCCGATTGAAATTTATTTTAAAAATACTTCTCATGAGAAACTGAAAGCAACGATTTTTTGAAAACAACATCAATGTTAACGAACGTTCGGCAATAATAGTTCGAAAAAAAATCAATTTGAATTCAATCAATTCGAACAATTGTTTAAAATGAGCTATCTTTAAATATACTGAACGAACGAATATTTCACAGAACGAATCATGAAAACAATTGTATTTTAATCGATCTCAAACGTACACTCAAAATTTATTTTGAACACTAGGAGGTCAATGAAAATGTTGTTTTTCGCTTTAGACATATGTCGGGGGTCGCTGTTTTAAGATCGAATGTCAGAATAAAAAAAAAATTTTGTGTGACTCAAGGGTGAATCCAAAAATGTTATTTTTAAACACTTTTTGTACTTTTTGCTTGAAGTATAAGGGGTCGATGATTTGAAATTTGATGTGGATCCTCAAAATCTATGTACACTTTCAACATGTGCTTGCAGTATCGGAAGTCGCTGCTTTCGATTCTAATGCCACAGGTACATACATTTAATTTGACACTAGGGTGAACCCTACAAATGTGCTTTTTGTATGGAGTCGTTGATTATGAATCTGTATCAGAGTTCAATATAGTATAAATGCAATCCAGTTAACATGCTTCGTTCCAAATGAAAACAATTTTATATTGGTCAGTGAGTTTGATACGTTTATTGGCTCCTTGTGTAAAAAAATGCCTTGTCAAGCAAAGTACTAATATTACAGCTGCACAGTGTGTACTTCTGAGAAATAAGAGTTTTGCATACTGACTACTTTTTTTTTTTTTTTTTGTGTTTCCAAATATTGTTTATTACTACTTAATCCATTTTTTAAGGATACAAGTTAATGTTATTATACTATTCAAATACATCAGTAAGAGTAGCAACAAAGAAATTTAAATTTTTAAATTGACATGAATTTTCTAAATTCTGCCAGGGAAATTGCCATTTTCACGTTGTTCGTTCCATTTTTCACCCCAAGCATGGGGACACATCGAGGTGAATACCTTCTTAAAATAGTTGCAAGGCTCATACTCCTTACCACGGAGCTTTTGGCAGCGATGATACTCAATATAACTTTGATAGCAGTAGCGGGTTTGATTCTGGTTAGGGAATCGTGGATCGAACGGAGCTGTTTCCAGAGTAGTCATTTCTTTTTTGTTCGGAAAATTGAAGAAAAATTACAGCGCCCGACTGATTACAATGTGGCTGTTAATGGTTTTTCTTCTGACTCAATATGGCGACTTTGACGAAGCAAGAACTAAATTGGCTGAAAACTGCAATCGATTCGTATTGAAGTTCCGTTTAATGGAGTGATATAATTAAATAGTAATTAAGTTTTTCTATAATTCTAAAATTAATTAAAAAAATTAATTTTTTTAAAATACGGATCCACCCATATGATAAAAAATTTTCTAAGTTCTGATATCAGATTAAAATCACAAATACTCCCATTACATGTCTAAATTTAAAAAAGAATTTATAGTGGTCCACCGCGGAGTCAAATTCTCGAACACCAGAGGGCGCTGTAGTACAAATATTTTGAAAAACCTTGAAAACTCCTTAGCCGTGCATCCGATTTGCATGAACATTGGAATATAGGGATTTTCTGATATGGTGAGCGTTCCGGACTTATCTTTTTTGTGCTATCTTGAACACCAGAGGGCGCTTTAGTACAAATATTAGGAAATCGTGAAAAACTCCAAAACTGCCCATCCGATTTGGATGAAAATTTGTAAATAGCGATTTTTGAGTACGGCAAGGGTTCTGGTGCTATCTTTTTTGCTCTTTCTCGAAACTAGAGGGAGCTGTTGTCCAATTTGTACGTGTGTATGTTATTAAACTGTTCCTTAACGGCTGCACTGATTTTGATGAAATTTTTTGTGTGTATTTGAGTGGATCCCTGAATGGTTCAGATTTACAATTGGAACAGGTAGATGGCGCTGCGATCGTGTTTAAGGCATTTTGTTTTTATAGCTTATCTCCGAAACCACTCATCCGATTTGCATGAAAATTTGGATGTAGAGGTTTTCGGATACGGTGAGTTTTTATGACTTATCTACCCTGTTCTATCTTGACCACCAGAGGGCGCTGTGTACAAATATTTTAAAAAACTTCTAAGCTGTTTATCCGATTTTCATGAAAATTGGTATATAGGGATTTTCTTATATGGTGACTGTTTTGGACTTATCTTTTTTGTACTATATCGAACACCAGAGGGCGGTGTTGTACAAATATTTTAAGAAATCGTGAAAAAGTAGAAAGCCGCTCATCCGGTTTGGATGAAAAATTTTATTAAAGGATTTTCGTGTACGGCAACTGTTTTGGCGTTATCTCTTTTGCCCTGTCTCGAAAAGTAGAGGGCGCTGTTGTACAATTTGTACTTGTGTATGTTATTAAGCTGTTCCTAAACGGCTCCACCGATTTTGATGAAATAGTTTGTGTGTGTTTAAGTGGATCCCTGGATGGTTCAGATTCGCAATTGGACCCGGTAGGTGGCGTTGCAATCGGGTTCCATGAATTTTTTTATTATAGTTTATCTCCGAAACCATTCATCCGATTTACATGAAAATTTGTATTTAGGGGTTTTCGGGTACGGTAGTTTTTATTACTTATCTATTTTGTTCTATATTGAACACCAGAGGGCACTGCAGTACAAATGTTTTAAACATCTCGAAAAACTCCTATCTTGGACTTTTTTTTTCTGCTCTATCTTAAACACCAGACGGTGCTATAGTACAAGTCACTTAAGAAATCGTAAAACACTCAAAAACCGCTCATCCGATTTAGATAAAAATTTGTATATCAGATATATAAGATTTGATAATCGAGTATAGAAAGGGCTTTGGCGTTATTTTTTATTCTATTTCGAAAACCAGAGGGCGCTTTAGCACAAATACCGCAAAAAACTCAAAACAACTCATCCGATACGTATGATTTTTATAAGTGGTTTTTGGGTGCGGTGAGTCTTTTGGCGCTATGTATTTTGCTATATCTTGAACCCCAGATTGCGCTGTACTACAAAATATAGAAAGGAGTAGCAAAGCGCAAAAGGTGATAATTATCTTCTTTTCTTCTTTATGTGTATTTATATTCCACTTTCTTTTTTCGCAAATCAGCACAGCTGATACCGAATTCTGTCGTATTTGAGTACGCATCAACACATGTGCACGTCAGTTGCGTCGTAAGTTGGCGTTGTTTTGAATTTTTGTCCAGTTTACTCGCGAATTAGCAAAAATTGGTTTTTGCTCTGATTTTTTTTCAAAAATGTGCAATCTATCGAATACAATATAAAACTTGAAAATATATTTTTGCAAGCGATCGGCGGCACGCACACACAAATCACGATTTCCCCAATTTTTCTCATAATTTTCAGATGTTGAAGCTACATTTTGTTCATTTTGCCGAAGTTACCGTTTTGAAAGATGCACACAAAATGCCTTCTAAAGTTTGTGAAAAGTTTTTCAAATTGTCGAATGAAATCGAAAATTATTTATATTAACTCCCGAGTTAAGCCGTGTATTCAGCTAGTATTTATACTAAATACTAAAACAACAACTAGAAACAACAACACCTAGAAAAGTTTCTTAAGGAGAAACATAAGAAGTAAAATAAAAAGTTGGAAAATTCTAAAGAATAATTCAAAGGCAAATTTAAAAATTAAAAAGTTAGTGGGAAAAAGAGGCAAAACTGCAAAATACTGTAGTAAAAATAATTTTAGCTTAAACAAAATTATTTTCATTTTAAATTTAAGTAGAAAAATTGTTAAAAATCTGCAAAGATAACTTTAGAAATTTTCTAAGATAATAAAGTCTTTCTAGAAGCTATTCACACGCGAAATATTCTCAAAAGCCTATGGATAGATTAACTATTTTCATAGTTTATATATATTTTTAATAATTCAATAAATTTAATATACAATAAACAATATTTTTCTAATAACATTTTACTTACATTTTATTAAATATTTGCATAAAATCCATTAAGCTCTGCTGCTTTTATTTCAGATTTTCCATAATTTTGTATAAATTAATTATTTTGAATTATTTATTTTGTGTTCTCTGTCACTGTCCTGCAGCTTGTCCCACTTGAAGTTTTCTTTTTTTTTTTGTGTCTTAGTTTTACCTTTACTGTTAATCGCTGTTTTTTACTCAGTAGAAATGCAACGGCATGGCTTCGACAGCTTTGCCAACGGCTATGTAGCGCTTTATTTTTCTTTTTTTATTGAATAAATTCAGTTGAGTTATTTTTTTGAAACAATTTGCAGAATACACTCAAATTTGTAGACATTTATTTGATAATTTAAATATTATTGAAACATTTAAAGCCACATTTAAGCGAAAAGCGTTAATTTTATTTTTTTGTGTTTCTTTATTTTATGTTGTATTTATTTATTTATTTTGTTTTATTTCTATTTAGCTATAGAATTAATAGTATTCACAACACACAAACACATTTATAAAAGCTGCTTAGAAGTTTAGATTTTTAATTTTTTTCAGTATGTGTTTTTTTTATAAATTTTCTTTATTTCTTTTCTATTTTGGGTTGTAATTCTCACTATATTTTTTTTAACTGTAGGGGAGGTAAAATTTAAAAAAAAATTACACATTGTATTCTTTGTATAGTTGTTGTTAATGTTATTGTTGTTATTATTATTCATTGTTGTTCTTTGCTTTCTAACAATTCACAAAGTTTCACTCTGTTGCTACCGTTATTGTTGTTATTATTGTTGAGCTACAAAATACTTTATCTATTATATTTGAATATTTATTTTTCTCTCAATGTCACACACACACACACACATGCTCTCATATTTAATCAAAGCCCCACTCATGGCTCCATTTTTTTCAATAAATAGTCACACAACAACAACTTCACGACCACAGCATATAATTTCGTATTTTTTGTGCCGTTTTTTATACTCTTTTGTATTTATAAGTCAATATTTTTTGTTTTTATTATTATCTTAAAATGCATGTTTTGACATACTACACACACACACACACGCATGTAGGTGGATATATATTAACATATACATAACATATTCACTTTTGTTTTTGTTGCTGCTTTTGTTTTTGTACACATTTTATTGCCTTTTCATATATAGATGGCCATAATTCGAATTTCCATAAAACGCTGTTTTCTTTTTGCACTGCGTTTGAGCGTTTAGTGTGTGGTGTGTGTATATGCGTGTGTGTGTGTGTGTGTGTCTGTGAGCGCGTGTGTTAACTTCCGGCGGCCTGCCGCCCTTGTTGGCCAACATTGGTTTGTTGGTTTTGTCGTGTTTTTTGCCTCTACTTTGGCCTCTTTTTATTACTGCCTCCCCTCATATTTGTCAGCTTTACATTTCTGTGCTGAACTTTTAATTTTATTTATTTTTCCGTTTTTGTATTTCAGAGAAATTTCATATAATTGGGGCTTCCGTTTAAAAAAAAAAAAAGAAAAAATAAAACTACCGTATTAAGTGAAATTCACAAAGTTTTTCTAGCTTTAACTTTTTCAGTTTTAATATAAAATATGTGTAGTAAACTTAGTAAACGCTTCACTGAACTCAAATATTTCAAATTAAATTCAGTTGAAATAATAAGAAATATTTGAATTGGTATTGAATTCTGCGTATTTTGTTTTAGTTAATACATATTGAGTAATTTTTCAATTTAATATTTCATGCTGCTTCAATTTTATTACTTGATGAACTTAGCAATGAAGCGTATCACAGAGTAAATCCAAGTGGCGCCTACATATAAGGTTACCATGTAAATTCACAGTAGATTTTAGCTTCCAAAAAATATTAATGCTTCAGTGCACAAAATTTATCGAAATGGGAATTCAGACAAAAATTTGAAGCAGCCGTTCAGCTTATATGACCGATCAAAGTCTAAATAATGCCAATCTTTCAAACTCGCATGAATGTTGCAAAATATTTTAAATGGGTCATTTGAAGAAAACTTTGTTAGAAAGAATTAAGTTATTCTTTTTTGATGAATAAATTATCATTAGAGTAGTGTAGCCTTGAGTGGGACATCGCCATGAGTGGGACAGTGGAAAATGTCTTTCTTATACTGGCAAATGTACTGGCAAATAATAAATGTGCCTAGCATACAAAAAATAATTGCCATTTTTAAAGTGAAAAGTTCTTTCGGAGTGTTGATAACTTTTTGATAAAAAAAAACAACAAAATGGCCATTTCAGCCCTTGAAAGAACTTTGACCGAGCTTCTTATGATCAATTGTGTTGAGTGTGTTGTGAAATGTTTGAACACAAATGATCGAGAACTGGACCTACATGTTTTATGCCAACTCCAAACGGCTAATGTCCTCAAGAAGCTTTTCATGGCAGTTTTTACTCTCTGAGGCTTGCCATTGTCTGCAGAGAGGTAACGGCCGAACAAAAAAATTATTATAATTGAAAAAAATTTCCGTGTCGGGTAATATTCGAACCAGGGTTCTTTGGCGTATGGGCCACACACTGCGCCAAGGCCGCCATTTTTTGGTAGGGGTAAAAATTAATATTTCGCGTCAGCACTATTAACGTCTGCAGTAATTTTAACTTCAACAATGTTAAAGTCAGCAATGTTAACGTCAGCAATGTAAGGTCACCGATGTAATGGTATATCGTCATCACTGTTAATGTTTTCACTGTTAACGTTAGCACTCTTAAGTCTTGCACTGTTAATGCTTGCATTTCTGAATCAGCTAACAGGCAAGCAGAAAACATAGCAACTTTTTTGTTTTTTGTACGGCAACCCACATAAGGGTGCCAGAATAGGGTTAAGAGTGCTCAGAAGAAATGTTGAAAGGCAAAAAATAATAGGGCCAATTCATATATTAGACCCCTCAAACGATCAATTTGGGAGAGATATGAACTATAATCGACAGTTTTTGTGTTTTTTGTATTGTGACTCCCAGAATGGTGGCAAATAGGTGGCAAATAGGTGGCAAATAGGTGGCAAATAGGGGTCAGGTGTTTTCAGAAGAAATGTTGAAGGGTAAAAAATAATAGGATCAGTTCATATCTTTAACC
Source organism: Coremacera marginata (assembly GCA_914767935.1). Classification (NCBI taxonomy): domain Eukaryota; kingdom Metazoa; phylum Arthropoda; class Insecta; order Diptera; family Sciomyzidae; genus Coremacera; species Coremacera marginata. The sequence goes on along the minus strand of OU612045.1, from coordinate 181,911,166 downwards.
CCTCTTGGCGTATTCATGACGTGGTATTGTGTATTAGTGGTTCCTTTGATATTTACAGTAAAAAAACGTTAACAAATGTTAACATTCACAAAATTAATTTACAATAAATTAGATGACTTTATCGTTAACATTCTGTTTAAAAAGTACCGGGAAATCAATCTTTGAAAAGCCAGTTGAAAGGGCTTGTATAATTCTATATATGGACATTTGTAAACTAACCCTAGATTTTGTATTGGTAATGGAATTTTTATCTCTGAATCGCTGAAAATCTAACAGAAAGTTATCAGTGAATCGACTTTATCAAAAACTCGCGCATATGAGTGCATTTAAAAGTGGTCGAGTTGTGGTGGAAGATTTACCTATATCATGTATCATATATTATATATATAATATATCATATATCATATATCATATATCATATATCATTTATTATATATGAGTTGCTCAGAGCACAAGTGGCGTAAGTCCACTTTTGGTAGTTTTGAGAAAATGGAATATTGAGAAAAATTCTTATCAGAAATTCTATGTATAAAGAACTCAGTTTTGCTTACAAGCTATGTCAAGAGAATAAAAAGAGCTATTCATATCGTAAAAAATTAACTTAATAATACAAAAAAATAATGAAGAATATTGCATACTAAATTGAACATATTTTTGAAATTTCTTATTTCCGCTGTATAAATCTAATGTGAGCTATTTTAAGAATGTTTTGATGAGGAATGATAGCATTTAGTGCCAGAAGTCGAACAAAACTTTCCCATAGTGATTATCTTCATTATTAAGGGAGATATAAAATGAATGCACTTACGCCACTTGTCCTCTGAAAAAATTATATAATTTGTCAGAACAATAACTAAGTATTGCATTTTATTCAGAGATTAGTCATATATAGGTGACATATTCCTCTTCACTTCTATGTACTTAACTCAATTTCCTTAAAAAATGGAGTTACGCCACTTGTACTCTGAGCAGCTCATATAGCATATCAGTCAAGTGAAAGAAATGGTAACGGAAAATCGACACTTCCGTTTGAGAGAGATAGCTGCTGAACTTTCTGTGTCGCACAATCAATTCGTATCATTGTACACGATTGTACATGGGCATAAAACGTGTTGACGCTACACTAGTTCCGAAAGATTAGTCACAGGTCTATCATTGTGAACGAATTTCTGAACAAAATTTCAACAAATATCATCAAACAACCACCGTATTCACCTGATATGGCTCCGGCTGATTTTTTCCTCTTTCCATAACTCAAATTACCACTTTTAGGCCCTCGTTTTTAGTTTGTAGAAGACATAAAAGAGAATTTGCGGCGAGAACTGAAGTCTCATCCAGAAAATGGGTTTGAAAAAGTTTTGATAATTGGATTATTCGTTGGCATAAGTGAATTATTTCACAAGGGGCGATTCCATATATATGAATAAATAATAAATTTTTTGTATTTTATTGAATAATTTTCGATACTTTCTTGACAGAATGTATGCTATGAAAATTTCTATTGTATTCGTAATACATTTTGTCATAAATTATTTCTTTACAGCACAAGCAAAAAAATTACAAATATCGCATATACAACAATTTATAGCAAGTATGTTCTCAGTCTAGAAATTATGTTGCATAATTTTTAAAAATATCATGCAAATATCAAATAATATCATGAATACCCCGGTCTACTCTACCTTTTTCGAGGTATAGAAAATTAAAAATATAAAAAATCACATTAAATGGCTCTCAGAACTTAGGCCCGAAAAAATGAGAAAATGATAAAGAGAAAAATGCCCAAAATTTCCATACAAAATCGGTCATTAATTCCTAGGAAAAAATGCTTGAAATTTCAAGCGATTATGTCATTATTTCGGGTGCGTGTGCCAATAAGTGTCGGGCCTTTTTTCCAAATATTTGAAAAGAAAGAAAGGCCCAAAAAATAGGCTTGGAATTTAGGACCGAAAAAAAAAATCGAGCATTTTTGCCAAATTGTAATGTTAGGACCGAATTTTTGTTTTAAAGTTAAGAAATTTCAAATTTGTTATTATAAAATGGTTTGCCCTTGAAAGGTTAAAAAACTACATTGTTACAACGCCAGCTGCGCTAAGGCTTTGGGAGTGCGATGGAATGCCACTTCCGATTTGTTTTAGCGCAGCGGGCGTCTTCTAACTTGAGGAAGTTTTCTCTCAAAAGAGGCTCAGTGGGTAAACCTGCCAAAATTCTTAGATGGTTCGCAGTCCAGTTTCGCATGGTGAAGCCAGCTGTAGATAGTGCAGATATCAGCTGATTTCTAGCTTCAATAGCACCATATACATCATGGGCTCCAGCCAGAGCATCATCGACATATAGAAAATGTTGCAAGATTTGAGCAGCAAGAGGAAATTGGGTCTGCACATCATCTGCCTAGCGAAGCATGGTTCTAATGTCTAGGAATGGTGCACAATTTACCACAAAAGTCACAGTTTTTAGGTCGAAATCCTGAATTTTCTCATTAGGAGAATTTCTATGCAGGATTCGTTGGTAGGAAGAGTGCTTTGGATCAACAAGTATCTGTCGGTACTTTTGTTGGATGTCACCATTGAATACGTATTTAAAGAATCGCCATTTAAAGATCAAAATCGTTAAATCTGCTTGGAGAACTGGTCCTGCGTGCAAGACGTCGTTTAAACTGGCCCCATTTGAAGGATGCACTCGATGCATTAAATACGACACGAAGCTGCGTTGTAGTACTCTCTGGTTTTAATAGCGCGTGGTGCGGTAAATAGTAGTGAGATGGCGAACTCTCGAACTTTGGTGGAGACATTTTCTTCATGTGATCCAGCTTTAAATACTCTTGAAGCACTTTATCATACTGTGACTTGAGGTCAGAATTTTTTGTCAATCGGAGTTCACCTCTAATGAATTGCTTAAAGGCGATGCTTCGAGAGAATCCTAGTTTAGTTTTATATGAAAAAGTATTCTTGAAAGGAAAGGTATCTATATACTTTCCTTGAGCATCGCGTTCGGTAGTTTTTTTGGTAGTTTTCTTCACACAACTGATCAGACTCCGTTATAAATTACTTCTTTGGAAGTTCCGGCTCGACGAGCAGATTCAGCAGAGTTTCCCGAACATCAACTTAGCCGATCCGCTCTTCTACCGACGTGTACTCCCACATCATGCAGCCTGGCAGCCTGCCGACAGCCTTAGACATGCCGTTTGCCCAAAGCTCCATCTTCGGAAGGATTTTGACCGGACAAGGAGTCTGGTAGTTGCAGTCATTCAAGGCGGGCTGCATGTTTACGAATGTAAACTAATCTTTAGTAATTAAATTTGTTTACTTAGGACAGCCCTGTCTGTACCTTCTGTACAGCGGCTGATTTGCATTAGTTTTTATGTAGAAGTGCTTCTCACTCCTTCTCTTTTTATATGTATAAAATCTTTATATCTATTAATCTTAAAAGTTCGGCCTCAGCCAAATAAAGATTTGTATGTTAATCGTTTTTGTACAAGCGAAGAATAACGTTTTTTTCAATTTCGTCGGATTCGATCTTAATTCGATTTTTTTCAGTTATTTTCTAAAACCGTATTGTTTCAACTATTAAAATTAATTTTCAGTAGTGAAAATTTACACTGTAAAAGGGCAAATCATTTTATCATAGAAAAAAAAAACCAACCATTTGGACCTTATCCGGATAAAACGTCCCTTGTTCATGGAATAACATCAAAAACAAATAGAATAAAGGTAATCTTTCCAGATATTTCCACAGGGGAACATTAATTTACTACTCAAATCAGATCTTTTATATTTTCACTAGCAGGCCACAGTGATCCGCGGCTACGGACCTTTTTTTAATCAATAAAGAGCTTTAGCACGTTCTTGTTACTCTTTGAATGCTTAAGTAATCCTAAATACGCTAAAGGTGTTCAGAAATGAACACATTTTAATTGCTTTATAATGCGCTTATCCGCTCTCACTCTCACTAGTTTGTGGCAATTTTTATTGAAAGCAACAACAAAAACTTTTGAACACCGCTTAACCTTCATGTGCTCGGGATAGTAAACTTACGTGCGCGGTCGAAAGTCTACATTTGTAGCAACCATGTATTTGTATGGAAATCCATGTCAACGTGGAAAAAAAAACACTTGTTCATTCTTGTAAACACATTTAAATATATTTATTGAAGAAAGATTTTTTTTTAAGTATAAAACTGGGAAAAAAATTAATTTTTAATTGAAGAACAGCATTCACCTAAAGTATATGTGGCGGCATGTGCATCGCAGACTGCTTTCTTACACCAACTGCATATCTTGCGTGTAGTTTTACGTGTTCCAATTTTACAATATTGACAACGGACAGGGTGCTTGGGCTGTTCGTCGCTGGAAATATCAGGTAAGCCATTGGAAATAGTGGCCGAAAAAGAAGCAGAAGGACTACACCCACCGAGTGCCGTTTCGATAGCCAGTCGTGTTTGAGCGCAGCCTAATACTCTTGCATTTTTAGAGCGCTGTTCAATTGCTGGCATGAAAAGCTGCTTTGCCAGGCTTCGCAGGAACTTCCGCCGTTTGTCCGTTTGCTGGATGTGGGCATTGTTTTGCGAATATATGATAAATGCGGCTAGAGCGCATATATCTAGCATGTTATAGAACATTGCCAAAGGCCAGCGCAAAGTTTTGCGTTTGGTCGAGTAAGCAGAAAGCATTTTATCCATCGCATCGACGCCTCCTTTGGTTGCGTTGTAGTCCAGGATATATTGTGGTTTATTTTTATTTTTGGGAGAAACAGCATTTGTCAGCGGCGTACTAGATAGAAGTATAACTGCTCTTCCCTTCTTTGGTACATAGGACACTAACGCAAATTTTGATTCAAGAAAACCAAAGACTGTTGATTGTTCTTCTCGCTTGCGGTCTGCTTTCATCTCTTTTGGCACAAATGTCTTGTTTTGACGAACAGTACCAAGAAGAGCAAGACCTTTGGATATCAAACTCCTTCCCAAATTTAATGATGTAAAAAAATTTTCACAGACAATGGTTCTTCCGGTGTTCTCCCAATGGTAGACTAGTTTCTGGACGACACTCTCTCCTACATTAACTGCTCGACTTGCATTTGAGCTTTTTCCTGTATATATTTCGCTGTTGAGAGGATAGAAGGACTTTGCATCGCATGCGAACCACACTTTAATTCCATACTTTGCTGGCTTAGATGGGATATACTGCGTAAATCTAGTTCTTCCGCGATATGCAAATAGTTGTTCGTCCACTGTTATCTCTCCCGATGGAGTATAGTGCTTACGAAGATTGACGTTCATTTGACTCCATAATTCAGTTATTGGAGCAGCCTTGTCATTAACCAGTCGAGCAGCTCTAGTACGCTGACTGTCAAACCGAATAAACCGTAAAATTTCCTTAAAGCGAGATTTTGGCATTGTTGCACTGTAATAACAAACTGCTTCATTGCTCCATAATACATCTATATCCTCATCGTTTGATTTGTTTACGCCTGCTAAAATTAGAAGCCCAACGAACGCTCTAAGTTCAATATTTGTCACCTTAATCCACACCCTCTCCTTTGCGGTGGGACTTTCTTCATTCCATTTTCGAAATGTTTTCTGCGCTTTATCGTTTGTATCCATCAGAACTTGTTCGAGCATCGATTGTGTGAATATGAGATCAAATACGGCGGACTCAATGAGTCCTTTAGTAGCTCGAGATGGGCCAACAGCGTTGTCTCGAAACAAATTATGAGCACTCATGCGAACTGCAGGATTAGGCAGATTGGTAAGCCAGGCAGTATGATCTTTTGCCACTAATATACCAGGACGCTGCTCAATATTTACCTCTTCCTCAACATCCAAATCGTCGCCAAAATCTTCTTCGAAAAATTCACCTTCTTTCTGCTCATCGTCTCGAATATCGTCTTCTTCAAGATTTTTTTCGTTTTCAGCATCAGACTCTTCCGGATTGATGGATTGATTGATTATTAGGTTTGTTGCAGCAGCGGAAACATTGCTTGAACTTGTGTGATGATCAGGTGGAACATAGTCGTTATTTGAATCTTCGTCAAAGCATAGCCCCTCCTCTCTTCTTCATCAAGCTCTCTCAATTCATTTTCTATATATTGCTGCATCTCTTCGTACGTAAGCCTTAATTTGAATTTTTTTTTCTATAACATCCTTTCAAAAATTTAAAACTCGCACTTACCGTTTAACGACTCGGCGCGGCTGATTTGAAGCACGCCCAGACATGCTTAGCGATGTATTTAAAAAAAAAAATTACAAATAGAAAGAACAGCTTCCAACTCGCTATTACAGAGTAAACTATTTTCATAAAATTGCACAACCGAACTGAACACACAGCACAATGAACTACAGTCGAAACTGTTTTCTGCACTGCGCTTTCCTTATAAAAGCATAAAATGTAACAAAACTAAACATAAAAGCACACACACACACCCACAAACATGCGTAAGAAATCAACTAATAACAAAAATGACAAAAGGACATGTTTCAGCATGTTAAAATCTAAACATCTTGAATTGAGTAAACTATTGATGTGCGTTTCCATACATTTTCTATGGTGTCTACATTTGTAGACAACCGGCCAGGAGAAGATCATTTTGAAAAGTGGGGTCCAGTGGTCTCGTTTATAATTTTTTTTGTATCGTTAGTAGCTTAAACTGCTTAGAATACATTTTTAGGAAGCTACTGAAAACCTCAAAAGCTTTTGTTGTAGACATTTTTTTTTATTGAACTTTTTTGGCAAAAATGCTACAAATGTAGACTACCGAGCACATGAAGGTTAATGCATATGCATATCAAACGAAATAAGAAATTTTTAATTTTGTTTTGTTTTGTTTTGCAGCTCTGCACTGCATTTACATGTATATCTCCCCTTTTTAGCCTTGCGCGAGGCTTTTTTTTTTATGTTGTGCTTTTATGTCGTAGCGACAGTGGGTAAAGTGCGTGGCCCATACGCCAGAGAACCCTGGTTCAATTCCCACCTGACACACACAATTTTTTCAATTGAATTAATTTTTTTGTTCTTTCAGGCCTTATTTCCAAACAATTCGAGAGTAATTTCCTTCTTTCGGATACAATTGTTATTTCAAATTCGGGCGTTTTTTCCGAAATTCAATACTTCAAAAATTTCGGGCTTTTTGTCATTTTTTTTTTCGGGCGTAAGTTTTGGAAGCTGTTAATAATATAAATCCGATTTTTCGGCGATGTATTAATACTTTTTCAAGTTGGGAAGTTCCAAACTATATCCGATCGATCTCAAACGTTGCATCCCATATTTCTTTCATACAATTTATTTCATAAAAACTCCACGTGTTTAGAAATCACGTAAAAAGAAGCTCCAACAAAGTAGGAGCACCTTAATCATGATAGTTTTTTTTCTAAACGCAATAAGCTGTGGAGGACGTACATCAATCATAAATCGAACTTTACAGGCGTTATTCATTTTAACTAACTTTGCTTTACTTTGACAATACGATGGTAGTAATTAGAAGATAAGAGTAATTAAGTAAATGTCTTAATTATTGAATTTGTAAAGTTTTGCTATTCTTTGTGTTTAATGGAAAATGGAAAAGCGAGAAATGAACGAGCTGGTCTATTTAATTGTTGCTCAAATAAAACCCGTTTTACACCGAAAAAAAAAAATAAATTCACCTAAGCGGTATACAATTTTTTTCGATTCAGGTTTTACTCAAGTAGCTACAAAAACAATTCTGCAATATTATTTCATTTTCAAAATGAAAAATTTCTTAAAAGTTTCTACGAAACTCACAAATTTTTCTTTAAAGCATAATTTTTCTTTACATACGTGTAAAAAACATTTATTTATTTTTTTTTTTTTTCATAAATATTATTATAATGCAATAGCAATTTTTTATAAGATTCTGGAGAGGGAAGATCTATTTATTTACATATTTTTTTTTTTTTTTTTTTTTTTGTGTACAAATGTGGTAGGAAAATTGCATTCACATTAATCAACTTCACGTTTATTGCGCTTTTGCCTAATTTTGTTGCTGTTTTCTTGCATGACTTGAGCAATTGTGCGTTTAAGTTGTTGTTGTTGTATTCGTTGGTTGCTACCAATTTTGCTATATTCTACTCTTATTGTTCGGTACAATCATTATTATAGTTGAACTTTAATTTTTTAGCTCCACTCAGTTACAATAAACACGAACACATAATTTTACTTTTGCTAAAGCGTGCAACTTAACTACTTTATTATAGCTTTTAATGTTACTTCATTTTATACGCTTTTATTTTTTTTTTTTTTGCTTATTCCTTTTTCTTATTTGAGTTTCTTGTTTGAGTCTTGGAGTACTTTTGGGCATTTTTTTTTTTTTTTTTTTGAGCTAATAATGTGCGCCTAATAATGTGTTTGTTACTTACAGCACACTAACAACAATAACCACAGAAAAAAGTAGCAACAGCAACATGCTGTTATCTTGAAAACATTACAAGGTGCTGTTGAATAGCAAAGTTACGATATTTTTGTAACATGACATCGAACGGAAAACTGTTTAAACAGAGGAAATATTATTGCTTCTCTTTATTTTCCTTATTTTATCTATCCACTTTAATGCTATTATTTTTCATTTAAGCATTATTTTATATTTTTCATTTTTTTTTTAAATATTTTCTAAATTTTTGAATACTTGTACATTTGGCCAAACTTGTTTATTTGTATTATAAAAAAATTTCAATGTTTATGTCAATAGTAAAAATTATGATATTAAAGCGAGTCCAAGCTTAGTGAAATTTGACGTCAAATTAATTTTAAATTTTTATTTGAAAGTCTTATTTATTTATATATATTTATAAATGTTAACTTTATTAATTTAATAAAGCGGATATTTAAAATTTTTCCAGTAGTCTGGTGCTGTTTACCTCTAGGAAGCGCATTTATTCCGAAATTCTCTGGATATAAATATAGCCAGTGAATAAAGTTATCCAGAGAACAAGTTAACCAGAAAAATTTGGCTGTATTGTTTGAGATATTCAGAGATTAATCTTGTATTTTGCCATAAAAATTAAAACTTATGAATCTTAATGAAAAGTTAACTATGCAAGTTAATACAGATTTCTAAGAAAAAAAAAAAAAATATGTGTGTGGCCGCCACGCATGGTAGAAGTGAAACTTTTACCAAAAAATGGAATTTCTGGGAATTTCAATGCAACCAAATGTTTAAAAAAACAGTTTGCCTGCATACCAATAGTAGTTCAAGAACTGTCTTTTTTCGAAAAGCCAACTAGTATATTCATCAAAGTGATATCATGGGAAATATCAATTGTCCCTTTTGTTTATGGACAGTTACTGAAAATTTCAATATTTACGTACAGAATTAGATCACAGTTCTTTTTACTTTCGTCACACAATTGGTTATCAAGATGTTTTTTTATTTTAATTTGATGGCTTAAGTCATCCCAGGCTGGATCCTCATAGCACAGACGAAAGATCTCGTTGTTTTATTTTTTGTTAATTATATCTTTATTTATATATATTAAAAAGAAAAAGTTTGTCGAAAAACCTGTGCCGGGTATAATGCACTTTTCCCTTTCTGTACTCGCATCGAACCGCGTACAGTTCGACTGCAAGTTGAACGTGATACCATTTCACCATTGCCTCCGTTGCATCAAAGCGAACAAAATACGAATAAACCTGAGAGCAAGGAAGCATAATAGATCTTCCAATTTATTCCATAGCATTGATGCCAAAAAGAATTTATTGCTTATTTAAAATAATCCTCAATCGATTATATAATTTGGGCTTTATTTATATAATTTATTTTCAATTTTTCTTAAAAAAAAAAAAGAAAAACTGACTGTATGATTGTAAATATTTTTAATTTAAAAAAAGGCGATGACAACAATCGAATTCGATATCGATTACGATTTGTAAAATATACGTTTGGAGGACGTAACGTTTGCTTCGTAAACGAAGGTTCGCTTATGTTTCGAAAAATTATTCGTTTACAATTCCAAAGCGATTAATTCTTCAACACAAATGCGAAGATAATTATATTTTCCAGTTTTTTACTGTAAGGTGGATACTTTTGGATAACTTTTATGGCACTTACAGACTTACTTTTATTATTACTGACGCGATAACACTGGTATGAAATAACTTTCGATTTTTGATCGCCAATCAGGGAAAAATGCAAAATTTTTCTTCGATAAACGTTCATTGCAAACGAACTTTCACCGGGTGAGTTACATATGCAATGACAAGTGTTAGTTTTCGGCACAATATTTTAGTAACATATCCTTCTTATGTTTTAGTTTCGACCAACATATCGTAAGTAATCTGACAGCTCAGTTGGTAATGGAACAACTTGTAACCAGTATTTTGTGTGTTAAAATACCACAGCATGCGAATATTTTTTTATTTCGATTTAAATCTGAGTTAAAAACGAACAGGCCTATTCTTGAAAATTTACAATAGTAAAACAGTATTTTTTCATATTTCTATGTGTCTGTTGTAAGTTTTTGATTTCAAAACAAAATTTTAAGCTCAAAAATCAAAATTTGTCAATGTCAGTATATGAAAAGCAGCTGGAAATTTTTATTAAAATCATGGTAGTATTAAAGAAGGTATACGCATTTTGAACTGCGCTCTCTTTCTCATAGCCAAAATTGTCAAAATCAATACAAATCACATTTTTGTTTACATTTTTCCAATTAAAGCTTTCTAATCGCTTTCATATTTTCTATGAGCTATCAAATTCGTTTTGACATTTATGGCAGTCTGCCTCTCCGAAATGCATCTACCTTCTCTTATTTTACCATAATCAAAATTAATTTTATTTTTTGAGTTTCAAATTTTGTTTTGAAATCAAAAAATTAGAACAAACACATAAGGGCTATTCACAATCTTGAGTATTTGACATTGCAAATTTATGCAATTGTAAACATTTGCCATCAATCGTGAGCGGTCATTTTCGGTTTACTTTGCAATACTTGTTGCAAAGAATGAAATTAACGGCTGATAGCTCACTGACACTTTAATGAATTTTGTGTTGGGTTTCTCCCGTTTTATTCGTTTTTTTATTACATATTTTCCATATCTTTGTTTATAATTTTTATTTTTTTGACTTTATTTTTTTGACAATCAGCTGTTAGCTTTGAGTTCAGTATTGTATATGTATAGTAAATATAAACTATGGGTTTTTAGTATTACATATTTACACAAGCGTAGGTAAATGCATCTTTGTATATTTTGTTAGTGTAGAGTAAAAATTTACTCTACCATTTTGCAAATGCTATGATGCAAGACCATTTGCACCTGATTGTGAACAGCCCTATAGAAATATAAAAAATACTGTAAATTGTAAATTTATAATTGTATAAATAAATTTATAATTTATAATTAATAATTGTAAATTTTCAAGAATAGGTCTGTACATTTGAATTATATGAAAGATACGATATTTTTATGGAAATTCACAGATCTAAGAATAAAACAAATTTTAGATTCAAATTTCCATTCTTTAATATTGCAGCATGTGATGTTTCCAAATCAACCAATGCCTAAAAGTATGCTAATGTTCTGAAAGAAGCTACGCTCAGATTCAAATTTTTAGACCGTACTGTACTTTCAAAGTATCGAACGAAAGACTCAATACAATCATAAAAGAAAGAAAGAAGCACTGATTGTTGATTTAACAAAAGTATGAGCTACTCAAATAAATATGTCTACGTGATCTAGTGGTAAGAACAGCCGTGGAACAGCCTAGTGGTTAGAACAGTCCCCAGTAAAAGCAAAAATAAAAAAAATGTAAATAGTAATTTTTTCGTTTTTTTAGTTTAGTTTAGTTTAGTTTATTTGAAAGTCTATGGAATCACATCCTTACAGACTAATTTAACAATAGAAATAAATATACTTAGTAATAAACATTATGAATAATGAAATAATGCTATGTTAAGAAGACGCTATTAGCAAAATTTTTAAAAACTTGTTTTATAACAAAGAGATCAAAATCTTACATTACATTAAGGTCATTCAAAAGAATCAAGGCCCTAGTAATTGGCTCATTTAATGCATAATTAGTTTTACAAAATTTTATAATAACAGTTTAGATTTTCTTAAGTATCTTAATGGAACATTAAAAGTTATAAGCTCTACAAGCGATTGACAATCAGTTGATCCAGATAAGATATCGAATATAAATATAAGAGATGCGATCTTGCGTCTCGAATCGAGAGATTTTAGACCTAAGAGCAATAAACGAGCATTATAGGGCGGCAAAAGATCATGGAAGTTACGTAATAGACCGCAAGGCATGCCAGGTAAAATTTTTTTGAACTTTTTCCAGTCTTAGAGAAGTTGAGACATAATAAGGGCTCCAAATAATGGAGGCGTATTCCAGTCTCGACCTCACAAACGCAGTAAACAATATTTTAAGAGTATACACATCTAAGAATTCTTTACTGTTTCTACGAATGAAAGCCAGTAGCGAGTATGCTTTGGGTATAAGAAAATTGACGTGGTCAGTAAAAGTAAATTTAGTGTCAAAAATAACCCCTAAATCACGATACACACGAACAGTTTGAATTAATGAATCAGACAGATAATATGAATTACTTATTGTATTTAACGAAAGCTTAGAGAGTGTAAGATGGAAGCATTTAGAAAAATTTAATGGAAGACCATTGGCTACGCTCCAGGATGACACTCGAAAACTGTCAGCTTGCAGGTCAGCAACATCTGCTAAACAAGATATTTTCTTAAATAGTTTAAGGTCATCTGCGTAGAGGAGAAATCTTGAGTTTATTATACATTTAGATATATCATTTATAAAAAGAATGAAAAATAGTGGTCCAAGGATACTTCCCTGAGGAACACCAGAGGTTGCGACAAACTTAAATGATTTAACATTATTTATACAGACTAAACATGTCCTGTCCGATAAATAAGACTTTATCCACCTCCAAAAAGATGAATGGAATCCCATTTTTCGTAGTTTCCAGAGTAACAATTTATGAGAAACTCTGTCGAAAGCCTTGGAAAAATCAGTATAAATTACGTCAACTTGATTGCCAGATGCAAATGAAGTTACGCAGTAGTCAGAGAAAATAGCCAGGTTTGAAACTGTTGACCACCCAGCAACGAAACCATGTTGTTCCGGGATGATATAATGTTTAATCAAAAAACTCAATTTTAGCTTAACAATACTTTCAAACAGCTTAGATATATTTGATATTTTCGATATTGGCCGGTAGTTAACCACATTGCTTTTAGAACCAGACTTAAAGACAGGGCTGATAGAAGCGATTTTCCAACAGTTAAGGAAATTTCCTTCAACTAAGTATTTATTAAAAATATTGCACAGCGGGGCAGCTAAAGCTTGTGAGCAATTAACAAAAATAACTGAAGCAAAGCCATCAATATCTTCTTTAAAAGATTTCTTCATATTCCTCATAGCAATTTTTACGTCACTAACTGAGACAGATAAGATACCAATGTCAGTAAAGGCGTCAATGGAGTTTTCAAAACTATCATTCGAAAAGTCATTATCAGCAGCAAAATTAGATTTAAAGAAATCAGCAAACATATTCACTGTATCAGCAATGTTAACTGAGCGCTTGTCTTTAAAGAACATTGAGGTGGGAATCTGCGAGCCACATCTTTTTGACTGGATAAAGTTCCAAAATGATTTAGGGTTAGATTTGATATTTGATTCAAATCTCAAAATATATTGTTTATATAGAAACTTATTAAGGAAGTTAAATTCTCGCATGAAATGCAAGTACTTTAATTCATGTGCAGGGTCATTTGTTGCCCTATACAAATTAAAAAACTTATTTCGTTGGTTTTTCAGTTTCTTTAGACCTTAAGTATACCACGGTAACTTGTGATTAATTGACGACAAACGCGGAACGCAAGCATCGCATATGATTTGATGATAATGAAAATCATAATGTCGACTTAACTTTTCATTGAGATTCATAAGGTTTGCAAAAATACAAAATTCGATGCTGTATGTAGACTTTTGTATTTCACTGTACAAAGCGTAACCAAAACTCAAAACTTTTTCTATGAATTTCATTAATAATTTGAAAAAAAAATGTATAAACTTAAAAGATTGTGCATGTTTATTGTTTCAATCAATACCATATTTATCATAATTTTACTTTTAATGATAGGAAGCTAACACTGCATTGTAATTTTTTTTTTAAAATTGTATGCACCCCATTCGAAAGAGCGACGTTCAAATATACTTTGTTATTTGGCTTTTTCAAATTGTATTAAATTTTTTTCATCATGTTACACGAGGTTGAAAGCCAAGGCAAAAATTTAAACATTTGGGCGTTAAAGAGTTAATACATGAAGCCTAACTTCTAAACTATTCCAAAAATAGTAGCATTATATTAACACGTAGTTCAACTAAAAAACGATGTATTAAGGCAATATTCTAGTGAAGAATTTTGAAAAAATTAATTTTTTTTCCCATTATTTTCGAAGGTTAAATCTTTAAGAATATCGTCGTTGAACGTACAATACCGCGTATCCGCCACTTGCCCATACATACACACGGTGATAGTAAAATTTTACAGGAGTTTTACTACATTACTAATTGTACTACAAACTATTTAATGAATTTTCAACTTAACTAAAAACATTATTGAAATTATATACTTGGTTTATTTGAAATCAGCATTAAATGGAAAATCCGCCTTTGTTAATTAAATCAAATTGAATTAAAATCAAAACTTTAATTTTGGCCTATTTGCAATACACGCGGTATTGCAAGTGCTGATACGCGGTATTGCACGCCCAACCACGATATATTCTCCAAAGGAATTTTTTGAAAATTCAATTATTTACGGAGTTATAGCTTTTTAAATGACGCAGCAAGTAAACCGGTTCTGCAGTTGCTCAAAACTTTAAGCGCGTTTTTCTCGAAACTACTTTTTTCAACACGTTTTGACATGACATCTCAAGTTCTAATGGAGCGATTAACTTAAAATTTGGTGTGGGCCTTTTTTTATATCACTCTATGACTCGGACTAGAATTAAGTAAAAATTTTGTGTTTTAATATTTTTAAAAAATTAAAAAATTTGAAAAAAGGCCAAAAAAATGGCCTTTTTTTCAAGCAGTCGCTATTTCGTGAAAAAAAATTCTTTTTCTTTCCCTAGTTCGGGATATAGCGGCATTCTTACTAATTAAGTAAGAATTTTAAAAAACGCCCAAAATTGTTTCCGTCTAGACTAGAATACTGCCTTAATATAATGAAACTTGCATTGTAAGAGACCCACTTAGAGGTGGTAACCGAAAGTGGCCGATAGTAACCGGAAATGACACTAAAAGACGCTATAATAAGATTTCTATGTACACTGAAAGGTTTGAACTTAAATTGCAACACGCCCACTCAATGGGTGTAACCGGAACTAGCCAAAAGTAGAGGGAATGAAACTAAAAAGGCTATAATTAGATTTGTATGTATACTAAGAGGTTTGAAATTGAATAGTAATACGACCACTTAATGGACATAGCCGGGAGAAGCCGAAATTAACCGAAAATGATATTTGAAAACTCTATAACGAGCTTCATGCCAACACAAAGTAGATCAAAATTGGGACTTGATTCCATGCATTCATGTTACAAAAGTGGACATAATATAAAAAATCTATTTAATTTTCGGTTCTCTGCAATACAAATCAAAGAAATTTTGCACATATTGATGAAGCAAAGTTTCAAATGGCACTGCGAAAACTCAGCATGCCACGCCCTCTACTCCAGAGAGGGCGCAATGAAAACAAAACATACAATTTTTATGAGACAAGGGATAGAGACCATTAAATAGGGAGTGAAAAATATAAGTGCAAAGATAAAAATAGATTAGTTCAAACATATGCTTTGGTTATGATATGAACTATAAGTTTTTCACACATTTTTTTTTTTTTTTTTTTTGTGGAATACAAACGTATATCGGTGATCCCATGTCACTCACATGCCAAACTCACATATCTGTAAAAATTTGTTACTTTGCACGTGGATAGTTCTTAAAAAACGAGAAATATTTGCATGTATGTATTTTTTATACTTTTTTTTTTGAAGATAAATAAAAAAAAAATTAAAAATTTGTCATTCAGACATGTATTAAAATAACTTTATCTTCACAACCGTTAGTCTAAAATCTAAAATCTAAAAGTGTTAAGAACATATTCAACAAATCATAAAAAATTTTAATTTTTTTAGGGCACTAAAAATTTTATTCACATTTTTCAAGGAAGACATTGTCGTATTGCTATACTAATGCCCGTATGATACTTAATTTTTTTGTCCAATTATAAAATCTGAAAAGAAGTGGCGAGTGGGCAGGACAGACATATTTTGTAAGAAAAGGATAAACGTTGTTACTTTTTTATATCTGGTGTTTTTAAGAGCAACTGCATTAAATATTAATGCAAATTAATATTAGCTACACACATCACTTCCAATTCAGCATACATTTATTTATTTATTTATTTATTTTATTTATAATTTAACGCTATTGTACATTAAGATAAATCTTTTGTAGTACATCAACGAGTAAATAACAAACAATTTTTTGAAATAATTACCATTAAACTTAAAACTACATTAAATTAAACAAAAATCAAAAGTGAACGCTTATTAAAAATTATATTAGAAATTTCATAGGTACTAATCGGAAAAAAGTAAAAAGCAAAATTAAAAAACCAAAAATAATGGGAAAACAGCTTCAAAAAGTAAGTCAAAATGTAAGGATGTGATAAAAATAAGATGCAAAATGAAAGTGAAATCAAATAAAAAACAAAAAATGGTATAAAGAGCGAGAGAGATAGAGTATAAAGGTATAAAGACTAGAGAGATGAAAAGTATTTAAAAATGTCTCGTTTAAAGCTGGCTCTATTAGTTATTTGTTTTAAAAAGATGGGTAAAGAATTCCAAAGTCTGATGGTGCTAATGAAGAAATATCTGCTGCTGTTAAGGTAGTTGTGTCTAGGAACAATGAGATTGGTCGACCGAACGGATTGTAAAAACCGTAGTTTTTCATAAAGGTACCCTGGGTACTGAGTGTTAATAAGGCTGTGCAAAAACATAATATTACGCATATTCAGATATTCAACTTAATTACAAACGAGTATATCTTTGCTTCTAGAAGAAATATGATCAAATCGTTGAATGTTAAAAACATATCTAGCAGCGTTATTAAATGCCACAAGGAGCTTATGTTGAGACTGAGAATCCAGCTTACTGTATACGACATCTGCAAAAGTTATGTGTGGTACAATTAATTGAAAAACAAGCCTTCGCCGAGTCTCCAGGGGGGTGAAATCAGAAGAGGCACACAAGTAACGTAAGGTACCATAGATTTTACTTATGGTATTATTAATATGGTCAGTACAATCAAGTTTTGAGTTAATAATATAACCAAGGTTTTTCGCTTTACTAACAAATTGCAGTTTATCAGTTCCTATAAATAAAGGTGGAATATCGACAAAGCAAGAATCATTCCTAGCAATTGGCAGGACTTTTGATTTGAGCGGATTAATAAGTAGGAAATTAGTGGCAGCCCATTTATTGAGCAATGCTAAATCATAGTTTAACCTATAGCTTAAATCTTCTAAGATTCCGGGAGGTCGAGAGAGGTAGAGCTGACTATCGTCAGCATAAGCATGAACTGTTGCATATTTGCAAACGGTAAAAAAGTCATTTAAAAAGATAGAAAAAAGAATAGAATATATTAAATAGTTTTGTTTACGCTAAAAATGTGAAATTAAATATTAACAGCACACTAAATATTTGATCGAAACTTAACGAAGAACGAATTGAAAGAAACGGTAAAAAAATGCAAAGAAAATACAGTCCGTCGTACAAATTTCTCTCCAATTGGTACCATATTAGTACTCACTCACACCAATTGAATCCATGCATTCGTGCTATTTGAACTGCTCTAGTTATAATTTTAAATGATCAATTTAATTAAGTATCATACAGTCTTAAACTATACGTTGGGAAATTAACGCTTACCATTTTTAATTCCTTACTATTTTAAAAAAATTTTCCAAAAACTGCCTTCACGATTATTACATACAAAATACTTTTCTTTTTAATTTAGTATTTTTTATCAAGAAATTAAAAAAAAAATTTAAAAATATAAATAAAAATAAGTAAAAAAGTATAAAAAATGTATCAAAAATATAAATTTTAAGCATAAGGAAAAAATTTCGGAGGCATATTACTAGCTGAAAAATTATAATATAGCATAAGAAGTACAAATAATGCTAAAAATCTTATTTTTAAACAAAAATAAAAGTATTTTGTATGTAAACTAAAAGTTTTTGAAAAATTCCTTTAAAATAGTAAGCATTAATTCTCCAACGTAAGCTTTTGAGAATGCATTAAGAGTGAATGCTTCAATACGATGCGAATGTTTTCAAAACACCAAAGAAGTAGTGGTGCTGATCCTGAAAAATGTGAATGAAATTTTTTGTGGCCAAAAAAAAATTAAAATATTTCTACTACACCACAAAACAAATCGATTTAAGGTCTCTAAAATATGTCCTTAAAATTTTTTTGTAGGACTAACGATTTTCAATATATATTTGTTTAACTACATGTACAAATTTTGATTTATTTTTTTAATTTTGCACTTTGTATAACTCCCAAAAAAAAAAAGATAATTATAAAAATTGCACAAATATTGCTATTTTTTAAGCTCTATCGACGCGCTAAATTTGAAAAAAATTGTAATCATCAAGATCAATTTTTGATCAAAACCGTTCGACTTGACATAGAATCACCGATATACGTCAAAAGAGCTGCCGTCGCTTTTTTAACAGCTTATTACAATATAATTTTTTTATGTTGCCAACATCTTCACTTTAACATATTCTTTATATTTTTAATTTTTTTTTTAAATAACTTTAATTATTTTTATATTCATTAATATTAAAGTAAAATCTTCCTACTTCAGTTTTCTTTTAAAGATATTTCCAAAACAATATTTTTATCACTTAGTCACTTGTGTGGGCCACTTTAAATTTTGATGAATTTCACTGTCATGTTTATACATTATTTCTTTAGTATTCTATTCACTCAAGTGGATACAAATTTTTTTTTTTTTACAATTTTGGCTTTGCTTGATTCAGTTTGCACTTCAGCAAAGAAATGCTTTTCATTCAAATTGCAAACTGATGACAACTCCTGCGCCTTCGTTTGCTTGAACAAATATTTACACTGAGACATTGAAGCACTGTCAGGCACTCTCTGCCCCTCTCCAATCTCCATCAAGTACTTTGAATCCTTTTTAAGTATGTTCTATTTTTTTTTTTAAATTTAAATTTTTTTTTTTTTTTACTGCTGGCACATCCTCTCGCAGGCTATTTTGTGTACTCTTTGTACATTGATGAAGCTGGTGATGATGAGCACGACGTTGATAACATTTTGCCATTGGCCACCATAATGTCGAGTGTGCCGAGTGTTGATATAAAATGAAATTGAAAAATATTAAGTTTCATTGAGCGAAAAGTTGGCAGCAAAATTGTGGCAGTGGCAGTTATGAAAAGCAGCAAGTGCGAGGGAGAGAGAAAACAAAGTGACAACAGATGTCAGTGAAATAACACGAAGAAAAGCTCTTCATTAAAAAAGGAATAAAGGAAAATTCATGTCTTATGCAGTCAACTAAAATCTTTTGTTTTCACTTGTTTAGTTATAAAGATGAAATTTTTCATGATTTTTTTTGTTTTTTTTTTTCTAAAATATTGGCAGCACTCACGCACAGAACAGCACATTACTGCACGCCCTCGCAAGAAGTTTTGCCATTGAAAGTTGAACTTTTTTGTGCTGGGTTGCACGATAGGATATGACTAGAAAAAAAATGCACATTCTTTGTGCTCTTTCTTTTGCTGCGACTTGAGTTTGACAGCAGTCAGCGGAAGTGGGTTGATGAAGGCAGCTGTTGTGGCTGACAACGCGTGTTGTTGTAGTTGTTGATGTTGGCGTTTTTGCGTTGCGTTAGGACCAACTCAAAACATGTTAAATTTTTCTATACAATTTCAAAGTTTTTTTTTGGTATACACAGCAAACTATTGACAGCTGATTATGAGGCTGTTTTCGTTACAAAAGCAGCACCTTCTTTAAGCTTGTAATTCTACAAAAAAAAAAAAAACAAGTGAAGTTAACTTTTTTTTGCAACTTTTTTGTGTTTAACTTGGGAAATTGTAGTTTAAATATAGCCAAAGGCATACAAATTTGTGCTAAAATTTCAGTTTAAGCTAACATTTTAAAGGAATTTTAGAATATAAAACTAGACAGCATTCAGATAGCAACAGTGCATGGCTCCACAGAGAGGGAGAGAGAGTGAAAGAAAGAGAGCAGCGCGTAAAGAAGAGCGAACGTCATGGGCAGACAAGGACATGGCTATAAATGTTGAAAGTGAAATGAAAAAAAATCTTTTGTTATGAAGACAAAAACTGTGTGAAATGCGAAAAAAGCAGCACCTTCTTTAAGCTTGTAATTCTACAAAAAATTATAACAAGTTGTTACAAGTAATTGGCAACGAGAGTATAGCGACAGTTTTCTTCTTAGACAGAGTCAAAAAAAAAAAAAATAACTTGCTGATAGAGATACTTGTCTGTTTACAAGAGCACACAAGAAAAACAGTTTTAATAAAAAAACAACAACTACTAACAGCAAATGAGCAAACTGAAAAGAAAAGTAAGCAAGAAAGCAGCACACAAAAAAGGGAGCAAAAACTAACTTTGAAGGACACACACCTGAAGAAATGACTGGATGTGGGTAATGAACGGGGAGAAAGAAAAAAAAAAAACTCTGAAAGTATACCAAAAACAGGACAGTCAGAGAAGACAAATACAGACAATACAAAAAAAAAAATCTGGAGCAAATTCAAATCATTTGTTTTTTCATTATTATGCTATTTAGGGCAATTTTGTAAAGTTTTCAATGTTCACTTGAAAATCGCAGCTACAACAACAACAACAACAACAACGGTAGCCTATTCATTTTTCCACACCACACACACACACACACACACACACGACGTACACACAAGGCGTATACTTAACACACGCACACTAGCGCACGCACGCCTTATTTTGAGCGACGATTTTTACAAATTTTTAACAGTCACTTTCTTTCTGCTAAACAACAACAACAACAGCAACAAATTTATTTTGCAAAATGTCAAACATCGCGATAATTGAATAGAAAGCAACTTGCAGGGTGGGAGTTGAAGAAATGTCCTTTTCAATGAACTTGGTCTACTTTTTTCTCAATTTTAATTTTTTTTTTTTTTTTCACTTGCTTTATACTATTTTGCTGGCAAAAATGCATACTTTTTTACAATTACTGCATTTATAAACATTTATATTTTTTTTTTCAACTATTATTCCAATTAGTTTGATAGAGTTTTCTTTGTATCCAAGCGTTTTTTTTTTTCTATTTAATATGAGTAGCTTTTCCGGGGGAGCTAGTATTTTACATGTTTGCGAAATGAAAAAAGATTGTCTACTAATTTTGCAAAGTTGCTGCCAACTGTTAAGGACTCCGCGGCACACACACAGTTTTTACACGCACACAATCATTGTGGAGATTCGTTGGTGAGTGGCCGAAAGAGATAGATAAGAAAAGAGAGAGAGAGAGAGAGAGAGCGAGTTAGTTTCACGCACAATACTGCCAAAGTTATGGCTAAAAGCAAAGTGGTTGAGAGCGCAAAGAGAGTTTAAGCCAAGACAATAAACACAGCATAGGGTAAATCATGATACAATGAACTGAGGCGTTTAAGAATTAAAAACAGTTTTATAAAATTTGATATATTTTTTTAACAATATTCCATTTGTTAATTGTGAGAAAAGTTTAATAAAGGTAAAACTTAGATTACATGTGGGCATTTCCGCCGAAAAGTCCACCGTGACACGAAAATTAAAAGTTATAAAAAACTTATTATTTAATGATATTATTTTAGATAAACATTATTATTTTATTGATTTAAGCAATTTAAATATAAATTCATTTACCATGATGTTCAAATCGTCTGAACTGTTTCACAAATGTAATTTTTCTTTTTAGCTAATGTTTTGTAAACGTTTCGTAAGCGTTTTTGTTTTAGTAAAAATGGAAGGCATTGGCTAAGAATAATAAAAAAATTTTTAAGGCAAGGAGAGGCAGAATATATTAAATTTGTTTTTTAATAACTAAACCACATAATTACTTAACTATCTAATTACTTAATTACCCAAATGAATTACAATGGTATAAATGTCACGTAACGCCATACCACGTAACGTTTCATACTGAGCCTAATAAAAAAAAACGAGAAAAGGTTTTTAAATTTGATTACTTTGAAAATATACTTATACTATTTCAAATCCTTCTAAAAAAAGTTTTATACAAAAATTTTGTGATCCAATTCAAAAACGACTTCTATTTTTTATCACGTAACGTATCATTTTTGGTGGCTTCTATCTAGCCAAACTTTTGACAACTCTTAGGTTTAACACCTTTATAGTGTGCTTAGTAAGCTATTGGAAAACCAAAATAAGGAACTTGCAAGTTAAATTTTTAATTTTTTTCCCCCTCATTAAAGTCGTACGATCGTCACGTGCGCCACCACGGAAATGCCCATATATAAGGACCATTCGACGGTGACGTTTGTAACATTTGCACGCTTTAAAATATCAATATTTTAGCATACATAAAGTATTTTAAACTTTTTGCAGTGATAAAAAATGGCTTTTATGCTTGTATATCCATACGTGGAAAAAAACTTTCAAGATCATGGTCAATGTTACACCCTACAATGTTACAGCTTAAAAATTATGAAATACAAAAGTACAAAAAACAGGTAGAAGTACAAAAAATACTAAAAATTTCCATTTTAATTAAAACTAATTAAGTGTTTTTGTATGTAAAAATTGTGTGGGCAGTTTTTGAAAAATTCGTTTTAAATAGTAAGTATTCATTCGCCAACGTAAGATTTTGGGAATGCATTAAGAATGAATGCCTCAACACGACAATGTCTTCAAAATGGCAAAAAAGTAGTGGTGCTGACCTGGAAAAATGTGAATAAAAATTTTTAGTGTCCAAAAAAATTAAAATTGTTCATACAAGCCACACGACAACCTTCAAAAATGTAAATGAAATTTTTAGTAACCAAAAAATAAATAAAATTTTTCATTAAAGTGTTGGTATAAAACTACACCACAAAGAAGATCAATTCAAGATCTCAAAAATATGTCCTAAGCTCCTTTTGTAGGATTAAGGTGTAACATGGCACTGGCAGTAAAAAAACACAGGTGCGTCGTTGGACACACGAGAGAAGCGAAGCTTTTTCGCAGTTACATAGATTTGATAGCTAATGATTTTTTCTTTTTAATAAATTAACTTTTAAACACAAATATTTAAAATAACCTAAAATAAATTACATATACACAGAAAACATATTTACTGCTTCTTTTTTTATTGATGAATGTCAAATTTCCACGCCAATTACATATGCTGGCATATAATGCCAGCGACTCTCCATTTTAACTCTCCACACATGTTTGTGAGCTTGGCTGCACTGAACAAATTTTTTACAACAAATTTAACGCACTTGTGGACATTGCTAATTTTTTTTGTGCCAACAACACCACAAACGCATTCACAATGCAAACACACCGATGCTGGAGACACCTTGTGACAAATTAAAGCAAATTTTTATCAGTTGTAGCATAGCAGATACACAATCCTCTATCTATTGATAGATGGTGACGATCAACTGCAGCATCGCTTCTGCTATAATTAATATTGAATTAACAACTGGTTTTATAAAGTCTTTGTGGCCTGGTGGATACTGTGTTGGACTATCATTTAAGGGGACACGGGTTCGATCCCCACGGGAAACTAAACTTATTTTTAGTATTTAATATTAAAGCATTAAATTTTCTTGTTTTAATTAGCGCTAGCAACAAAGAACCCATCAAATTTCCAAGAAAAAATCTGTCGAAAATTTTCCAGATTTCACTCATAGCAAATCACAGAACGAGGAGTAAAAAGCTTCGCTTCAATAAATTACATATATACAGGAAACATATTTACTGCTTATTTTTTATTGTTGAATGTCAAATTTCCACTCCAATTACATATACGGGAATATAATGCCAGCGGCTCTCCGTTTTAACTCTCCACACATGGTTGTGAACTTGGCTGCACTGACTAATGCATGCGTTTGTTAATTACATATTTATTGATATATATTTTTTTTTTCACTTAAAAACGCACTTGTGGGCATTGCTAATTTTCTTGGTACCAACAGCACCACAAACGCATTCACAATACAAACAAACCGATGCTGGAGACACCTTGTGGCAAATAAAAGCAAATTTTTGATAGTTGTAACTTAGCAAATACACAATCCTCTATCTATTGATAGATGGTGACGATCTACTGCAGCATAGCTTCTGTTATAATTACCATTGAATTAAGTTTTTGTGGCCTAGTGGATAGTGCATTGGACTTTCGTTTAAGAGGACGTGGGTTCGATCCCCACGGGCAGGCCAAAAAATCTTTTTAGTATTTAATATTGAAGTATTAAATTTTCTAGTTGTAATAAGCACTAGCAACAAAGAAACCATCAAATTTCCAAGAAAAAATCTGTCGAAAATTTTTCAGATTTCACTCCAAGCAAATCACAGAACGAGGAGTAAAAAGCTTCGCTTCAAAAAAATGTTGGAAAAATATTTGTTTTTGACTGAGTTATGAATTTTTAAAAAAAGGTCTGTTTTCTGTGCCGCGAATGTCATTCCCTCCTTAACGAAATTGAAGATAAAGTTGTTGTACTATATGTCATAAATTTTACACAATGTAAAACTTTCAAAAAACAAGCTAAAAAATTTTAAAAATATATGCAAATATTTTTCTTTTTTTTTGGTACTACGCCGTGCAAAATTTGAGAAAAATCGGAATCGTCAAAATCAATTTATCGACATAAGCGTCCGATTTGACATGGAAACACAGATATTAAAATAAATATTTGACATACTGTAATGAGATGTACAATATTAAAAATGAAATGTATTTTTTTGAGAATTTAAAGACTTGTAGGACTTAAATAAATATATACATAAAATAAAAAATATTAATTATTTATTTTTTTATTATTTTAGCAATACTTTTATTTATAAACTACTCATATTAAATTATTGTTTTTTAAAAATATTTTCTTAATTTATTCAAATGTTTTTAACCTGACTCAAAAAATTTAGAATACAAGGAAAAAATAATACAGGGATGAAAAATTCTAACATCAAATTCGAAATCAGCGAATGTCTAATACTGCCATGTGCAATATGTAGTAAATAAAAACATTTTGAGGGCCCACCCTAGTGGCACATAAAACTTGTGAAATTCTAACATCAAATTCAAAATTAGCGATTTTCTAATTTTGATAGCGCATGCACAAAATATGTAAAACAAGAAAACATTTTTGGGGTCCACAGCCGTACAGCCATGTGCAATATGTAGTAAATAAAAACATTTTCAGGGTCCACCCTAGTGTCATATGTGAAATTTTAACATCAAATTCAAAATCAGCGACTCTCTAATTCTGCCAGCGCGTTTACAAAATGTGTAAGAAAAAAAACATTTTTGGGGTCCACCCAAGTGTGAAAAAAATTTTCCAAATTCTAGCATTGGATTTGAAATCAGCGATTGTCTAATACTGCCATGCACAAAATGTATAAAACAAAATAATTTTAAGGGTCCGCCCTAGTGTCAAAAAACTTTTTGAAATTTTAACATCAAATTCAAACTCAGCGACTCTCTAATTCTGACAGAGCATGTACAAAATGTGTAAAACAAAAAAACAAAGATTTTTGGGGTCCACCCTAGTGTCAAAAAAAATTTTGAAAGTCCAAAATCAAATTCGATATCAGCGACGCTCTTATTCTGCAAGCGTATGTACAAAATGTGTAAAAACCAAAACATTTTTGGGGTCCACCCTAGTGTCAAAAAATCAGCAACAGTCTAATAGTGCAAAAGTAAAAGCAAAAACATTTTGAGGGTCAACCCTAGTGCCATTTAAAACTTCTAAATTTTATCATCAAATTCAAACTCAGCGACTCTCCAATTCTGCAAGCGCATGTACAAAATGAGTAAAACAAAAAAAAAATACATTTTTGGGTCTACCTAGTTCAAAAAAAATTTTGAAATTCGAAATCATCGACTGTCTAATACTGCCATGTGCAATATGTAGTAAGCCAAAACATTTTGAGGGTCCACCCTAGTGTCACATAAGACTTCTGAAATTTAAACATCAAATTCGAAATCTGCAAGCGCATGTACAAAATGAGTAAAAATCAAAATATTTTTGGGGTCCACCCTAGTGTCAAAAAAGTTTTTTAAATTCTAACATCAGATTCTAAATTAGCGACCCTCTATCTACTTTCATATCTACTACTACATATGTAATACTACTACTATTTTCCACCTTTTCCTTATTTAAAACCTTGGTCTGGCCCTTATTCAAACCCTTGCTCAAGTCCTTATCCGAATCCTTGCCCAAGTCCTTGTTCAAATGCTTGTCCTGATTCTTGATAAAATCCTTATACAAATACTTTTCCAAATCCATTTTTAAAATCTTGTCCTTACCCTTGTCCTTGTTTGTATGATAAACGTGGGTATACGTGGGTTTGAAGGGTGGTAAGTATAATCTTTATTTTTTATATGCTCAATAACTTTCTAATTTGAACCCAATAACAGTTTTATGCGTAAATATTGATTTGATTTATATTATAGTCGGTATTATTTCAATCAAAAAACCATTATTTTTAATCTGATCGGAAAAATATCGATAAAAAATGGTTGGTTTTTATTTCTGATCTAAAAATTATCGATCAAAAAATAACTTTTATTTTTGATCGAAAAAATAGCGATCACCAAATGATTTTTGTTTCTGATCGAAAAAATAATGATTAAAAAATAACTTTTATTTCTGATTGGAAAAATAACGGTCAACAATACTATTTATTTCTGATCAAAAATATAACGATTAAAAAATAACTTTTTTCTAATCGAAAAAATATTGATCAAAAAATAACTGCTATAAAATGATTGATTCACAGCGATAATCGTTATTTGCAGTCCCTGGTAAAATAGTTTAATTATTTCTATTAGACTTAAGCGGAATTTTTTTTTTGTGTGCAATGTACTCGTACGAGTATTATATAAATAATTTTCAAATTTTAAATTTTTTATTTGTAAATAAATAGCAAAGTATTTTCAATAAGCTGAGTATAGGTACGAGTAGTTGCTCGGTGATGCAAATTTTTTAATTAGAAAATTATATTTTCAAACATTTATAAAAGAAAAGAGTTAAAAAATTAAAGAAAAACAAAAGAAGAGATACTGAAGAGTTAATCCAACTTAAAAAAGTAATTCAATTCTAGTCTATTTATATAATCTTTAAGTAAATGCTTTAAGCTATTGAATAGTTCTCCTACACTAAGGCAAACAACGAATATTAAAATTATCCACGCCCGTGCATAGATTGTATTTAATTGTTGATAAATCAAAATTTTTTCTTACAACACGTTTTTGTGCGTATTTAAATTTTTTGAAGAAAATTTGATTTGATTTTATCAAACTATCTGTTATTTCTTATTAAGAAACAAATTTTTCAATTGAGCTGTGGCAGACTGGCGGACGTGTTTGCCTTTTAATCGAAATGCACGGGTTCAAACCTACTTGGCGGCGATTGTTTTTTGTTTTGTTTTAAAAATTTTAAATATTTACTTATTTGATTTATGCAAATGCGTCAATAGTTCAAAAACGACCTGGTTTTTCGATGAATTAAAAACGTTTTTAGATAAACTTAATATTTTTGAAGCGAAGCTTTTTACTTCTCGTTCTGTGATTTGCTTAGAGTAAAATCTGAAAAATTTTCGACAGATTTTTTCTTGGAATTTTGATGGTTTCTTTGTTGCTAGCGCTTATAACAACAAGAAAATTTAATACTTTAATATTAAATACTAAAAATAGATTTTGGTTCCCGTGGGGATTGAACCCATGTCCTCTCAAATGATAGCCGAGCACACTACCCTCTAGGCCACAAAGACTTGTGGGAAACAGTTGTTAATTTAATCTTAGGTATAACAGAAGCTATGCTGCAGTAGATCGTCACCATCTATCAATAGATAGAGGATTGTGTATTTGCTATGCTACAAAAATTTGCTTTTATTTGCCACAAGGTGTCTCCAGCATCGATGTGTTTTGTATTGTGAATGCGTTTGTGGTGTTATTGGCATAGAGTATAAATTATTATCTAGAAATTGCATCAACTCTGCTAAATCTCTGGCATGTGTTAACTGAGGTTAACGAGTTTTTTTTCTTTGTGTTTTAACACTGTTAGCAGAGTTGATGCAATCTCTAGATAATAATTTACGCTCTATGTTTTAAGTGTCAAAAATATAGATGATATCAATAAAAATGGAATTAACAAACGCATGCATGAAATCGGCAAGGTATCTAAAATGTTTGTTAAATTTTGTTTCGTGTGCGTTCTTTAATATATATTTTTGAAGCGAAGTTTTTTACTCCTCGTTCTGTGATTTGCTTGGAGTGAAATCAGACAGACTTTTCGCTACGCCGTACGCTGTTGAAGAAAAAAATTTCTTCAGTGCAGCCAAGTTCACAACCATGTGTGGAGAGTTAAAATGGAGAGTCGCTGGCATTATATGCCCGTATAAGTAATTGGCGTGGAAATTTGACATTCAACAATAAAAATGAAGCAGTAAATATGTTTTCTGTATATATGTAATTAATTTTATGTTATTTTAAATTTTTGAATTTAAAAGTTAATTTATTAAAAAGAAAAAATTATTATGCTATCAAATCTATGTAACTGCGAAAAAGCTTCGCTTCTCTCGTGTGTCCAACACACGTGTTTTTTCCCCCTCAGTGTATGAATATCACTTTAAGTTGACCTTGAATAAAAGTCTGTCCTGTTCTGTTAAAAGTAAAAGAATAATAAGCCAGAATTATGTTCAGGGAGGTGGACGGAAAACATTTTTTTTCATGTGGCTGATAAATAAATAAAAAAATATGTCAGCCGTATATGTATGTTGCCTGTTTATATATATATATATATATATATATACTAAACTACCATATTATCAGTAAATCGTGCAAAATACTCATATCTTATTTTGAGCCTACCATGTCGCATTTCACTGGAAACACACATAAGATTAATAATTTTCAGAGAAAATTTAGTTTTTAACAATACGTTACTTAGTTGGTCGTAACAACCCGTGTCCGGGTTTCAACCGACCTCATCATTTTTTTTTTATTTTACTGAATTAATTCTTAATTCTGAAATTTTTTTATGATTATGTAATAAAACCCCCTTCCTTCCCTGTGGGCACCTTTGGAAGCATATATATGGAATTCTATTACAATATCTTCAAAATTACGCCTGCAATCCTGATCAAAGGGACTGACAAACAGACAGATATGGCTAAGTATATAATTTTATAGAAATGCTTTATCGGGGGTTATATTTTTTGGAAATAACTTTTAATACCTTACACAATATCAAAGAAATGAGCTGTGTCACGTCCACTAAACATTTCCTACGAAATTCCCTTATCAGCAGCAGTATTGTTTAAACATTAAAACCTTCTATCCGAAATAAACTACCGGAATCCATTAAATCAATAAGAGATTTTCGGGTTTTTCTGAGCATTGTCATTGTTGCAAAGTGTGAAGTGTAAAGTTTAAACTGAGTTTTTACCTGCTGTGTACTATAATTAATACTTACTTTTTGATATTCATAGATTTATACTTCTTATCCATTTAACTTTTATTTCATATAATTTTAACTTTTTTTGCATAAAATTTTACTTTATTGTTTTTTACCTTTTGAAACTATATTGTTGCATTAAAACTTTAAGCATTGAATATCGCCTTACTTTGTACACCCAACACATAGCACATAAGGTTTCTTTTAGTTATATAATTTTGAAGTGGCATTTAACACTACTCAAATAATTTTTGTAAAAAATGTCATTACTATTCTCTCGCATTATATGTATTTACCTAAATTTTTGAAAATTTGTGTACCAATATAAGTGAGTTTGAATATGAAAATAATAAATAAATAAAATAAATAATGCCCGAAGCTTCCAGGTCATCTACAGGAAAGCTCAAAATATCACTTTTATGATAAAGTAAAAATGAAAAACAAATTTTACACAATTTTAATAAAAAAACACTGCAAATTTTTATTTTTTATAAAAGAAAACTCCCAAACAGTACCGCAACTGTATCAAAATTAACAGAATTTTTTCCAAAAAAAAACTTCCATTTTGATCACTGTGCTTTGTTTAAAATGTTGCTATACAGAGTCAAAGAACAAAATTACGCACAGCAATTTGGCTGTAAGTTTTCTAAAGCAAAACAATGCAATATAAGCATATTTTTAAAGCAAACCAGTTCAGCGAAATACAACAAAAAACCTTCCGTTTGCACTCAAATAACCTCTTTGAAAAGTCTAAGAAAAAAACTATATAAAAAGCGGTAATAATGTCGTCTTGTTAAAGTCAAAATACAAATTAACAACAAAAATAATGTTTTAATAGATGTTTATGGTAAAAAAAAAAAAATTAGCATACGTTTAAGCTATTATATAACTAGAAAGTGTTAAAAGAAATTCAAGCTGAGATATAATTAGAACATCAAAAGAACATGAAAACAACACATAAATTGTAGATGTCACGAACGTGGTGTGTTAGTGCAGAAGCCGTTGCAACTCTAATCGTTTTATAAATGATTGCAGCAACTTAATTTTCATCAAATACCAAACTGATTGTGCACTAATCTGACAAAGATGTTAAACATTTCGCAACAACTTGTAATTTTGTTATTATTAACATTTTTTAAATTTATTCTGGCAGATGTATTTGCGGAGCATGTTCCACAAGAGGAAAATCAGAGGTACGAGTAATTTCTTAAAATATTTTTCAGCAGCTCATTTGAAAGCGTTTATTTACGAGAATTTTGATAAATTATTTTATTTAAGTATATCCGATAGCATATTGACCGCGGCGGCGATCGACAACATTAATGATAATGAAGTTTTCCGACAATACAATACAAGACCATATTACTATCCATACTTGCAACAAGGACAGGAACATAGTGATCCTTCACCAGCTCAGCGTCCTTCAACCAATGACAATTTACCTATGTATCAACAGCTTCCATTCACCTCGATACACAACAACTTGGATGAACCGAGATACTATCTTTCTACAGATCAAGACAATAGAGCAACAGTTGAAGTTGTTGAGCCCAGCTTGTTACAAAATCAAAAGTTCGATACAATTGTAGAATATTTATTGGAAAAG
The DNA here is from genome assembly GCA_914767935.1 of Coremacera marginata. Taxonomy (NCBI): domain Eukaryota; kingdom Metazoa; phylum Arthropoda; class Insecta; order Diptera; family Sciomyzidae; genus Coremacera; species Coremacera marginata. The sequence continues at coordinate 181,879,815 of OU612045.1, read as the reverse complement.
CTCGCACGTGAGGATCAACATATTCTAGATAGCTTATATAACATGCTTTTTGATGGCGAAAAAAACACGAGACCTTTGGAGAACACAACGGTTGAACCACCAAAAAAAAGTTCAACACAAAAATGCTATGTTTGTAAAAAAGATTCGAAAGAGCAGAGTCAACAAAAGAAACAGAAGAACTAGAAGATATAATTTTGGCAATATTAGACTTAGACAATTGTTTCAAGAATTTCAAAAATGGTTTTGTTAACATAAGAAGCAAAATATAATTTACCCGAAATAAATTAACAACCAAAAAACCTTTTTTTGAAAATCTTTTTTATACATTTAAGTTTTCAGTAAATATCAAATAGAATCCGTATACAGAGCCAATACAACCTTATAAAATAGAGGAAAATCAATAAGATTTCTCTATGATTGAAGACCTTGCGCATTTTTTATTAGGAAACTCATATAATTTTAAGAAAAATTACATATTTTTGATCTTATCAAAAATATGCGATTTTCTTATTGATTTTAAAAGTTTGTATTCTTCAGAAAGGAAATCTTATCGATTTAATAAGGCATCTTTTTTGAATTTTAATAGGATACTATTTTTTTCATTAAAACCATAGGGGAAAAACTTATTAAAACTTTGAGCAGTTTTTGTTAGGAAAATTACATAATTTTATGAAGAATCTTATTATATTTCATAATAAATATTTTGTGTGATTTACATATGTATGTCTTCTTGATTTTCAGAAAAGAAATCTTAACGACTTTATAAAAATTATTTTTTAAAGTTTAATAAAAAAATCTTTTCTTAATTATAATCATTGAAAAACACTTATTGAAGCTTTGAGCATTTTTTATTGGGAAGAATCTTGTTGTTTTTGATAAGAATATTATTGTTTTAGATAAGAAAAAAAACAATTAGAAAATATTATCAAAAGTATGTTATTTATATAATGATTTTTGATTTTATAAGATTCTTTTTAAACTTTAGTAAGAAAATATTTTTAAAACAAAATATTACTAAGCTTTTACTTGGGTATATGTAATTTATTTACAATAAAATTAAAGGAAAATATATTTTTGATGATTGTATTATAATTCATTAGGTCATCAACATTTTTTTATAAAGGGTCCGCCAAATAACTTTTTTTTTTGAAAATGCAAAAAAAAACTACTGAACATTTTCTCAAATTTCTTTTTTTATTTGAATGTACAATCCTTCCGGTTAATAATGGAAAATAATTTCATTCAAATGGCTGCCTCGGCTGGCCATGCAGTAGCCTACACGATCGGTCCAATTTTTAAGCACATTATCGATTGTGTGCAGCTGTATTTCACCAATGGCTTCACGAATATTGTCCTTTAAAGCGTCAATTGTCTCTGGCTTGTCGGCGTAACACTTATCTTTGAGGGCACCCCACAAATAATAGTCTAACGGTGTCAAATCGCAGCTAATGCGATCTTCAAAAACAGAGCGCAAAACATCGAGTGTAGCTTCGGCTGTGTGGCACGTAGCGCCGTCCTGTTGAAACCAAATGTTGCCAATATCCTCCTCTTCAATTTTTCCGAACAAAAATTCGTTCAACATGGCCCGATTAGGATGGCCATTGACTGTAACGGCCACTCCTTGCTCATTTTCGAAGAAAAATGGCCCAATTATGCCTCTGGACCAAAATCCGCACCAAACAGTGACCCGTTTTGAGTGCATCGGCTTTTCAATGTATGCGTGCGGGTTTTCTGTGCCCCAAATGCGACAATTTTGCTTGTTTACATACCCGCCAAGATCAAAATGAGCTTCATCTGAAAAGATGATTTTTTTGGCAAAATCGGCATCTTCTGTAAGTCAATCGCAGGCCCACTCAGCGAAGCGAAAACGCATTGGATGGTCAGTTGGCTTAACTCCTGAACCAATTGGACTTTGTATGGCGTCATACCAAGGTCTTTATGCAAAATTCGTCTCAATGATGTCTCCGAAATGTTCAATTGTTAAGAACGACGTTGAATTGATGTTGATGCCGCTTCACGCACACTTTCTGCCACAGCAGAATTATTCTCGGGTGTACGCACTGTTTTTGGCTTTTCACGCTTTGGTTTATCGATGAGGATGCCAGTTTCTTTCACTTTTTTCACAAGATAACGAACATACGGAGCTGACGGTGCTTCTGTTCTTCCAAAATCCGTACGCAATTTTCGCACACATTCTGCAACATTACCATGATTTTCAAAGTAATGTCGCAATATTTCCCAGCGTTGTTCAAGCGTATACACAACCATATTCGTTCAGAGGAAGGATAAAACTAATTTTCTGTCAAAACAGAACTGTGCTAAGTGTTACCATTCACGAAATAAGCACTAGTTGAAAAAAAAACGTTAGATGGCGGACCCTTTATAAACTAGCAACACCCGGTACACTTTGCTCCGCCTTGGTAGCAATTATTTGCAACTCAAAAATCATTAAATACAAAATTTGTGCAAATAGAATATGCTGTTTAGGAGTTTTCCGCGATTTTTAAAGAAATTTTTACTACAGCGCACTCTGGTGTTCGAGTTAGAGCAAAATAGATGAGTTCAAAATAATCACCGTACCTGAAAACCATTATCAAACAAATTTTCATGGAAATTTAATGAGCGGCTTTTTTGTTTTTTGAGATTTGTGCTACAACGCCCTCTGGTGTTTGAGTTAGATCTAAATAGATAGCGTCAAAATATTTGCCGTACTCAAAAATTCTTAAATAAAAATTTGGCTGCTAATCGAATAAACCGTTTAAGGAGCTTTTAGCGATATTTTAAGATATTTGTACTACAGCGCCATCTAATGTTTGAGATAATGCAAAATAGATAGCGCCAAAATAAATTGAAATTAAATCACATGAACTATATCTATATGCTCAAATTTTCAAGTCACAAAACTTGATTTTCAAATCAAAGCACATTAGGAGAGATGCAGTGAAAGTGAAAGTCTATTGGAATAGCTATTTTTTAAATTCCAATGTTCAGCGCCACCGATCGGAATATTTTTTAACAATGTGCACAAAATAAACCGAGAAAAACATATTCTGAAAGTTTGAAGTAAATCGGATAGATGGTTTTGGATCCAAAGCCAGGAATAAAAAGGAGGATGGTTTCAGATATGATGCTTTGTGGCGAATCATGGCTGACAATATGAACTAGTCTTACTTTATCTGTGTAAAAGGAGGGTATTTTGTGTACCTTGGAGCCCGACTAGCTATTTTCCGGTGGGACTTGTAAGCACGGAGATTGTCTTTTCCAATAAAATGATGAGGTGGTCTGATCTATCGCTGACCTTAGAAGAACTTAGAAAAAGGGTTCTATGAAGAAGAGTTTTCAGTGATGGATCGAGTATTATGACCTGGTAACAAGGTTTATGTAAGTCAAGCACGATTTAGTGTCCAATCTGGGCATGGCCAGTAGTTAAAGTTCATTTGAACTTTTGTTCTTTTTGTCGGTGATGTTGAGGACCCCCATCTGGAGGAGTCTTTGCCCAGACGACTATCATGGTTTGCCCTTCAGGGAGTCATGTGCTGGTTTTGGTTTGTGTACATCGCTTGCAAAGATCTAGAGTAACCGGCAGAAGTCACTCTTAGCTAAACCGGGCTGGTATATTCTAAATTAGAGAGCAATTTTCGAGTATACAAGAAATGTAAGATAGGTCTCGATATAAACTCGTTACGTCAACTACTGGACGATCCAATTGAAACGTTCATACAGTTCGTGAATCTTAACCTTCGCCTTACCAAAGATTTTTTTTACATGCATTCAATTAAATGCAAAAAGGTCACCCGGGTGGGTATTGGTGAGGCAAATGTTAAATGCAAATATATGTTGTATCCAAATCTATTGGTGTCTATTCAATATTGTTTTCTAGAATAGGGTGCTGGTCACGTCAAGAGTCATGAATTAGCCGCCGGCGCATTCTCAGTGGGTGTCAAGAATATAATATTTGTTGCTAATATTTGTTGATTATTCATAAGATGGTTTTGGATATATATCTTCATTGTACTGGCATCACTGGTTAAAGCATAAACGGGTCCGTGTTGTAGTAAAACACATAAGTTCTGGTTGTCTGTTTCATGAACTATTACCCTAGGTCTGGAGACCCAAGTACTTAAGCTAGAACTAAGCCGTAAAATCAAGGGTCCACTTCAAACACAAATGAGGAATGAATTGAAATTGATTTTAAAATATATCGATATATAAATAGGCGTAGGCGAAACAGTTTGGAAAATACGAAAAATATAAACAGAGACGAACGGATTTTCTGTTTATATTTGTCGTCCAAACGTACACACAACGAAAGTTCCATATAGACGTTAAAGATTAGCACAAACTGAAGCGAAAAAAAACTTGCCACTTGACGCCAAAAAAGGCTCTTTTTTTCTATTTTCAGTTTACCGCAACAATAGTGCTCCTTTATGGACGAGAGAACTAGTGGCGAATTCATTAGGAAAGTAAAAGTGATGCCAAATTTTTATGGAAAAACATATGTTTTTGTCAATCAATTTGTACCTACCACATTTTATGTCAATGCATTTAAAATTACATATTTAGTTTGAATTAAAATTTTAAATTTGATTTAAATATTTTGCGTTGTGATGTCGAACTCTTCTGGAAAATTTCTTTTTACCAATCCAGAGGTTCATCATGCATACCATATATGCCAATTAATTTTTTTCAATCCTTGCAAAATCAAACTAATCCTTAAATCACTGCAATGACAATTCATTTTAATTGCATTTTAATTGTATTACCCAATAGATTTTCTCAATTTAAAGTTTTTTACCGTTGCCAAACTTTTGCAATAAAAATAACAAACAAAAACACAGATCAAAAATTAATTTCTGTATCAAATTGTAACCACAGGCATATATTAGATATAAATATTTTAAAAAATAATTTTGCAAGCCCTTAAACAAGATAGTTTAAACTTTGTACTGATCAAAGAAACACTGATGCGATTGTTACAAGTTAGACGGAAAATATTATTTTGTTACTTTTTTTGGTAGTTTTCAATATAGAAGGTCTAGGAAAGTACAAAAAAAAGTATTTCAGAAATTTTGGTCAAGTGGGCGTGGCAACTGCCATACAGCTTAAACACATTTTGCGCTATATCTCAGGAATGGGATAAGCTACGACAACAAAATTTAACAGAGACGTCTAATAAGTGGTTTCCAAAAAGGTTGAAAAATTTCAGTGTGTTTGGATAAGTGGGCGTGGCAGCTGCCATACAACGTAAACACATTTTGCGCTATATTTTAGAAATAAAAAAAACTACGATAACAAAATACTAGGCATAGATGTCTAGTATGTGATTTCCAAAAAGTTTAAAAAATTTCAGTGCGATTGGATAAGTGGGCGTAGCAGCTGCCATACAACTTAAACACATTTTACGCAATAACTTAGAAAGGAGATAAATTACGATAACAATATCAAACGTAGTCGTAAACTATGTGATATCCAAAAAGCGTACAAAATTTCGGCACGATTGGAACAGTGGGCGTGGTAGCTGCGATACAACTTAAACACATTTTGCGCAATATTTCAGAAATGAGATAAACCAAGATAAAAAATCAAACGTTTCATATATAATTTCCAAAAGCGTTAAAAATTTCAGCACGATTGTGTAATTGGGCGTGGCACCTCCCATACCATATTATATTTATATATTTTGGTCCATTTTGGTCCATAACTAAGAAATGAGAAAAGCTGCAATAACGAAATTTACTTAAAGGTAAAAATTTCTAAATTTAAGAATTTATTCATTTTTTCTTACTTTAACATTATTAAGAATGGGATTAAATTCAACTTAAATTCAATGACAAAGAATCGCTCTCAGAATCAGACCATTCATCACTATTTGAATCATCATTAATAAGAGGAAAGCGAGATTGTCGCATGGCTGTTATTTCTGATTAAACATTAGGAATAAGAAAAACTATTACGTTCAGATGTAATTTTCTAACATTAGTTAGAGGCTTTTCTCGGTAGAAATCAACTAAAGGGTCAGAACTGATCAGAAGCATATTCAATAAATCCGTATTTGTTTTAACTCTTGAGCTTTTACGTGTTTTTTTTTTTTAGCTTTTACATTTTCTAAATGTATTTAACAATATTTTGACACAACTGGGGCTTAAGGCGCCCATTTTAAGGGGCACTTTGTTTTTTTTTTAAACAGTTTTCATATCCTATTTGCATTTTCTAACCATGATGAAGCAAAAGGGATGTCTCAGTTAAAAATATTCTCTCGCTTCAAATTGTAATTGTCAAATTCTCTATGAAAAATTTTCTGCTTATAAGGTTTGGTATTTTTAAGAATTTTGACTCACAGCTCTCACCCTATAGGAACAAACTAACATGTTTTTAAAAACAACTAATTAAAAAACTAATTTAAAATAAACTAGTATATGAAGTACTTTGAATTATATTAAGGCGGCATCCACTTCAATTCTAAATAGTTTTTTTGCATTATATATGAAGTAATTGAAATACTACTTAAAAACAAGTGATTAATAAACTACTTATACTACTACTTATATATATTTAACCATGTTATTTCATCAAATATTATTAACTTAAGGCTTCACTAACATTTTGTTTCAAAAAGACATATTTTTAATTTACGAAATTGAGCTGCAAGACAGACGTGGTAAACACACTTTAAAACTAATAAACTGCCTCTAAACCCTGTGAAACGAATGAAAATTCTTTATTATTTAAGATATTCAAATTACAAACTGGTACTGTTTAGCAAACATTGCACAATTTGGACTCTGTACGGAAATTGATGCATTGCTTAACCATTCAGCAAACACCTCATCACTTCAATAGTAAAGACGCACGCCTTTCCCTACGTAGCGTCGAGTCTGCTCCATCGCTTCATTGCGATTGACACTTAAAAGAAGCACTAAGCAAAATATCGGTGTGTCCATCGACCATGATTGATGGTTGCAAAGCGTGGAAAATCCCGCTGACACGCTTGTTTAGCTCATATTTTAAAATGAAGCATCAAAAAGCTGGCTCGTGTTAAATAACAGGCGCAGTATCCACACAATTCCGATCAACTGGATCGGCACCTTCGCTCATGTACCCAAGCGGTGGCGTGCCCGTTTTTGTAAACTGCTTCCTTGGTAGGCATGCTCACATATAAGCGCAGAGTTCCTCCAGCTTCTGGAACTATCACCTGTTGGAAGCAGAAATAGTCCAATGAAGAAAGGAATAATGAAATTATATCTACCCTCGCAGCGTACTTCTGTTGCGCTCCTTGAATGTAATTACTAGTCCTTTTTTGAATTAACGGGCAATGAAGCTTGGCATGAAACACTTTTGAATTATTTTGAAATCAATTAAAACACCACAAAGAACGACATTTCACAATTTTCCATTAAAAAACTCTGATCACTTTTAACTTTGTTTACATTTTGCTTTCAGTTTTTTATATTCAGAATTTATTTGTGTCGACCAGGCATGATTTTTTCGGCATGATTTATGTATTTTTCAAAACAGTCAAATAAATGATCTCTTTGATGTATAGAAATTTAAAATTTTTATGCTTTTAAATTCATTTTCAGTAAGTGGAATATTAAATAGTTTTCAATTGGTTATTTTAAAGTAGTTAAAAAAATAGTATAAATTTAACTAGTTTAACAAGTAGTTGAAAAATATATATATATGAAATATATCACCATACAAAATATGTTAGTTCGTTCTATGGAAAAAAGTCAGAATTTCAACTAGTTGTGGTTGACAAAAAACTACTTTTTCAACTACTTTTAAATTAGTTGATTTTCCTACAGGGCAGCTACAAGAGTTAGTTATTTATTCAATCATTTTTTAACCATGTTTCTAACGCCTCGTTTACCATCTTCCGTGTGTTAGCAGTCAGGAAGTTGCCAATCCTAAAAATCTAATGTTTAATGTTTACTATTCCGTTGGTGCTCCACTGCTCCATTAATAAAGCTGTCTGTTCCAGTTTCAATTTTTTTTTTTTTTAAATTTTAATTTGTCAACATTAAAATATAAGCAACAACAGTTGCAAAAATTAAAATCACAATAATGGCAAGTTGTTGTTGTTGTCACTGTTCGTAGTTCAGAAACTGCTTAATTTCAAAAGTAAAACACCGCTTCCAGGTTTATTCCATCTTCTGCTTCGCTTCTGTAGCCTCAGCACTTTTTCATGTGCACTGTTTGCGGCGTCAACAAAATTGTCCGTTACCATTTCTGGATTGGGAAATTTTTACTTACATATCAATTTGCTATAAAAACTTTCGTGCACTAGCAGTAATCATCAGTTCGATTTTGTCAAACAATCAACAGTTAAACTCATAATGAACGCTATTGCCGTTTTATTCATCGTTGCTGCCTTTGCCGCTGGCTCTTGTCTGGCTGCTGACAAGACTGATAACAAGGAAATGGTTTCTTCTTCATACGGTGGTGGTTCATCATATGGCGGTGGCAGTTCTAACTCATACTCGGCGCCAGCTCCTCAGCAATCCTACTCTGCTCCAGCTCCACAACAATCATACTCTGCTCCAGCTCCACAACAATCATACTCTGCTCCTCAGCAATCATATGGTTCAGCACCAGTTTCCATTCCAGCTCCACCATGTCCCAAGAACTATCTGTTCAGCTGCCAACCTAACTTGGCTCCGGCACCATGCAGCTCACAATCTAGCGGCGGTGGCTATGGTTCTTCTGGTTCTTACTCCCATTATGTGCCCAACTACGTACTGCCTCCATTGGGTTTCAGATACTAGAGGAATTTATTTGAGCTGAGTTGAAGTGACGATCATTATGATGATAACTGTTATATTTTCTAAAACTGATAAGATTAAAAATTTTAAAAAAATAAAAATTTATAAACTATAATTTCTTAATGCTTTTGTTTCTTTAAATTTTTTTTTAATTAATTTTTAGTTTTTACTGGTCATATTTAAGTTGAATAATTCTTAAGTGACCTACGTTTCTCATTCTGACAAAAGAACATGTCCATACAGTTAGCTCCGACATTGTTAATATATTATTAAAAACGGTATATAGTGCCGGGTAATACAATAGAATCACTTAATCGTGCAAACTCATGCAATTTCAATGATAAAAAATACCGTAATAATACACGATTCCAAACAACTTCAATATTTAGTTTTATTTGCTTATCGTTGTAGACTTGAATAAAAAAAGATGTTGGCAATATAGTGATATAAATAAAAAAATTAAAAATCAAAATTTAAAAAAACTTCATAAAATGTGAGGACAATAAAATAGAATCAAAACTTGAAAATTATAAAAACTTCAAAATAAATCAAAAATTATATAAAATATGTTTAGCATTTTGTAGAATAGCTTCTATATTTCCAGACAGCTTCATATCTTCGCGACATGGACTCTACTAATGTCTGACAAATGCTTTGAGTAATGGTATGCCAAGCCTTCTGGATTCTTCCCAAAGATGGGTTTTATTTTTTATTGCGATAGGTAAAAAATTATTTTTTACAATCTTGCATAAGTTTTCAATTGAATTTAATTCCGGTGACAGTTCTTGATATTATCTTGATTGATATTATTTTGGTTTAACCAATCTTTAACAACACCTGAGGTGTGTTTGGAGTCGTTATTCAGGCCTATCCTGAGTATTTCTTTCAGCCGGAATCGAAAAAAGGAATTTCCGTTTTTAAGATTTTTAATTTTTTTTTACACTTATGGAATATTGACGGTTGATGAACAAATTTGCATTAAAAATTTCCAAAAGTTCTTGAGCTTTATCTAAAAAAACGGAAATTCCCTTTATTCCAGGCAAAAAAATATACTCATGATAGGCCTGATTGTGTTGAAATTTCCAGTTAAGCGGCATTTCCCACTCCATACCAAATGCATGCATAACGTCCTTGAGTATTCAAGATATTCATTTTTATACATGTTCTGTTTTATTCAGTTAAGCGGCCCAACTCCGTAACAGAAAAAGCACCTCCACACCATGATGCTACCACCTCCATGATTAAATTTCTTTGTGTTGTACTTTGAATTATATTCTTCGGCCTTGGATTTACCATCCCTTCCAATTAAATTTATTTTTGTTTGATCGGATCAAAGCACTTTCCGACATTTTTTGGCATTTTCTGAACTGACTCATATGTTGTGCGATTTTGCAAAAGAAATGCGATTTTGTATATGTATGTCTCAAGGTCAGCATAGGAACATTTCGCCGAGATCTTTCAAACAGTTCCTTCCCCCAGTCGTCGGCTTAACCCTTTCAGACCCAAGTTAAGCGATTGTGAAATGTGTTTTCAAAGTTAATTGTTGAGTGATTTATTTAAAATTTGAAGTACACCTAAAAGCATCGATTATGGTATGCATTGTTTGTGATGACTGAAGTGTTGCAAAATATTTGGCAAAAAATTACAAATTCAGTGTCGTCGCAAACCTCGAATAGATTGGAAGCATGTCTGCGGGTGGGTATGCACAGATAATAACATTTTTAGTTTTGTTACGTTGCTATGTATATATTTATAATGGAACTTATTTGCGTTTGCGATCGTTTGATTTCAGGATAGTCATGAAATTTGTTGATTTTACGACAAGTGACAGATAACACAATTGTGTTGTTTGGGCACGAATTGAGTTTTCAAAACAAGCTCAGAGGATGACTTTTCTGATGATGACGAACAAGCTGATGTTACTTAGAAGCCCATGGCTCTTGAAATGATGTAGAATCTGATGCTGAATTAGGTAAAGAACTGTGCTATAGTTTTGTTCTTTGTGGTTTTTAAAATTTAATTTTTCCAGATGCTAAGCCGAGTTCTAGTAATACCGAATACCGATACCCAGAAGGGATGTCTACAGGAGCAAAGATGTCGTAATTTCTATAATAATTCTTCTATAATAATTCTTGGATGTCGTAATTTGTTACAACGCCGCACACCTATGCACATTTTTTTCTAGTTACTTCCCAGATCATCATTTTGAAGAGGCTGTCAAATACATTAAAATGTAGGCACAATTTTTATGGCTGTTCCATTATAATAGGTTGCTTAGGCTACCCTAAAATAAGAATGTATTGGAGCACACATTTTCGGAATTATATAATTTTAAACTCAATGTCCAGAAATGGATTTATAAAATTGAGAAACTTAATACATTTTGTATTAAACCATGACATCAGCAAACTAAGTACAACTAATAAACTCTGGAGAGTGCAGCCGGTTGTAGACATGATAACACGCCGTTGTAATGAACTGGCTACTGAAATTACTTCATATTCAATCGACGAGCAGATGGGGCCATTCACAGGAAGATCAAAACCTCAAGTCATAAGATCAAAACCTCAACCTGTTGGGCTGAAAAATCTAGTTTGTGCAACTTCCAATGGAATGATAGTTGATGTTGAGCTATGAAACGTTTCCAGACTGTGGGCTAGGGCATGGACCTTCAATAGTCTTACGGTTAACCAAGTTTTTACCAGTCGACAGCCACCTTTAGTTCGACTGATTTTTTGCAACCATTTTACTTCTGGAAAAATTAAATAAAAAAGTTAGATTGAAGATTGAATAAAAATTGAGGAAGCAAATTCATTTGCCACTGGACAAAAATATGGTACGGGGTGAAATAAGCCAGCATGTAAAGAATGACGAAGTTGCGGTGGTAAAATGGTGCGACTCGAAGTGTGTTACAACAACATCAAAAAAATGTGGAAAGGATCCTGTTACAGAAAAAAATTGTTGGTCCCAAAATGAAAAACACCGTTTACCAATCCCAATACTAGCCATAATTGAGGGCTACAGCTCAAATATGGGTGGTATGGATATTGGTGATAAAATGATGGAGTACTACAGAGTTAAAATTTAAAACAAAAAAATGGACACTAAAGGTTTTTTTCATTTCTTGGATCTTGCAGTGTTTAATTCTTGGGTGAAATAAAAAGAGGATGCTGCTGCACTTGGAGACGCAAAAAAGAACATAAATTCTTTTTTAGATTTTACATTAGAAATTGGCGAAGTGTTGGTAGAATCAAAGGATCCACCACCACAAGAACCACCGGAATTTCAATTATCTGAGGTTAATCATGGCACTATATACCGCTCTGATGATGCTCCAGGCGACATACGGTACGACAGATACGATCATTAAGCCGAAATGGTAAATGGAACAGCCAAAAGATGTCGCAACCCGGAGTGTGTCAGTCGAACAAAAGCCAGATTTCAAAAATGCAAAATTCATGTATTGCTAACGATAAAGATTGCTTTGAAATGTACCACAAACGATCAATTACTAATATTTTTCATTTACTATTTTATTAATAAAATAGAAAAAAACTATAAAAGCTTTTGTGTCCTTTTTGATGCCCAAAATACACAAACGTGCGAGGTTCTTTTTTCATATAAGAATGTGAAATCGTTTTAATTAACATTTTGAATACTTATTTGAAAATAGGACAAAAAAATATTTACTTTAAAGGTTTAAACGATTTATCACCGTGGTTCTGAAAGGGGGGTTATAGTTCGAGCATAAATTCCAAAGCTTACTTCACCCCGTATTACTTCTGTAGACTTGAATGGGTCACGAGTAGATACAATTTTGATGTAGTCTTACAAAAAAAAATATTTTTTATAAAATTTTATTAAAACCTTAGGTTTTTAATGTAAATTATTGACCAAACATTTCATGGTTGTGCTTAAAAATAACATTATATAAAATTTAACGTTAGGCAAACATCAAGTTAAACTTTGAGCTAGTCGAAAAACAAGTAATAATTCTCAAAACAAAGTTAAAATTCAAAAATTTTTTAAAAGTTAGAAACCACAAAAAATTGTAGGCACTCACTTAAGTCAAATTAAATAAAAATCAACTTCCTAATAAAAATATGTATGTTTAAAAAATTATTGTAAAATTTAAATTTAATAATCATCCGACAAAAGTCGATCTGCCTGCAGCTGCTTGCGTATGGCGCCCACTTGGGTCAAAACTGGTGGCGATGTCGGTGATATTGAGAACTTTTGTACAGCCGGTATCTATAAAAACCATATTAAAATATTTTCCAACACCATAACTAAGTGATATTTTTACAAACCTCCCAACGCCGATGCAGGTTATCTATCATGCGTCTCTGCTTATTTGTTGGCGTCTGTGCCACCAGCTGCGTTGGCGTTTCTCTACGCGTCATGCGTGGCATTTCGCGCAATAAAGGCATCGATAAATTGTGCTCCTCATGCAGCACCACATCACGACGTGCTGCAGTATGAGGCGTGGTTTGCGTGCTACGATCACGCGACTCACTTTGGCTTCGCTGATACTTAGTCAAGTCACCATAATTTTTCAAGTAACGTGACAGCCGTCGGTCAGTCTCCTTGCGCACACGCTCTAAATTTGCATGGTCATCGGTGTGCAACGATGAGTCAAAGTCAAAACTTAAATTCTTGTCAACAACTTTTGGCAATTGCTCAGCAAAGGAGGAAGGCTCATAATCAGGATGGAATATTGAATTGCGCTCAATATTAATGGAATAAGGCGGACGTTTGTTTATGAATTTGCTATTGTTATTGTTGATATTGTTATTTTGTGTCGGTATTGTTGTGGTTGGAACTATAGCGTCATTAGCATTAGTTTTCTCAGCATCGTAGTTTATGTCGAGTACTTTAAAAGAGCATTCGGAACCACCGGAATTCTTTGTATTGGGAGCAGCCTAGAATATATAAACAATTATTACATATAAAAATACGCATGATTTTCTGTCAAGATAACACCACCTCATTTTTCACCTCACTGTGCTGCTCATTAATATGGCTGCGTTCTACATCGCGTCCAGAGGCAATTTCATCTAGGCAAAAAGAACAAAGTGTGCGTCGACAACTCATGCAAACGTTGCGCTCACGATGACAAGTGCGACAAACATCGCTTTTGGCTAAGCAACTGGGACACAAGGCATAGAGACGCTCACATTTGGAGCATACCAACGAGTAGCTATGTCCGTTCAACACTAAACCTGCTGCATCTGCTGTTGTAGCCTGTGATTTGGCTGCCTCCGGCGACTGATTAATCTTCAATGACAACTTGCGCTGACAACGCAAACAACAACTTTCATAACTTCTGAGCGGTGAATCACACATGGGACACACTTTATCGCTTAAATGGAAGCACTCACGTTCTGTGTCTGTTGGTTGTGGCATCGCTAATGAATCTGGTAACTCCAAATCAAGTTCTACATTTGCCGGCAAGGGTTGACCACGTCGATATTCATGTCGCGCCGAATTGCTAAAGTATTTGTAAACTTTGTTGTTATTGTTGCTGTCGCTTTGATTGCTTTCAAGTGAGGAAGATTTTGCAGATTCATTCGTTTGCCTAATGCCACTAGCGTCTGCCTTTTTGGATGTTTTTTCCACATTTAAAAGTTTGCTATCATTTTCCAATTTGGCCAGAAGATGTTCTCTCATAACACGATTTTGTTCGGTATTAAAACGGAGCTGAAAATTTTAATATAAGTAAGTTATAAAAGGAATTTGAGCATAAGTTCAATTAGAATGATGACTCCAAATTAATAAACTTAAAAAATAAAACTTTTTTAATCTTAAAATTTAGGAAACCTTCTTTCAAGCGCTCAGTATTAAACAGAGTTTAACTTAATAACAAAAAGTGTATCTAAACAAACTGGATTCAATAGGTTCTTGTTATTTTTAATATATCTTCATTTCTGCAAGATCAAGTAATGGTGGCAACTTGGAATTCGATGCGCAATCATTTTGTGCAATTCTTGTATCTTTCGTTAAAGCGTTTCTTTCGTTGATGCTACTTCGCTACAACATCAACTTTCATTCAGTCAACATGACCTAGCCAGCGGAGTCGTTCTATTTTTACTCACTTGACAATTTCTATGTCAGCGCATGGCTCATGCAGGCCTTAGTTCCATAGAATTGAAGAATTAATCTTACTAATTGGCGCAGATTAGACCACTGAGCACCTTCTCATAGGTTCCTAAAATCTTTTCATCATATCTTCTAAAATATCATAGATCTACTGCCTGCCATAAGAATGACATAATGGGCGATTTATAGAGCGTTACAATTGTTTGGCGAAAAGAGCTCTGCATCTGAATTATCTACTGAGCTCGAAATTACACCTGTTGGCAAGAGTTATGCATCGTCTGACCTCGACGTTGTTGAAGCAGTTAATGTTGGAGATGTCCTTAATAAGATCGTAGAAAGAATTATCAACAGTTATGAAGTTTAAGCGTTCTAAGACGCTGAGACAGTTTATTTATTGACATTGGTTTTATTGCAAGACCCACTCAAATCGAATCTTTTTCTAATCTGGGCAATACTGATCCACGATCAGCGTTTTGCTGAGTAGCAAAACACTATTATAGTAGATAGAAAAATTCGAATAATTTTCTCCATAATTTGACTAAAAAAGTTCGCACGATAGGGAATAAACTTGCTCAAAACTTAGTTTAGTGTTGAATGGAAATAAGAGGTCCCTGGACTGCTGATGTTGCTCAGTGACATTCTGCGACGATTTCACTTTGCAAGTTTACCAAACTTAAACATGGAGTATAGGTTATTTCTTATTCGACTGTCAAATGCGACTTTGAGTGTCGATTTGTTTTTCTAGTTTATTTCCAATATTTGATATAGCGTAAATATCTGGTCAATGGTAGATTTTTCAGGTCTGAAGTCACGCTAATCAGGTTCAATCAGCTGATAGACGATGAGCTTATTTTTTTCACATAATACGCTCGACCGAATCTTGTATGCAATATTACAAAGGTTAGTTGACGCAAATAGTGGAATCACTTTTTTTGTGGATATGCCACAGAACACTAAAGATCTAATGGTTTGGAATTTCATCTTTCGACCATATTCTGCATAGAAGCTCGTGAATACATTTAAATCAGGGAACGAAAATAAACGGAACGTGGCAGATAAGGGGTAAACTATTTTCACAGTTTTTGCAGTTTTTGTATGGGGACCCACATAATGGTAGAAGATAGGGGGTAGATACGTTCGGAAGGAATGTTGAGGAGCAAAAAATAATAGGACCAGCTCATATACACTATTTTCGACATTTTTTGCAGTTTTTGTGTTTTTTGAATGGAGACCGAAAGAGTGGCAGATAGGGAGTATTCGAGAAACATTAAATTAATTATTCGCAATCACAATTAAATTGCTTTCGCTCTCTGCTTTCTTTGGCTCTCAAAACACATAAGGTTCTTAGTGTAGCTACACAACGCAATGATAATATTTATGGTAATTTTTATGCAATTGTAGTGTATTGTTTGTGTTTGCGTTCAAGCACACTAACTATAACTCAACAGAATATTGAATGAAGTCACTAACGCTGCAGAATAATGAGTGAAGTCACCAACGCCGCACAACGTTAACGTAATGTTCGCTAAGTGAACGCTACAGTATCCTAACATAAGCTACGTTTAGAGTCTATTTTCGCTCCCCGATTCAAACAGAGTCTCAGTTCTTGAATAGTTCAGTACGAAGACCACCGGATTGCTGTCCGGATTGCTGTCAGCGAGGCCATTCAGAAGCCTAGAAAAGTATACCGAAATATACACTAGATTCCAGTTTTCATCCTTGCAGAAAGGCATCGGTCTTTAAAACATCAGCCAGGCGCCTAAAATGCATTTATGCAAAGCATCAGTGACTTCTTCTATACGGTTTTCGAAATGGATATAACACTACCTCACTTTTAATTGGTATTACCGACAGCGTTAGGAAAGGTGACAATGATTCCAAGATCTCTATTCTTATCTCATTGGATCTGAGCAAAGCATTTAACATGATAAATCATTGCACTCTTGTCAGGAAATTGCACAGCAAGTTTAACTTTTCTTTATCGTCCTGTAAGCTCATGGTTTCCTATCTCCGACTTGGTCCGCAAGCAATGGTCTTAGCTCTGAGTTGCTCAATGTTACTTGCGGTTCCATTTTTTTTTTATGTTACATTTGAATGATTTTGTCAATTGCCTAGATAGCGTTCCACAGTTTTAGAATTCCTTAGATGCTGTCTTCAATGACAATCTCTTTTATATATCCTCGTGGATGGCCAATAATTCTTTACGTACCAATGCCTCTAAAACTAAAGACCTGATGTTCAGATCGTCTCGACTGATCTTTAAAATTAATTCAATCTATTTAAATAATTTGTCAATCTTTTTAATTGAATTCGACAATGAGATGACATGCTTAGGATAAGCATTGATAATAACTAATCTTTTGAGTCCCTTATTGATTGCCTGATCTCATCAGTTAGTCTTATTTTAAGGAAGCTGTATAGTCTGAATGTGTATCTGCCTATACGGATGAAGCTCAGGCTCGTCCACGCACTCCTGATGTCCAAAATAACTTATGACTTGGAAGTATTTTCGGGTACCTTGTCTTTTAATTTACACATGTTTCAACTGCTTGTTAACAGGGTGGTGAGGTTTTTGTACAACGTTCGACGCCGGGAACACATCTCTAGCCACGTAACTCTATTTTTTAACTACTTCTATTTTGATTTTATCTTTTTCAGACTAATGTTTATGTTATATAAAATAATACGCAAAACTCCTGAATACATTGCTAACTCTTTTACCTTTTCGCGCTCTTTTATGCCCTTTTAATGCTCTAATTGTGTATCGCAAAATCAACTCTATTCAATTTGTAAGATAATTTTTAATTAGATCTGCCAGATATTGGAATACCTTGTTCAGAGATATGAGGAACTTTAAGGCTTCTTGAAATTTTTTTTCAAAAATCAACTGTCACTGTACTTAAATAACTAATTTGGTATCTCGTGCGAAGCCCCTTGCGAGAACCCTTCACCCCCACTTTTTAATTTGTTAGGGAAAGCTGATTCTTGGTTGTTAGCTTATTTTTTACTTTTATATTAACTGACCTAGTCTTGAAAATTTACAATAGTAAACCAGTATTTTTTATATTTCTATGTTATTATTTACTCTTGTAAATTT
Source organism: Coremacera marginata (assembly GCA_914767935.1). Lineage (NCBI taxonomy): Eukaryota > Metazoa > Arthropoda > Insecta > Diptera > Sciomyzidae > Coremacera > Coremacera marginata. The sequence continues at coordinate 181,861,857 of OU612045.1, read as the reverse complement.
TCAAGAAATTTGGAGGCATCGTTTCAAGTAACAAATTCGTGCTATGTCACTCACTTTCTCCACTCGTATTCTTTCCTTCTCCAACTCCTCCTCCAGCTGCATTGTTTTTAGCTGTTCCTGCAATCGCCTGAAAAATAAAATAATTAAGAAAAACTATTCAAATTTCGACAACACGACCTCACCAAGCACAGCAAAACATCTTGTCTGGTGTAAGCAAGTACAACTAGTGTTGGCCTCATCAGATACGTACAGCCAAACTCAGACACACACTCACCTTGTTAACGCTTCCTCCTGACGGCGTTCTTTTTCGCGCAATATTTCTACCGAACGACGCTTCTCTTCTATTTGCTGCATTAAATCACGCTGATAGTCCTTCTTGCGTGCCAATTCAATCTTTGTATATGAAATGAAATAAATAAAGAAAACATGGTGTAAATTGGTGTCAATTAGCAGCAATGAATGTGAAAATAAGTCAAAACCTACTTCAGCGCTGTGACGATTACGCTCTGTGACACCATCTCCGGCAATAATATTCGAGAGTTCTGTGTGACGCAGATCCTGCAGCAGCTTGTGACGCGTGCTGCCGGGACGCGTGGTATTAGTGCTATTGATGTACTTGGGCGTGTAGTTAGGATTATTAACAATTATTTCTAAATCAGTCTTGTCTGTGGCGGAGGAGTTGTTGGTGGTGGTGGTGATGTTAGAACGTGCCGTTGTTGGATGCAACTGTTCATTTGCTGCATATGCATTTTTCGCCTTAGCTGCATTGGAAGTCATCTGAAATCACAATTAAATTAATCAAACTGAAATCAAGGTTACTATTAATTTTAAATTAAATATTTTTTACCTGCTGGTGCTTGAGTAAATTCTGCTGATACTCAAGCTGCCGCTCGCGCAAATAGTTCTGACGTTTTTGATACTCATTATTAAAGCCAGGAAAATAGGAGTAGAACGTGTCAGAGACCCATTGCTCCATGTCATCCTGCGCAAAGTAGAAAAAGAAAAATTTGTGAAACAAGCAAGGAAAACAAGAACAATGATGTAGAACAAGAAACCTACAACAATTAAGAAACTCTGGTACATGTTTGCCGTTTTCACACCGGGTTGCGAAAGGTATTCAAAATTGTTGATGTTGGTGTTTTTTTTTTTTTTACTTTTTTTCAAGGCGTTTGAATGACTACAATTAGGCTGCCGCCGCGCCGTCACTCATACATTTATGACATTCAAAATATTCAGCATAATTATTATTCAGGACAGACTGTAGGAGTTCCTGAAGTATAAATTGCACCACGCACACATACACACAATCACACTCACATATAGCACAAACACCCAGCTGACCACAGGCGTGCGTCCAACTTTAGGCGTCAAAAACATGCCATGCCAATGAGTGGCAATTAGTTTCAAGTGACGACGTCTTTTCTATTTTATTCGAATAAAGAAGCAGGAGTGCCAAAATGTTGAATCTATCGCTTGGCCAGAGCTATAAAATTGAATAAGAGAAACTGAAGAAAATAATTCCATATGAGCGCCGATGAAAGAAATGAGGTAGATTTTTCAAATAACATGCATATACAATGTCGGTGGTTTGTATGAAGCATGCATAAAGTTGTACGTAAAAAAAATCACTGCACTCAACGGTGTGCAACATGAGGTAGGCGAGCCACATATGCAGTAATTTTTTGTAGCTCCAAATTTCGAGAACATTTGCTACCGAATATCCGTTTAAAAAAAATATAATATAATACTGCGGTTTGTTCACGTAATGACAGTTCTTAAAATAGATATCCATTAAAACTGAGGGTTTAAAACAATCTTTCAGAAACATACACCAAAAAGGAATCGAAACTTTGAAAATTTGCGCTTTTTTAATACTTTTTGTTAAGAAGTTTTGTCTTTTTATTTTTTAATTTTTACGTATATTAACTTTTAATCAGTCAATCGATAGTCTATGGGAACAAATTTAACACTTAAAAAAAATTTAGTTTACCTTTGTACTTCTTACAATTTAAACGTATTTTTAAGTGAACAGAAACTCATTTTTGGGCTCCCAAAACTTACGACCGATGAACTAACGCCCGCAAAAAAATGGAAAAATAGCCCGAAATTTCCCATACAAAATCGGGCAGTCATTCCTAGGAAAAAATGCTTTAAATTTCTGGCGATTATGTCACATTTTCGGGTGTTTGAGACAAGAAATTTCGAGTATTTTCCAAATATTTGAAAAGGAAGAATTCGGGTCTTTCTTAAATAAGCTTGAAATTAAAATATGAAAAAACGCCCGAATTTTTATTTATTCGCAAAAAGTTAAAAAATTTCAATCTCGTTATGATAAAATGGTTTACCCTTGTACATAAGGTCAAACAACAATATTTCATTTCATTCATTTTATTATAAAAAAAAAAAACACCCTTTGGACCTTATCCGGGCATAATGTCAATGAACCCCTTGTTCATGGAATAACACCGGAAACAAATAGAATGTAGGAAATCTTTGCACATATTTTCACAGGGAAACATTAATTTACTACTCAGATCTGTTCTTTTTTATTTTGATAATCTTGCATTGAATCTAGATCACGGAATTACGCCTGAAAAATTTGGAAATAAAGCCCAAAAAACTGTTGAAAACTTCGAGCGTCATTTCCATTTTCTTTTGGGCTTTATATTCAAATCATTCGGCCGTAATTTTCTTCTTACGGGCTCCATTGCCACATCAAATTTACGCGTTTTTCCCAAATTCGATTCTTTAAAAATTTCGGTCTTTTCCCATTTTTTTTCGGGCATAAGTTCTGGGAGTCCCTTTTTTTAATAAATAGTTTTTAAAATTTGCCAAACCTCCACCCCTCGAAACTCTCAAGTGCTCAACATGCGTACAGCAAGGGCCAATCCACGGACACTGCCTCCAATGGATTGGTCACTGGACTGGTCTCGACTATTGAAAGCTCACTCACAGTTAAGCATTCCTAAACGTAGAGAGTGCTTGTTTGTAAATAATGTCCTCTCGAGCTCTCTCACCCTAGCCTTGACGACCCAGATAAAAATTTCGGTGCCGTGACATAATCCACAAGAACATAATACCCAAAATTGATTTCGGGATTATGTCCGCCTAATTTGCGGTTACCCTGCAAGCCACCAAACGAATTAAAGATCCGTACAAATAAAAAGGAGACATTTTGTACAAGGGAAATTATAAGGTATTTCTTGAAAAACGGACATAACCTCCAATGGGTATTATAACCACTTGCAAGGCAGTCATAATCCCCAAAATAGTTTTGGGTATTATGACCGCAAATTTATCGGACATAATCACCAAAATTGATCCGTACATAACCTTAGGGGTTATGTCCGGGCACCAACAATTTCACCTAAATAAGCCTGGAGTAAAGCTTTATATAAGAAAGTTATGCAGGGAGGGAGGTGTTTTAGTTTCTTATTCAAGGTTTATTCAGGAACTTGGAAACTGTGAAAAAAATCAGATTTAAACTATTATATTACGTTTTATTAAATATTAAATTTAATATATAATATTACGTATATCCTGCTAGTACATTTCATTTAATTTTTTTAATTTCAGAACAGAAATTTTGTGCATTTTAAAAATTGTTGTATATTTAACATGATTAAACCCAGTGCGAATTAAACTCAGAACCTTTGTATCGGCAGCAGCAAACACTATCAACTCGTCTTTTCAAGAACTTGGTTGAGTAACTTTGAAACCTAATTACTATTACTTTGAATTTCCTTGAGTAAGACTTTATAAAAGCCTGAACTGAAATAATTTTATATAAGCACTTAGTTTGACAGCCATAAATCGTTTCGATAGCACTGCGGTTTCAGCCAACAGATTATCAGTCAAGAGTTCCGTAGTTCGACGCCGGACACAGACAAGCTTTTTTTAATTCTACTCTGTGGAGTAATTGTCTGGTGAGCAGCCACTCATAAGCCTTCCGTATTAAACAAGCTTCACAAACTGCAAAGAAATGCAGAAGTATTCATAAGCGGTGATTTGCGGTATACTCCTACGGATGCCTTAAACGCCATTTTGCAACTATTTCCCTTAGACCTAATTGCTATGGAAAAAGCTACCAACACAGCTCTAAGGCTAAGGAAGTCTGGATCCTGGTCCGAAGCTGATACTGGACACATGGAAATACTGTCCTCGGCTACTATCGCTCCTAACACAGACTACAGTATACATTGCGAACAGTATACAAGGTATGCATTCCCACATGACAAGAATGGAAAAATAGGTCTAACTAACTTAGTAGATGGGGACATAAACAAATTTACTGACGACTGTAAGATCAAAGGGCGAGTGGATGGGGAGAAAGAAAGGGAACAAAATAATAACACAACTTAACACAAATTTCCTTCGGTTGTTTTCATTGAAAAAAAAATTTCTAAAAGCTTAAATAACGAAAATACTCCAAAGCCTATGAATAAAGGCCTAACTAAAATAGACGAAACGAGACGATTGCAACTTGCCGAACGTCTGACGAGTTGAGACGCTAAAAGTTCGGTTCACACGGAACAAAACGTATGGCTGAGCTGCTTCGTTCGTTAAATTACATTTGTTCATTTTGGGCAACAACATTGAATTGCATTAACGCAAACATTTTCGTCTCTACTCGTTACGAAGCAACTCGTCTATTCTGGTTAGGCCTTAAGTTGAAATAAAAGTCCGTTCACGAACGAATGAACCGAATAAATAAGTTGCCCACCTTGGAGTACTTTCGAGCAGCTATTATTAATATTTATTATTTAACTTTTATCTGTGGCTACGAATAAGGTGCCAAAAATTCACAGTAATTCGGCAACAAATTGGGGCCAAGGAAGCACACAACACAAAAAACTAAACTAACCAGCATGAGTTCTCGCGCATGATTCTGTAGTGAAAATAAAGAAGTCTTAGCTCAAAATATACAAGAAAGTTTCATAATAACAATAGAGTAAAAGAAGTAAAATTCCAACAAGCAATTAAACAGGATATAGTACGTACGTAAATTTGTCTTAACTTACCGGGTGGTAAAGTTCATTCACACAGTGAGTTACAATTTGTTTTGTTTTTAGGTAAGCGGAAAGAAGGTGATTTGAAGGATTGCGTGCATTAACGAAGCGTGTCAACTTCAAACACAAACAATGAGCCATGTAAAAGAATTTATTGAGAAACCGCTAAAACGACACTTAATTGTTTTATGCCTGGAAATAAGGAAGTAAAGAAGTTCAGGTTAAGGGCGCTCACGATGACTATAATTAAAATTTGAGCCAAATAACATTTTAGGATTATTTTGTTTTTGTTTTTCATTTCGTTTTTTGTAGTTCAAGGACACTAAGAAAACGAATATTAGTAATGAGTGCAAGTTTTCAAGCAAAAGCCTCACAAGCGCAACTTTTCGTGATATTTGTACCTAAATATGAAAAATAGTTAAAAAAAATTATAGACCTGTAGTTTTTAATGCAATAATTTATATTTTATTTGACTACGTCACGCATGCATTTTCGCTAACATTTGTTGCTGATTAAGTGACGCTTTTACGCTGATATGCGTCTATAGCTGGTTCTGTAAATACTCTAACATCAAGCGCAGGCGTCATTAAATTTTATGTTATGTTTATGGAAAATTTAATCAACAGAAATTAAAGGCATGTTTTCATAATTCATTAGCTTTATAAGCATTTCAATCTAGTTACACATCAATAACGAACGCGTGAAAATTGCCAAGTTAACAGTAATGAAGCGAAAACCATCAATCATTTCGTAAAACTTTTTTCACTTTATATGTAGACGAAGGCTTAAATACTTGTACTATATATCTGGTAAGCATTTTATCAATGTCATTCATTATTAGATCCCTTTGAAAGAATTTGTTGCCCAAAGTTACTTTAGCTTAATTGCGTTGCATGTAAAAAAAAAAACACTCGATTAAAAAACTTTTATTTATGAAAAACTTTTATTGAAAAGAAACCAATTAATAAATATCAACGTTAATAATTCACACTCATTCGAATTATTCAAGGTCAGATTAGATATCGAGTGATTAACAAAATAATATTATATGTCAACAAAAGAAGGTAAATATACCAAACAAAATATCAATTACACAACAATAGAATGCGACAATTGTAGCTTTTGTTCGTTTAATTAATGTTGGGTATATGATAACTTTTAGGTTTTTATTTTATTGTTGTTCACAATTACATAAAAGAGGAATTTGATGAATCTGCCTATGCACGAATTTACTTTTGGTGAATTTATGAATTTACTTTTGAAACAAAATTTTTATATTTGGCTTAAAAGCAGATACATAATATCTTGTAATCGGTAATTCAAATCCATATCGTAATTAAAATCAAAATCAACATCGAATTTTTACGTTTGAAAGCTGGCTGAAATTAAGGGAAGTACTCAGGAAATTCTGATTGGGAAATTTGAAAATTTTTGCACACAAGCATTAAAGTTAAAATAGCAAATCAAATTAAGTAAAGTTTCAAATATATTTATACCCCAACGCGTACTGCGTAAGGAGTATATTAACTTTGTCATTACGTTTGTAACGCCAAGAAGGAGGCGTGGCAGGTATAGAAAAATATATATATTTTTGATCAGCATCATGTCCTGAGTCGATTTCCGTGTGTCCGTCTGTCTGTCTGTCCGTCTGTCGACACGATTACAGCCGCAATTTTAAAGCTGTCGCGATGAAATTCAAAATATAAGTTTATTTTTAAAAAAGGAAGATCAAGTTCGAAAATGGGCCAAATCGGATGAAAACCACGCCTACCTCCCATACAAAGTGACTTAATATTAACCGTAAAATGTCTTTAAAATCCACAAAAATTAAAGAAATGCCTTGAAATTTGGCAGGTGAGCTTTGCTCTTCAGTCTTAATCCTATGAAATTTGGAAAAATCGGATAAAAACCACGCCTACCTCCCATACAAATTGGCTTTATTTTAAACGTTAGATCTCTTATAATCCACAATAATTAATGAAATGTCTTGAAATTTTGCACTTTAGCTTTGATATATAATATGAACTCTCTCTATGATATATGGCGAAATCGGATCAAAACCACACCTACTAGCCATACAAAGTGACGTCATCAAAATAGGAAAACTTTCGTTAATATATTAAACTGAATGTCATCGTGTATGCCGTAGCTAAAGACTTCGGATATACTTCAATATGGCCGCGGGGGGTATTTTAGCTTCGGTACCCTGCCGAAGCTCCATCCTTACTAGTTTTAAGAATATTTTATCGAAAGTCTTCTCTGCATACACTCTTTTTCTTCTGGAATAAGAAAGATTTTAGTGTAAGAGTGTAAGTGTAAGTGTTTTCTCAACAATAATTGAGAAATGACTTGGAAGCACTTTTTTTCGTTTGCTCGCTAAACTTTAAGCCACTATTAGTTTCCTGTGTTATTTACGCGAGTATTTCTATGATAAGCGGGCGTTTTTTACAGCTCGCTTGGTAAAAAACACAGCAATTGTAATATTATGAACAAGCATGTGCATGCATACAAACTCGCTGTATGCAAAAGACTGATCGGAGAAGGACGATTCAAGTACCTACAAAGTGAAAGGTCAAGGGTCAACCTTCAAAACATTGGAAAAATAGTTAAAATTAGAGTTGTTGCAGATATGTCTTTTTTTTTCTTCCCCATTTCTATTATTTATTAATTTTATAATTTGAAAGAATTATTTTAAAAGAATTGTTTGACATAATTTAAGGCATGTCTTTTTTTTTTGATTGCTCAACTTAGCTGACTCAATGCAACGCTTTAAATAAGTAGGCATGCCGCTAGTGAATGCGCCGTTGAAGTGAGGGTGAGCTTCTTATTAAAATTAAATCAGTTATAAAAGTAATGGTAAGAACCAAAACTGTATTACTCACCCCCCGATCTGCGGCGGCTATTAATAGTTAATTTTTAAAAAGTTTAAAATTTAATTGTGTATTTGTCCTGTGCTCGTAAATTTAATTTTTTTATCGGCATTTCAACGTACATATTAAGTGTGTTGGTTTTTTCATAAAATGTTCATAATTCAAAAAGAATTCCAAGGACAGCTATCATGAATTGGTAATTTTTTTGTTCAGCCCAATTATGAAACATTTTCTCCCTGGAGTTGTAAAAGGGAGTTTCCGTTTTTAAGATAGCAGAAAGACATTTAATTTTTTTTTATTTTTGCACTCATGAATATTGACGGTTTATGCGCAAATTTGCATTAAAAATTTCCAAAAAGTTTTTAAGATTTGTCTTGAAAACAGAAACTCCCTTTTACAAGTCCCGGGAGAAAATCTTTCATAATTGGGCTGTTTATATTTATTAAAAATTGACGTCAAAACGCAGCTTGACACCTTTGTTGGCTTGCAGGTTGCTACGTCTCTATTTTGCTATTGTTTTGTATAACGTTGTAAGCCTCTACATGTTTACAAGTGTCATTGAGTCAAAGGTGAAGTTTTATTTCACTTTAGTTATATTTTCGATGAATTTTTGCATTTTTGTTACATTTTTAGTATGGAAGCGAGCAGACCAAGAAAACCCAGCCGAGGCATTAATTGTTTTGATACATTTATCCCTGCAAAGTTCATGTAAAATTCAATAAATTTATATTAATTTTCTTAATCAGGTGGTTTTATTTGAGTTTTTCTATAAACTCTAAATTTGCTGTACAATTATAATTTTTTGATAATTCAAATCATTTAAAATTTAGGATTGTGTATTTTTACTACCTCGTACAAGCGTATTAAGCAAATCAGCAATATATTATTAATTTAATGACGAGTTATGATAAAAAAATGGAGCGGCAACCTGCAAGAATCTCCCCTTTAAACTCCCCTAACTTTTTTAAAGCAAACTTTTTTAATGTTGAAAAAATATATTAAAAATCTAATCAATTTTCATAAAAATTTAAGTGAAAAAGAATTTTTATTTGACAAATATAACTTTAGTTGACAAATTTTGCCAACGGTATAAGGATAATTTTAAAATTCTGAATACGAATATGAATTCTGACTATGAATACCCGTCATTAAGTCTAGCTCGCACAATCTAGGCTCTAAATTGAAGCACATAGTAAACATAATTTCAATATGAGCAAAGGTAAGTTCTTATTAAACTGAAAACTGAATTTGAATTTCAGAAACATAAAAAACAAGTAGGCAGTGGGGGGACTGCCAACCGGATTTAAAAATGTAAAGAAATAAATGATACTAGTAATCCCGTGTGGCGTTAAAACGCCAAAATAAAACATATCTAGTGACAGGTAATTTTGTTTTTATATTGAGGACAATTTTTAACTGTGAACCAAGGATTTCATAGAAACTTTCTGTGTTTCTATTGATTTGTTGAGTAACCCGGTTATTCCTTATTAAAGCATTATAATAAAAATCTATCACATACTTTTAGGCATCACAAAGAAATTTGATTGGTTTTCATAGAAAATTGTTTCAGGTTTTTTAAAAAACACAATATAATAAAAAATTTTTTTTTTTTTTTAGATAGATATTTATTTATTAATCACTAGATACATAGAACTTTATAATTTTTGAAATACACTTAGACAATACTGCAAACTGTTGTTCAATTTGAACAAGTGGCGAAAGCAGTTACTTAATATTAGAGCATTATTATTATTATTTTTTATTAAGTTTTTAAATTAAATATAAAATGAATAAACAAATACTACATTCTTTTGTTCAATAAGAACAAGTGGCGAATGAAGTTTACAAGCTTAAAAACAATTCAATTAAACTTTATTTCTATTAATTTTATTTTAGATTAATTATCTTTTGTGGGGTCCAATTGAAATAAATAAATACAAAAAATTCAACATATTAACATTACTGTTAAGATTATTAACAAAAAAAAAACAAATATAAGTAATACGATACAAAAATGCAGCCAAAGTGCGAAAAAGAATATTATACTGAGACAGAGATAAGGCTATCAATAGCACTAAAATCATAATTAAAAAGCCATGATTTCACTTCTTTAAGAAAGCAGGTACTGTTAGATATGCGCCGGACACAACTTGGTAAACTATTGAAAAGTCTGGGAGCAGTGCATGAATAGAAGTAGAAAAAGTGCTGCAACCTGTGTGAAGGAACTTTCACCATAAATTGATCATTTCTCCTTAATTCATAATTATTAACGGTTCTGTTTAGTAAATAACCAGAGCAATTAAAAAATTCTTTTAGCACTCTATAAAAATATAAGTGTTTAATTGGTAAGACATTTAGGTTTTTAAACAGTGGAAAGCTACTATCTAGTCTATTTTTATTACAAATAATACGAACAACATGTTTTTGAGCGAAAAGTAGTGGATTAATTTTATTTGCATGTGTACCTCCCCAGCAAATTACGCCATATTGCAGTTTTGAATGAAAGATACCATAGTAAATGCATTCCAGCAATTTTGGCGAGCAAAATGGCTTTAGGAGGTATATTTGTCTGATAGCCCCCATGAGATACCTTTTGAGGGCAGCAGTATGGTCTATCCATGATAATCTCCAATCCAGTAATAGGCCAAGGTATTTGAATGTTTTAACGCAACAAATAGAAAAGCATTTTGTAGAGCAGAGGTAAGAATCATTATATGTCTTTAAGTGGGATGAAGAACTGCAAATATCGCTGCTATATGTGAATTTTTTACAGCCTGCGCAATGGAAGACAAAATTAGGTAGATAGATATCATTACCTGATATACTATAGTGCATTATTTTAGTTTTATCACTCAAAATCATTTTATGTGAAGAAAACCAATGACGGAGCTGTCCTAGGTCATGATTTGTCTCAGAAGTTATATTTAAGACGGAATCACTTGTAAAAGCACATGCCAAGTCATCCGCAAATGCAATAACTTTACTTTTGAATGGCAGATAAAATATCGAATTGATAAAAATTAGAAACAATATGGGTCCCAGAACAGAACCCTGTGGGACTCCAATATCCACGTGAGCATAGTCACTGAGTTCACTATCAATTTTAACCCTTTGCCTTCTGTTAGTTAGATATGATCGAAACCACGAGTACATAGAACCTCTGAAGCCACAATTATACAATTTAAGAAGTAATATATCATGATCTACTGTATCGAAAGCTTTTGTGATGTCAACAAAAAGAGCTGCACAGACTTTTTTATTGTTTAGACCGTGATAAATACCATCGCAGAATTTAAGAAGAGCGTCCTCAGTAGATAATCCTTCTCTGAATCCATACTGACAATTGTTGAAAAAATTCAATTTCGCTAAAAACTTAAGCATTCTGGCTTTTACAGCTTTTTCAAAAATTTTTGAAAACACGGGCAGCAACGAGATCGGCCTGTAGTTGTTGAGGGCAGTCTTATCGCCTTTTTTATAAATAGGGATAACCACAGCTTTTTTAAGGTCATCAGGAAAAACTCCACGCTCAACGCTATTGTTAAATATATAACAAAGAACATCAGAAATATTAAAAACTATTTTTTTGATAAATACGTTTGAAAAGACACCATCAGGAGAAGATATTGAGTTCTTAACAGACATAATTATTTTATATATTTCAAAAGATGAAATTGGTTCGAAAAATATACTATTTTCATTTGAAGGTTCATTATGTAAACATCTACATGAATCATCGTTCGATCCAGCATCAACGACCACATCTCTACCAATTTTCGCGAAAAAATTGTTAAAAGCATTAGCTCTAGCACCAGAATCATAAATAGACACTCCTTCAGAATTGATATGGGCTGTATGCTCATTGTTATTACATTTATTAAGGATGTTGTTAATCAGCTGCCATTCCTTCCTAACACTTCCTTTGATTTTGTTAAATTCGCAAACATAATAATCAGTTTTGCTTGCTGAAACCTTGGCTGAAATTTCTTTGGAAAGCTCTTTGTAACGTACTTTAGCATTCAAGTTACTAGGGTGTTTTGAGCATTTTTTAAATAGTTTGTTTTTATGTTTGATAAGTTTCAAAAGTTCATTTGACATCCAAGGTTTTAGTTTTTTTAAATTTCTGTCACGTTTGGTCACTTGAACAGTACACAAATTTACATGCTGAGTTAATATTCTAATAAAATTCTTATATGCTATCGATGGATCAGGTTCAAAATATACATCATGCCAACACTCGAATTTAAGTCGCTCGTTTAATGCGGAATAATTAGTTTTTTTATAGGACTCGTTCGTCTGCGGATTTTTAATACCAGGTCTTTCAACGTTTTCAAAACACAAGCACGTCATACAATGATCAGTTACGTTCAAATTTGTCACCGAACTGTGTAAAATTAATAAGATAATAAGATATAAATAATTAATAAATAAGACCTTATTGCACATCTGCAAAGCAAGACCTTTCAATTGCTACCCTATTCATGAAAATCGAGTCTATAATATAGATTTGACAGTCATCACAAAAAATGCGCTTGCGTAATAATAATAAATGAAATAACATAGCTGTTATAAATTTCTGAAGTAGCTAGAGTCGGCAAATTAGATGCGTTCTGCTTTTTCAACTCTTTTTTATCAAATTATGCGTTATTGAATGTATAAACTGCTATTTTTTTAATGTCTATATATAATATATTTGTAACGCAATTACTTTGGTTGGGTAATAGGTAATTGGCTCGGAAATCGCTTCGGTAATTGGTAGTCGGTTGGTAATGGCTTCGGTAATCGGTTGGTAATTGCTTCGGTAATGTGTAATGGGTTGGTAATCGATTCGGTAATGGGTTGGTAGTCGTTTCGGTAAATCGGTATATGGTTCGGTATGTAATCGCTTCGGTATTTGGTTCAGTAATCGCTTCGGTAATCGGTAATTGGTTCGGTAATCGGTTGGTTCTCGCTTCGGTAGTTGGTAATAGCTACGGTAATCAGTTATCAGTTGGCAATCGCTTCGATAATCGCTCCGGTAATCGATAATTGGTTGTTAATCGCTTCGGTAATCAGTAATTGGTTCGGTAATCAGTTGGTAATCGCTTCCGTAATCGATAATTGATGCGGTAATTGGTTTGTAATCGCTTCGGTAATAGGTTCGGTAATCAATTGTTAATCGCCTCGGCAATAAAAAAATAAAAATAACTAACGTTGTACAATGCAACAGAAAAATTAACAGCTAAAAGCGTGATGATATCGGTAACAGCGTGATGATATCGCTAACAGCGTGATGATATCGCTAACAGCGTGATGATATCGCTAACAGCGTGATGATATCGCGAATCTGTAATTTTGCTCTCTACCAAAAAGTGTTCAACGCGCCTAAAGAAGTTATCAGTTATCAGTTGGTAATCGCTTCGGTAATCGATTGGTTATCGCTTTGGTAATCGGTTGAGTAACTGGTTCGGAAATCGGTTGGTAATCGCTTCCGTAATCGATAATTGGTACGGTAATTGGTTTGTAATCTCTTCGGTAATCGGTAATAGGTTCGGTAATCAATTGGTAATCGCCTCGGTAGTTAGAAAAAAAGATCACCAAACATATTTGCCTAGCATAACCACGGCATAAGTAATGTTGTACAATGCAACAGAAATGAACAGCTAAAAGCGTGATGATATCGCTAACAGCGTGATGATATCGCGAATCTGTAATTTTGCCCTCTACCAAAAAGTAGAGAGTTCAACGCGCCTAAAGAAGTTTTCACTTCAAAAAGTTTTGTTTTCTTTATCCAGTTGAGATAACTGAAACGAGGCTTTATTTTTGCGACTCACAAAGACACAAAGAACTCTTCTAACATTAAACAATTGTCTTCCCTTTAACTATAGCAATCAAATTAAATATGAAATAAATAAAAGAAATTTCTACCCTGAGGCTCACTATTAAAGCACACGCTATTTTAAGACTTACTTCCGTAACTATTTTAGAAACATGCGATATTTTACCTTTTACTTTATTTTGACTCAAAAAAAAATTGCTTCAAACAGGAATGAGAAAATATGACAAATGAAACGGCTTTGCAGACTTTGACGTATACCCTTTTTGGCTATTGTGCTACAATATATATATGACAAAGTGAGTTCCAAGTAAAGGTTATTAATAGCACAGAAAAAGGACATTCTAAAAAAAAATTCGTCATTGACAAGTCAAGTTGCATAAAAAATTATTAAAAAAAAATCTGATTCAATTAAAAAATTTACCGGTAGTGCAGCCTAAAATAGCAGCAAGGCACGGAAGCTTTTTTGTTTGTACGTCACATTGCATTTCAGAGATTGCACGCATAAAGCAAAGTGGCAATATTTTTTTTTTTTTTTTTTTGCTAGTTATTGTTGCATGTTTAATGTTTGTCCCTTTTGAGCTTGTCAAAAACGTGCTCTGGAAATTTTGCTGCTTTGCAAATGCTTAATAATTTAAAGTTGCATGTTTATAGTGCACCCAATGTGTATACCGCCTCATGAACACCTCTTAGTGGGCGTTACTTTTTCCTCATAAATTTTTAATAAAGTTAGACGGTTGACTATGAAAAAGTTGGGTGGACATTATTTTTGAAATTATTTTGTAATAAACACAAAATTTAAATGCATTGTAATCAATTTTATTGACAATACTAATAAATAAAAAATAAAGTGAATAAAAGTGCATTAATAAAGTGTCTATCTAAAATATCGCAATAATTGATTTTCAATATTAGAATTCTAAATAATTTTACGCAACAAGTAGGGAATGTTGCTATGAGTTTTGACTTTCAATTATTTAAAAAATTAAAATATAAATTCGCAAAAAAGAACATATTATATACGGCATGAAATAATTATGGATTTATTTATGAATTTGCATAGAAACAACAAACAATTTATTATCTGCTGCTTATGGCAAGAAGTAGACCGGAACGTTATTTTCTTTTGAATACTTAACGAGCTTAGCAGGCAAGTAAAAACAAATTTTAATTAATTCCATTTATGGACAATTGGTGTAAATAAATTTGTTGATACAAATGATTATTTAAAATATTTTAGGTATAAATTCAATAGAGCTTCAACGAAATTTCAAACTTTACTTTCAAACTTTAAAATAGATATTTTGAACTGTTCTGTTCAAAATGAATTAAAAAGAATTTCGTTATCCAAATTTTTAAAGAACAAAATTATTTCAACACTAAAAATACACACTTTTACAAAAAACCAAAACTACGTTACACCATTTTTGCCATGGTATTAGGTACTTTACTCCAGTATCGTTTTTTTAAACCATTACTTATAAAGCAATTTTTTGTTCGGATTTTGTAAAATATTAAATACCTTTTTCTGTTTCTTTTACCGGTTTTGGTTTTAGAAAACAACACGAAGGATTTTTTTTTTTATTCCAACAACCAAAGGCAAGTACAACAAAGTCAAACGAAATTCAAGCAACAACTGAGCGGCACTTCATTCAGTGCCTGAACAATTGCAGCGAGGTTAAATTTAGGAGACATCGCACGCTACACACAGCACTTTGAAGCGCACACTGAAACTGTATGTATAAAATGATTTCATAGCAGAATCAAAGCATAGAACAAAGGTTTTTATTTTTTTTTTTTATTTTAATACTATGCATTTAATTGTTCGTGTACCACCCCGCAAGAGAATTAATTGTTACAACTGTAAAACAATTGCTCACAGTCAGCGCACATGTCCTTGCATAGTTTCGATGTGTGTCGATGTACTGGATATGTGGATAAGTAGAAATATTTATTTTATTCTCGTTTTTATAGCAGCATTTTAGGCTCAAAATTGTCTGGCTTAGACTGTAATCATTGCAAATAAAATTAGTTGACGTAGTATTTGGAGTGCATACAGGGCAGGACAAGAATATGTTAATTGAATTTATTGCACGCAAGGCAGAGTTACCGGATGAAAAAATTAATGCAGTTAATTTTATCAGAATCAAAATAGTATAAACAAAAAAAGGCAGTGGCGTAACTGCCGACCCACAGTGGCGACATTTGTAAAAAGTGGTTGCGAAAATCAATTTTGGTGTGGTGGAAATTCGCAAATCTAATGATGCAGCTTGACAAACAATTGCTTAAAGCTCGCGAATGTAAAATTTTAACTTATTTGGAGAAATGGTTCGATTTGTATAGCTGTTGAAAGTTTATGGTTTTTTCGATTTTATTAATTTTTTTTTTTTTTTTTTTTTTTTTTTTTTGTAATTTAAGATGAGGTTCAAATTTTTCTGCAAGTTATAAAAAAAGTTTTCTCTTGCATATACGACATAAGCGGTCTTTGTACTTTCAACTAACACTAAAAAGAAGTGATTTTTTTAATGTAAGAGGTGACTGTACTTTTCCGAAACAAAGTTTAAGTTCCGACTACAAAAACTAACAGCCTTACCAATAAAGAGCCGCACACTTTTTCTTGAAATCGGTTTTACTTAAAACTGACTTCTTTTTTAAAGCTATACACTACGTGTCTGATACCAATAAAAAAACGGGTCGAACATTATTTAGCTAAAATAGGGATATTCCAAAGCAGTGTGAGGCAGCGCCTATGCACGCTTGCCCTTTCTGTCTCTGTCGCTCTCACATGTGCGCGCATTATCACACAACTGAAAGAACAGTGCAAGTGTTTTTTTGTCCGTAGTAGTGGGTAGAGTGTGTGACTCTTACGCCAGAGAACCCAGGTTCGAATCCCCCATCTCACACAGAAAGTTTCTTCAAACCTCAGAGAGTAAAAACTGCCATGAAAAGCTTCTTGAGAACATAAAGCCGTTCGGAATCGGCGTAAAACATGTAGGTCCAGTTCTCGATGATTTGTGTGCAAACATTTCACATCACACACAACACAATTGATCATAAGAAGCCAGGCCAAAGTCCTTTCAAGGGCTGAGATGGCCATTTCGTTTTTTTTTTTCTGTTCTAAAGACATCACAACACTGTCAATTTTGATCGAATTACAGATAATTTTCAACGCTTTTCGGAAAAAGAAAATATTTTAAACAAGTAAAAAATTCAGATAAAAATTTATTAAGATGAAAAAATATGAACAAGCCACTGAAAACAATGTAGAGGTAAGGTAAATCATAATTTACAGGAAAAACCCAGTTTTAATTGGAGTGAGGAGCACAAGGCGGTCCTCAGTTAATGACAGAAAAAGTGTCTTGGACAGATCGAAAAACGACAACGAAACAATTCGACGTCTAGGGTTGATCAATGCGACAGCCAAAAACGGTGCAATTATGGAATATATCAGTAAAGAATCCCTAGCTGGCTGCCGCAAAACATTTTCAACTGATTTCTGTGGAGGTACCTGTGCAACTTGATGAACTCACCATCAGTAATTTCACTGAAAAAAATCCTTTCGTGTTTCCGATACGTTTTTGGTTTTCTTATAGCCTGATAATCCGTCAGAATTTCTCTTTCCATAAATAAACTTTCATGGTCCATATTGTTTAGTTTTTCAATTCCAAAATAATTTTAATTATCTGTGAAAATATTTGTTGATTGTTAAAAAGTAGCCAATTTTAAAATAAAATACATGGAAAAGCTGTGTATTTTCTGAGCTGGCTATTTTTTAAATTTAAAACTGACTTTAAGTTTTTATTGGTACCGTTTCTGCTTAATGTTCAACTCTATCAGTTCTTCAAATCCCATTTTATTTTTATATCAGGATAATCTATAAATGCATTTCTATCTAAAAGAAGTCATCATCAAAAATAGGCCTACATTTTTTCACAAATATCTGATCATCAGTCCTATATTGGATTAATAACAAAGGCAGCAGAATTTCAGTTTAAATAGGGCAAAAAAAATATTAAGTTTGATAAAAAGTTATAAATTATAAAGTAAAATTAATAAATTACATTATTTATAAATATATTTTTTTCAAATATTTCATTGACCCATCATTCGCCCCGCTTTAATATGCAAATCAATAATTGAGAAAGATTATCAAAGATTTTTACAGTGTAGTCGTACAAAAGCTGTTCCCAGTTTTCATCCACTCATTAGAAATATAATAAAAATTATCATTCAACAAAATAATTATCTCATTTTCTGGTAAAAAACTGTGCTCGGCTGTGCCTTAATTTATTTTATTTTATTGCTTTTGGTTTGATTGGTTTTAATTAAGCGTTAAGAATTCAACGAAGCATGTGAAGTGATATGCTAGATGTCTCAAGTTCTTTTTTTCGCTTGTTTTACACATGATTGCATGTTCAATAACAATAATTTACATTAGCCCAATAAGAACTTACCTTATTCCCGCTTTTTTGCAATCTGTTCACAACAGCTAGCTCTTGATGGTTCCCTGCATTTGCTTCATTTGAGGTCACGGATTTTAACTCCTTGTGGTTGGCCAGGTCTTTTTGTGACTTACTCCAATCAACCGCTGCTAGCATTGCAATATCCAAGGCATTTTCTTGCACGACTTCCTTGCCATCACCATTAATGGAAGTTCCTGGTGCACTGGAAGCATTTTCTAATTCTATTTCTTTTGCAAAATACTGATAAAAATCGAACATATCACTATGCATGCGTTCAGTTTGTGACGCTAGAGTGGGTGGCCCCTGCGCCCGCACTGTTGCTATGGAAGACTCTATGTTAGTTGCAGGACGCGCAACTGTGGAAGAGCAGCCGGTATTAGTTGGGTGCAGTTCATTGACACTAGCTTGGAGACACTTTTTATCAGAGTTATTTTCGATGTCGCCATTTTTGTTCTTGTTTCGCTCTGCAACTTTTTGTATTGCCTGCTGTAATAAGTTTTTGTCCAACACCGAATTATTGTTGCGATTGCATTTTATTTCGTTAATATTTCGTATATTTTGCATCATTTGCACTGCTGCGCATTCGACCTGATTCTCTGCTCCATCGGGGCAAATGGAGTTGTCGTTATTGTTGTAACTGGAATAGCCAGCGCTTGCTGTTGTTGAACGCGCACTTAGACGGTGTTTGTCTGCAAGCAGACTTTGCTTTTCTTGCGACAAAAATGTTTCCAATTCGATGTTCATAGCGCCACATTGGTTGCTGCTTGCTTTCTAACAATTTGTTTTGACAAAAAATTAGTTAAAGAATATAAAATTCCACACTTCAACGCGTTGAGCAAGGTTTCACGCTAATAATTCAAATAAAAGTTTTGTGAACAAAAAACGATTTTGTTGCTTTGTCGTATGCGAAACTTCAAACAAATTTCAGCGAGTTTGTAAAATAACGAGAAATTTTTTTTCTAACGAGTATTATGGCAGCTACACACTACGTAAATATAGCGAGCAGAGGGTGAGCTCGAGAGCAATATTTTCTGATGAGTTTCATATGTTGCTGACCACAGACAAATTGAACTAAAATATTTTATATATATTAAGGGAATGTGGCTAACTTATGTATTGGGCAATTATTTATTATTATCAGGTAGTTTGCATGAACGTATCCTTAAGTCGACGGTGTAACTGCATCATATATGTCAGCTGTTAGGCAAAATTAGTTAGACAAAGCCAAAAAATTAAATTTTGTGAGATTTTATCAACAAAATGCAATATCTAATTTACTTTTACTTGAGTTATTGAATTTATTCCTCTGCAATTTCGAATTATTTGGTTTTGATTAGAAACAACTTCACAAAATAAAAACAGCTGATTGCTGGTATAAGTTTGCCAGATGGATTGCTCACCTACATCGTAGAGCAAATATATTTTGCTTGTGCAAAAGCTTCTTATTATTTATTATTTATTTAAAGCATTTTATTTATTAGACAGATAAACTAATACGGCTTATACCATTTATAAGGGTATTTCCCATTTGCATAAATACCCTTAGTATATTATAATACGTTATACTTCATATATTTCATAATAGCACGTTACATCGGAATGTAAAAGAAAAAAGTTAGAAGAATAATAAAATACGTTTTTGCAGTTGTTTCTAATAAAATATACAGAACTTAAGCAAAAATTATTTAGCTCAAATTTATGAAAATTGTTATTTACCAACAAAAAAAAAAATCACATTTGCGCAGAATCTTCATTTTAAAGAATTAAGCACTAAAAAAGCTCTAGTAACTATCATTTTATCAAAACTTACAAATAAAAGTTAACCAAAAAAATCGTTAACCAGTAAAGGGCTGCGCGGAAGGCAAGCTTTAAATATGCTGTTTCTGTAGCTCGTAGGTTTGTTGGAACTAATATTCTGAGGGTTTCGGTTAAAACTGTTGTTTAGAGACCTTAGATTGCTGGACAGGAGGACTGCTGGTCGGCGGTTGATAGGTTGATGATGATGCTGGCCTACGAAACTCCCCGTAACCAGGGTCTATTGAATCCGATTTGCTGCCTTGGTATTGAGCGTTATAAGTCGGACTCGGGATTTCAAAATAGCTGCCAGCACCGTAGGTTTTTTCTGGGTTGTTTGACTGATAGATGACCCCACTATCCTTATCGGGGCATTTGCATATATAGTACAGCTCCTCTTGCGGTCCACTAGGCTGGATTTCCACACAAATAGTAGTTAGCGAGCGTTTCATGCGTTTCGTTGTTAACTCTCTACCCATTATAGGATTCCACGTAAATCCGAAGGCAAGCAAAACTGAGATTATTTTAATCAACCTCATTTTTAAGCGACGCACTTAACTGTTCTTAATAAGGAATTTGTTAGATTAATACTGATGAGTGGCAAATTGTTGGCTTTTATAGCCAAATTCTGCGCAAAATTTTTAAAAGAATCAGAAACATTTCGATTATTTTACTTTTCTGACAAATTTTTATTGAATTGCAGGCTAATGAACTGCAGCACTAGCGCAGTAAGCCTGCTTCACCTGGGATAGTGTTTTAAATGCAGTTTGTTAAAAATAAAAATATGAAATATTTTGTTTTGCAAAATTATCCATTGACACGTTTTGTCACACTGCAAGCTACGCAAAAAAAAAAACATCGCGATCAAGCGATGTCCAAGGAGTTGAAAACTTTCAAAATGTTTAGCAAATTTATTTGTTCTGAATATGTTTATTTATGGTGCTAACATTTTTGTCATATTATGAGCTTTGGATTAGATTTTAGAATAAGAAAGTTTTACAGTTGTCAATAAATTTACAATTGTCAATCAGCAGAATACGGCTATAATTCTATGAATGATTAACCAAAAAATAGTTATATGTAATATGAGCCCCTTAC
Organism: Coremacera marginata; assembly: GCA_914767935.1. Lineage (NCBI taxonomy): Eukaryota > Metazoa > Arthropoda > Insecta > Diptera > Sciomyzidae > Coremacera > Coremacera marginata. Next base: position 181,840,811 of record OU612045.1, on the reverse strand, counting down.
TTCCTACAAAGTGGAGTGATTCTCGTTAAAAGTAGTTACGAGTATATTCATCTACTTGTAAATAACCACAAAAGAAATTTTTTAGAATTTTTTTATTTTTAAACTTTAATGAACCTGGTGAATTTCAAGGGGTTGGTTGGGCCACATAGGGGATATTGACCTATTTTTCAATACCATTATAATCTACAAAAAAAATGCACTTCCAGGGAGTATTCATGCAAAGGTATATTAGCAATATTTTGTATAAATTTGTAGTTTTATTTAATTAAGGTTATTAAATATTTCAGTCCATAGCAACAATGTTGGAATCTTCAAATTTTAACTGTCCTCATATAAGGTCTGTTACCGTACTTTTTGGACTAAAAATGGTTAAACTGTCAAAAGTGCGAGAGCAAGAAAGAAATCTCTCAAAAATGGAAAAAAACACAAAAAAGTACTGGAGCGCTTTCAGGACTAAAATTGTGTAAACAATTGGGCTATTCACAGTTTAAGTACGCAGGTCTGTTTAATTTACGATTTGTTATTTTAAATTTATTTTATTTGTAAGCGTATTTTTCTTTGTTGTTGTTTTGCATGCAAACGCAAATACGCAAACACGCGTAAATAAAATTTGCCCTTGGACGTGTTTTTGTGTATGGTATTTTTATGCCCTATCTACAGCATATATAACAGGGTTGCAAAATCATTGAATACGGCAAGCACATACAGAGGTGCTCACAGTTGCAAAAATAAAAAATGCTATAAATACGCTTTGTTAATTTACCTTTAAATTGTGAATACCCCAAATGTGTAAATGAATTTTATTTAAACTCGTTTGTCAAAATTAAGAAAAATTGTCTCATACATTCAATTAATTTTTTATAAAAATTAGAAAAAAAAATGGGAAAAAATAAGAAATGTCGATGAATCTAAAAGCTCAGCATAGTTGTGGAACCAAACTCTTTTGCTAAGCTTACCTTCAACTCTGGCTTGATGTGGAGCATCGGCAATGCTAAAGATTCTTCCAAATTAACATTTAAATGCAGTTTTTACACAAATTACCATGTTTCTGACCATAGTTTCCAATCCAATAGTTTTTATTTGTTTCAAAGCACTTTTCAAAGAAAGAAATCGCAAAATAGATTTCTTTGCTAACTTGTAAACAGCTGATTTTAAGCATTTTGACATTTTTACTATTTTTGCCAGAAGAAATTTCTCGCACTAAAACTTACAACTTTTGACAGGGAGCGGAAATTTCGTACTCTCTCTATTGGTAAAACTCGCAAATCTGGTAAATTAGACTGAAATTTTAGTGAACGGGAACAAACCAATAATTTGATAAGTTTTTGTGACGATCCAATGACGTTTGGTAAAACTTAAAAACAATAACGAAATTTTAAATAATTTCAAATGGAATTTCTGAATTTCAATTGATTCTTTTTAAATATCATATAGAATTCTGAATTTCAATAGATATTTTCTGAATTTCAATTGATCTTTTCTGAATTTCAATTGACCTATCCCGAATTTCAATTGATCTTTTCTGAATTTCAATTGATACTTTCTGAATATTATGAATTGATGAGTTTCAGTTGATCTTTTCTGAATTTCAAATGGAAATTCTGAATTTCAATTGACTTTTTCTGAATATGACATGGAATTCTTAATTCCTATTGAGCTTTTTTGAAATCCAAATGCAATTTTTTTAATTTCAATTTTCTTTCTTTTCTGAATTTCAGCTGCAATCCTGAACAACTTTCTGAATTTCAAATAGGATTTCTGAATTTCAATTAGTCTTTTCTAAACTTCAAATCGAATTTCTGAATATCCATTAATTTTTTTTTGAATTTCAAATCGAATTTCTGAATTTCAATTAATCTTTTCTGAATTTCAATTCGAATTTCTGAATTTCAATTGTTCTTTTCTGAATTTCAATTGATGCTTTCTGAATTACAATTGGAAATGGTAGATTGGAATAGAATGGAAATGATAGAAATTTATTTTTCTTGTTCAAAAATTTTTTCTCTAAATTAGAAGAAACATTTTATCTACAATTTTTTTAGCGGCTTAAAACATTATAGACATTGTTTTGTTCAAAAAGTTTTTCCTCTGATTTTGAATAGAAAATCTTGATCTATAAATATTGAGCTGCTAAAGGCTGATACAATTTTTTTTCAGAAATTTTTTTTCTTATTTTAAAGAAAAATTTTTGATCTTTGAATTTAAAGCTGCTAAAGATACGATACATTTTCTGTTTTTTTTTTTTTTAATAAATTTTTCCTCTGATTTTGAAGAAATTTGATACTCAACTTCTAGCTACTTAAAAAATGATACATTTTCAGGAAGTGATAGAAATTTTTTTGTTTTTGTTCATAAATTCGTCCTCTAATTTCGTAGAAAAATTTTTTCTTTAAATTTTTAATTGCTAATGAAATGATATTAATGATAATTTCTTAGCTGTTTTAGAATTTATAGAAATTTTTTTTTTTTACATTTTTTCTCATAAATTGCAAAACAATTTTTGATATCTAAATTTTTCGCTTTGAAAACTATGTTTATTTATTATGTGATTGAAATCATATAATACATTTTTTTATTAGAACCAAAAAATTATTAGAACCTAGAAAATTTTTCTTCAAAATCAGAGAAAAAATTTGTGAAAAAGAAGAAATTCTATCACTGTTTTAGCAGCTTAAAATTTCGATATCATACATTTTTCTTCAAAATCGGAGGTAAAATTTTTGAACAAAAAATGCCTTAAGCAGTGACAATTAGAGATCAAAAGTTTTTCTTCAAAATCAGAAGAAAAATGTTTAAACAAAGATATAATGCCGTAAAGCCGTAAGGGAATGCATTCAATTTGATTTTATTAACAGAAACGCAAATTAGTGAATAACGAAAGTGAAGTTAAGAATGAATTCAGTGAATGCAAAATTGATTCACAAATAAGTCCCAATTTAGACATGCCGATATGACGACGATTTCTCTCACCGATTTTCAGTTTGTGGACGCAGTAGCCGAAGAGAAGGCGAAAATAAAATCGTCCAAAAAATCGTTCGTACCAGCGATTTTGTGACGATTTAGCGTTCTTACTCTTTCACTCACATGAAAAAATAGTGAAACAGCAATCAAACATCGTTCGGCAAAATCGTCGTGTCTAAAAGTAATGGACGACGAAACAGCGAAGCAAAAGAAAATAAGAAAATCGGTGAGAGAAATCGGCGTCATATCGGCATGTCTAAATTGGGACTACAATTTTTAATTCACATTCAATTTTAAAAAAATGAATAATTATTCATTTCAATTATTCATATTCGTTCATTCATTTTCAATAAATTAAAAAAATGAATAATGAATAAAAAAAGAATAATTGCAAATTCTGAAGTTCTTTGTGATTTGCATTCTTTATGAAGAAACAAATTTTTCATTATTCTGAATAACGAGAATCCAATGAATATTTAAAAATTATTAATTAATCAATTTTTTTAAACTGGAAGAATGGATTCTTCTGTCGTATTTAAAATTCTGAATATGAATGCAGAGTTTACAGCTCTGCCAGAAATAAAACACACGCACGTGCAAATTGTATTTTGAGAAAATAGACAACGTTTCTCAATTTTCGCTAAAACTTTTTTGAGTTGACGGTTACAAGGTTGATTAATATAGGTTACGTCACTTGAGAGAAGCTCGGTCAAACTGTTAGAATGGATAAAAGGAAATCAAGAAAAAAAAGTCTGAATCCAAGGTTCATTAATACAGGTTAAGTCACTTGAGAGAAGCTCGGTCGAACTGTCAGAATGGATAAAAGGAAATCAAGAAAAAAAAACCTGAATCTGTACAATTTTTAGCTAACAGCTACTTTGACAGTTCGAGCAAAGGCAGAAAAAGAGTGCTTTTCTCTCAAGTGACTTAACCTATATTAATGAATATTGTCTGAATCTGTAAAATTTTTAGCTAACAGCTACTTTGACAGTTAGAGCAAAGGCGAAAAATAGAGTGCTTTTCTCTCAAGTGACTTAACCTATATTAATGAACCTTGGACGGTTAGTAAAATAATATTCTCTCATACGGCCTCTCATCACTCTTTGAAATTAATATTTTTTCGAAGTGCTCAAGTAGATCGGATGAAGTTATTCCGCGAAAGGAGAAAACTTATCGGGTGAAATCTCTTTTGTATTTACACTCCTTGCTTGAACACTGTCACAATGTCTTGATTTTAAATAAGTAATGATGTTCTATACGCTAAAATTTAAGTTCAAGCAAAATTGTGATCAAAATAATAAAGTTATTAACAGAGTTATCCTTATTTCCAAAATTTATACTTACCTGACTTAAAAACAAGAATTCATTCAGAGCTTTAAACAGCAATTTGGAAAAAAACAGTTAAAATAATCATATTGAAAATTATAAACTTTCTTAATAATTTTTTATATTTGCTATTTGTTTAAAAAATTTTTAACAATTTTTAACTTCTTGTTCCTTCCGCACTAACGACGCGGCCTTCTACACTTTGTCTAAATTTCCAAAATTGTTGCATAAACAATTTCCGCCGATATCGTTGCAAATATTGATGATCAAGCGTGGAATAAAAATTCGTTGGCAACAAGTGACTGTAGCTAGCCTCACTTGTGTTGTCAATAAACTGGGCCAATAATCCAGAGGAAGCAGTAGAAAAGTGCGCCATCTGCAGAACCAACAAAAAAATGCTTATGATTTGTAATGAACGTGAACGTTGCAACATTTTTTTTTTTTTTTTTAATAATTTGAGTATTTGTGCCAATATAAAACAATATTATACTGTAACTGACTGACATGAAAACATATCGAATGCCGATAACCTTAACTTATTTTTACTTTAGTGGAAATTTTTTTTTTTTTTTTTGCTTAAAGTTGTTATTTCGAAATCTTTGAGTTCTAGAAAAAGTTTCTTCAACCCAACTTCTTATGTGTCTTTTGGTTTTTATTCTAGTGATTGATTTTTTTTTTTGTATCATCAAAACGAATTATCAAAAATAATAGTCAACAAAAAAACATTTTTTCCCCTTAAACTGTTTAACCTGTATTGGCTATATAAACTTTTTCAACGAAACGAATTCATTAGTATTGAACTTCAATTGAAATTTTAAACAACTTGTCAGCTAAGAACGTCAAAGTGCTAAAAAAACATCATCATGAATTTCTTCATTGTTCAACTTTTTGTGGCGGCCGCTGTTGCATTCATTATCACCTCTGCGGAAACAATTCAATTGCAACCATCTCAAGGTATTCTAATACCAGGACCAATTGCACAGGCGCTAAGATTAGCTAGATCTGCCTATGGCTCAGCACCAGCTCAGTCATACTCCGCACCAGCGCCAATTCAATCATATTCCGCACCAGCACCAGCTCCATCTTACTCCGCACCTGCGCCAGTTCAATCCTACTCCGCCCCAGCTCAACAGCCAGCCAGCATTCCAGCACCACCATGTCCTAAGAACTACTTATTCAGTTGTCAACCAGCACTGACACCTGTTCCATGCTCCTCACCAGCACCGTCGCAATCGTATTCAGCTCCAGCACCAGCGCAATCGTACTCAGCTCCTGCTGCACCAGCTCAATCCTATTCAGCGCCTCAAGGTGCCTACTCGCAATACATTCCACAGTATGCTGTACCAGTGGTCAGGGAGTTGTACTAATGGACGTTTGGAAGCTGAACGGAACTGATAACAATTTGTGATGACGATTTAATTATAAGTTTTTTTACCTAAATAAAAAGCATTTCTAAAATAAAAATAAAATAACTTTAATTTTATAAAGAGTTTCTAACTCGTGGATCTAGTTATTTTTTTTCTGAAATACTTTGCAATATTGCATTCTTTGATCTTTGATAATATTTCTGATTCTAGGAACCAAAATGAAGTTGTCAATCGATAAATCATATTTTGGTAAAAAGTGAGATATTTTAAATTGAGCTGTGATTATGAATATGAATTGAAATATAATTAAAAACAAAAAGGATTTGAAGGAACTTTAAGTGTAGAAGCTATTTTGATAAGCCTGAGTGATATACTATATCAGACCAAGTCCTAGAAAGAATTACCAAAATATAAATTAAGATTTCTATATTTGAAGCAGTTCCTATGAATTTCAAAACACTGAAAAAAGACACATGAAAAAATGCTCTAATATATTAGATAAATGAAATTATTCTTTTTTGAAAAACAATATGCATCACTTAGAATTTGATTACATAGTAATTTTAATATATAAATCTTTAGTCAGACTAAAGCATATTGGATTATTTTTTTGATGTCTCTTGAAAGTTCGCCTATTTACGAGCTTAAAACTAAGTATTATTGTCCTCTTTTCAATAAATTCCCGGAAACTAAAATAAATTATTTCTATATCTACATCATTTTCAAGAGTTATTCTGAAAAAGTTTATTGAAATTTATAATTTCCATGTGTAATTTCAGAAATGGAACATCGGCAAGAGTAGAAATCGACTGACGCAGAGGTGCCTTCAGTACAACTAACATCAAAGAAAATGTATCCAAATGTTATCTTACGTGGGGCCGAAATATGGTGAAAGTGCTTTAATTTTTATTTTTTTTATTTTTGCGGTTATTAAGAGGACTTATATCCATTTTTTGTGAAAAATGTAGATGTGTTTTGTGAAAGCATTACGAAATAGCGGTTAATGATAGACATGGTTAACGCAGCGCTGCATCGCGTTAATGAGTTGAAGCACTTGAATGCGTTACTGCGTTGATACACTTGTTTTAATAAAACTAACGCAATAGCGCAGTAATGCAAATGACGTGCTCAAAGCAAAAATAAAAAATATTTATACAGCGAGCAAAAATTCCACATGTTGTACGGCGCATCGAGGATAGAAACAGAAAGTTGAAAGCGAACATTATTACTCTGCATAAATAAGGACAAGGGGTTGCAGGGAATATGCTTGGAGTGCGTTTGACTGTTATTAATGTTTTGCCATTCACAGAATGGTTTTGCCAATTTAATAAACTGTTGGATGTGTTCGTGTTCGAAGCAGAAGTAAATTTGTATCCAACTTTGAACTTGTTTTGCATATGTATGTATGTATCTGTTTGATGGCTCCTATCAAATTTTAAACGAAATACAGTTTAGCTGCATGCTTGAAGTTTAATATATCTTCAGTTTTGGTGGTTGCTTTAATCTGCTCTTCCTTTAGTTATATTTCACATTTATTACTTATGGATTTAATAATCTTTAATGAATCTATTAGCAGTAAGATTTCTTTAGATCAGATATATTGGTTAAAGATTTTTATTTGATTTCATTTATTTTTTCTAAGTGAAATTTGCGCTTAGCATTCCACCACAACATTCACCACATTCGAAAAATTAACCACATAACGCAACGCGTTGGTCCTCACTGCGTGGATTAAATTCTTGTTGATACAGGAATTATAGCATTTCAAACTACGCTATGGCGCAATTGCGTTAACGCATTCCGCTGATACAGCAACCTGCGTTTGATTTGGTTTATCAACGCAGCGATTTTTGCTGCTTTACCCATGTCTAGTTAATGATGTCTATTTAAAAACGTTCGTATAATGTTCGTAATTTTTGCGTAATAATAAAATCTCTGGGAACCAAGAAAAAAATCGGAGAATAGGATTACTCAAAAAATAATCCGCCGATTGACTTGAACATTTTTGTGGAACATACGGGAACTAGACAAAATTTTTAAATTAATATGTTATGCCCCTATTTCGTTATCCCCTCGTAAAACACACCTAAATTTTTCACAAAAATGGATATGGGTGAATTTAAAAATTAACGTTTTTTTCTGTCCCTGCTTTTCCGGTTCTATCTCTCAAAAAAATAAGCACAAAAATAAATGAAAAAAAATACGGTTGTAAAATACAAACAAAATATAAGACATGAGACCTTTGCAGTTAAGGCAAGTTTCATCTTCTAATATATAAATATCTCGTGTCACGGTATTTGTGGTCGAACTCCTCCAAAGCGGCTCGACCAATTTTAATAAAATTTGTGTATATTTGTAAAGTATTTTTCAACCACCTTTCCCCACCACCCATTTTATAATCGCGTTTCTAGTACTCTTGTATGAACAATATCCAAATAATTTAACCGCCGCACAGAGGGGTATTTTCAGGTTAAGAGAATTAACCTATGCAATACAAAAGTCAATATAAAAAAGATTAATATTATCACTTTCCACGCTCCTCGCACAAGCCTTTGTACTGTTAAAACAGTTGAAACTTGATGCTTCTTGTTAAAAAAAAAACTTTATTTTTAAAACTTAGCGATATACATACGTATAAACACTTGCTGCATTATCAATTTTATATAGAGACAGTTTAAAAAGCATGCTATGAACCATGGCAGAATTATAAGGTAGGCTCAAGTTGGAGTAAAGAGGAAGCTGTATGTCAAAATCGGCTGGTCGAATTTTACTTATTATTGTTGTTGCCTTTTTCATTTGACGTTTAACGTTCTCACAGCTTTGTTGTTTGAACAGCGATTTAAATGTGAGCCTACCTTATAATTGTATCATGCTATGAACTATGATTATGCAGATATATGTGGAAACCATTCACTGATTTTTTTATTACATAATTTTGATAAAAACGAAATAGTCGCGTATATAAAAAATTAATTTTAAAAAAAAATTGTTTATTTTTCACGAATTAAAATAAAAAAAAAAAGATGAATTTCCCGAGGGTTCCCGGCTTTGATTTTAAGCTTAACGGTAAGAACACGAAATTCGCTTTCGGAACTAGTATTTTATGAGTGCGGAAAGTTGCGTTTTCTTTAACTGTGTGCTCCGTTGAAATATTTAACTATGGATTCTCAAAAAGCAGGTAAGTTTACTACAATACCTTCGTTTTGATATCGCGCGTGTATAATCAATAGCAGAATTTGTTAAAACAGCAATTTAAAAAAGTAATTCTTCCGAATCTTAAAGCATCTACCATCATAGCATCTAATCGGAATAAAAATATCGAATGGTTATTTTTTATAATAAAAAAATTATTTTTAAAAGATTTTAATATTTTTATTACAATATTTGGGTTTGACTTAAGATTTCGATTTTTAATGGTAAATAAATTCAAGTAAGTATTTAAATAGACTTTTTTTGCCAAAGTAAGCATTGGAATACCTTTAATTTTGGCCACCTAGATCTTCGAAATACCGCTCTGTGTCGTCGTTCATTGAAGTAAAGTCATTTACATGAAGTGTCGCGTCAATTTGACATTTCATTCTGCATTTTTTTTGCCTCACAACGAAGTGCGTAGAAAATTTTAAACGAAACTGCTCATACAGGGCGTGGCTTCGCCCATATAAGTCACCATACATTTGTTCATACAGTGATTTTGGAGTCTACATTAATTTTCACAACTGCGCCCGTGTCACTCATATAAGTTAACTTAGGCAATTAATTTTTCAGGAATTGACATTGTGTTTCTTTTTTGAAAGCCTACAAAATCGTATGCACCTACTTTTACCGTCAAATTTTAAGCATTTATTTGAATTTACTCTTTCGAAATCAAAAATTTTTAAAAAATTGAATGTCAATCCCTAGTCCAAGTAGTCCTAGCTCCAAATCCGAGATTTCCTATCCAAGCCTAAAGGGACTCTTTTTTCGTGGTACCCCAGGGATTTTTTTTTATTACGAAGAAATGCCGTCACAAAAAAAAACTTTAGGTAGGGGTTAAAGTTATGAATTCGCGTCAGCACTGTTAACGTCAGCAATGTTAGCGACATCAATGTTAAAAGCAGTAATGTTATATTGTCATCACTGTTAATCTCATCACTGTTAACGTAAGCACTGTTAAGATTGGCAAAGTTAATGGCTGCATGTCTGATTGAGCTACACTGAGAAAAAACTTATGTTGGATTAACAAAAAAACTTGTATAATTTACAAGCTGGCTTTGGCAGTTTCAGCCTCCCAAGTTCTTCATTAAAACGCCTTAGTTTAACATGTTAACTTGTCAATTTTTATTTGGATGATAAATTAACTAGATATTTTGTAATTTATATATTATTTTAAAAAAAAAGTTTCAATAGTTATAACTTTTTTCCGAGTTTTGGTTTTTTTTGTTTTTTTTTTTTTTTGCAGAAAATTGCACAAAACTATGCTTAAGTCATCATTGCTGTTGTTTTTTTTTTTTATTTAAATTTTGTATTTTTGGATTTTTGGAGATTTTTTCGGTAAAATGCTCAAACTCCAGGTTATTAGACGGGGTTATTTAACATAATTGCACAATTTTTTGCACCGTTTTTAAGTTTTCCTTTTTTATGTAGAGCCAAAAAAATAATATTCTCTTGGTTTGTCTTATAAAATTATTTATACAGTAATCTCATATCATAAAGCATGAAGAATCTATGTATAATAACGCAAATTGCTTCGATGATAAATTATTTTTCATACCATTTTGATAAGTGTCGACCTACAATATTAGTAAATATATTATATATTAAATAACATATTAACCAGTGAATAAGCACCAGCATAATAAGCACCATGAATAAGCATAAGTTTATAATTCTTATACAATTCTCTCCACCCAAGCCGACTTAGCTGATTTAACTATTGCTTTTTTCTCTGTGTACGAGGCAAGCAGAAGACATATCAACATTTTTGTCTTTTTTGTATGTAGACCCCCAGATGAATGGCAGATAGAAGATAGGTGTGTATAATATTTTCCATATTATTCCATATTATTAGAAAAAATCTTATATTTAATTCCTTTTTTCCTTGATAGTTCTGAACAGTCCCTAAAAATTTTTATTGCATATGCCTTCGAATCTAGGCTCGTAAATTCTCCTTCTTCCTAAATATCGTGCAAGTTCAAGTACATCTATAAAACTATCCGACAAACCATACAAGTTCCTGAAAGTCGATATAGAATATTCTTTCTATAATCATAGAAACTTATAACTCCTTGACAATCAAAACAAAAGATATTTAAAACGATTTAGAGCTTATAAATTTATTATCGATATTTTTATGTCCTTCCAGCACAGGGTGCCGGTGTGAACTGCGGCTGACAAGAAATCATATAATTTTTCGCACAATAAGGTGTCGAAATCGCTGCTGAAGATGAAGCCGGTGACTGAGAGTACCTCTGTGGCCTGGTTGGTATCTTAGATCTCGCGTAGTTGCTTGAATGAATCTTTCCGTTCGACTGACATGATATCAAATAACTTTTCGGGCACGGTGGTGCCAAAATTGTGGCAGATGGAGGAGTAGCTACTTTCTGTGAGTAGCTTTGTAAGTAGTTTGCTATTGAAATTGGAGTCTCAGGCTCTGCGTAGGTGCGACCAAAAGAATTTCCAATATTTTTGCCAAAGGATGAGGTTCTTTCTTGCTGACTAAGTTCACTAGGCTGCTGATTTACAAGCTGAGAGACATCGATTTGCTGACTACTAAAATCTTCAAAAAATTCACTATTATCTCGATGAGTTAAAGCAGGCTGTTGACGAGTATTTTCATTGATTACAACTTGTGAAACTTCGTCAGGTTGTTGATGTGGTGATGCACGGCTTACTGGTAGCCATGATGGATTTATTGCTTGTAGCGGTACAATCTCTCCAGATGGCAAAAGTGCTGCAGGAACTAGATAAAATGTTGGAATGCTGCGTCCACACCTAGGCAACGCTGCCGTACCGTAAGTGTAACTTCCATACACATAAACTGCAAAAATCCATAGAACAAAAAAAGCACAAAACCAACTCTGCATATCTGTTAATCAAAATCTGAAAAGTGTTTTTGGTAGCACAACCGACCAACTTTAAAACTCAACTAAGAACTGATTCTGGAAACCTTTGAAGATTCTATGCAAAGCCAAGATAAAAAAATGTCAGCACAATTTCAATGTTATTATGCTTTAAACCTTAAAAGATTGTATGCACAGTACAGTCATAGATACGTCAGCTCAGCACTTTTTCCAATTTGCGAGAAAAACCTGAGCACGGAACACCTGGTCACTTCCAATGAAGTAATGCGGAAACATGAGAAAAGACACAAATATTAAAGCAAATTGACAAAAACATTGACATAATTATAGCACAAAAAAAAAACATTGCAAAACTTTATTCATGGCAATGTGAAGACACGGTATAAAAATATTAAAACTAATGCTTGATATCTAATTAAATTACTGGCAGTAGCTGGCTCTTTAGTAGGCCGAATTAGATGCACAGGAAACGCATGGTACTGGCAACATTGAAACACCGCAGCTAAATAAGTAGTTCTGAGCACAAACTGGTGCTGGAATTGCAGCAGGACTGTAGTCATCCGATTCGTATCCGTCTGCCGATTTATAAGAAGCACCACTGCTGGTCTTTCCTCTACCATATCCAGATTGATTGTAAGCTTGAATAGTTTTGCCATATGATGCATTGTGACTATGTTTGCCGTAACCACTATGACCGCCATGGCCACTATATGCACCAGCTTTATGCCCACCATGTTTGCTATAGGAACTGTGTGATCCATGACCATAATTCCCACTATTGGATGGTCCATAAGACGCTGCTGCAGTTTTAGCAGAACCATGTTTTGGCGAGTAGGCTGATGCACCATAGTTTTGACCAGCAGAGGAGCCATATGCAGTGCCCAAGCTACTCTTGCTATATGTTGGAGCAGCTGCTGAATATCCGGAACCTGAACTGTATGATGATGATGGTGTTGAATAACTTTTATGAGTAGCTGCTGGAGCAGAATAACTTGCTTTTGAACTATGTGACGGAACCGAATAACGTGAAGTAGACGGTGCAGCTGCTGAATGGGATGGTGCTGATAAATAACTTGCAAAACTGTGTGATGGAACCGAATACGTTTTACCAGCTGGTGAGGAATAACTTGAAGCAGCAGGCGCTGAATAAGATGTTGCTGAATTACTATGTGCAGCAGGTGCTGAATATGGTAATGCAGCTGGTGACGAATAACTTGAAGAGCCATGAGAAGGAGCTGAATAACTTGATTTTGAACTGTAAGATGAAACAGAATGACTTGGAGCAGCATACGATGAATAGCTTTGCTTAGCAGGTGCTGAATAGCTTGAAGAGCTGTGCGCAGGTGCTGAATAACTTGATTTTGAACTGTATGGTTTAGATGCTGGAGCTGTATAGGATGATTTCGAACTATATGATGGAGCCGAATAACTTTGAGCGGCAGGTGCTGAATAGCTGTGTGCCGAAGGAGCAGGTGCTGAATAGCTGGAAGAACTCTGTGATGAATAACTTTTAACAGCTGCTGGGGCTGAATAAGATGGTACTGAATAGCTTTGTGAAGCAGGTGAAGAATAAGATGGCGCTGCTGGTGCAGAATAGCTTGCAGCAGAAGGTGCTGCGGCTGAATAAGAATTTAATGAATACGTTGGAGCAGCAGGTGCTGAATAAGATGGTACTGCTGGTGATGAATAGCTTTTAGTAGGTGCCGAATAAGATGATTTTGAGTTGTATGATGAACCAGAAGGCGATTGTGCCTTCAATGATGATGAATAACTTGCAGCAGGAGAGGATGAGTGTGAATAGCTTTGCGTAGCTGATTGTGCATAAGGTGATGCAGATGGTGAAGCATAAACTGAAGAACTCTTTGGGGGAGCTGCATAACTTGGAACAGCAGGTGCTGAATAAGATGGGGCCGCTGGTGATGAATAACTAGAAGAACTGTGTGAAGGAACCGAATAACTTGAGCCAGCTGATGATGAATAACTTGAAGCAGGTGCTGAATAGCTTTGTGGAGCTGGTGCAGAATATGATGGCGCTGCTGGTGAGGAATAGCTTGAGGAACTCTGTGACGAATAACTTGGGCCAGTTGGTGCTGAATAACTTTGCGGAGCAGGTGCTGAATAAGATGATGCAGACGGTGCTGAATAGCTTTGTGGAGCTGGTGCAGAATATGATGGCGCTGCTGGTGAGGAATAGCTTGAGGAACTCTGAGACGAATAACTTGGGCCAGCTGGTGCTGAATAACTTTGAGCAGATGGTGCTGAATAAGATGGTGCTGCTGATGATGAATAGCTTGAAGCAGGAGCCGCTGGGGCTGAATAGGATGGTGCTGCCGGTGCTGCATAACTTTGTGAAGCTGGTGCAGCATAAGATGGTGCTGCTGGTGATGAATAGCTTGAAGAACCGGCAGATGCTGAAGCTGAATAGCTTTGTGAAGCAGGTGCGGAATATGATGGTGCTGCTGATGGCGAATAGCTTGAGGAACTCTGCGACGAATAACTCGGGCCAGTTGGTGCTGAATAACTTTGCGGAGCAGGTGCTGAATAAGATGGTGCTCCCGATGATGAATAGCTTGAGGCAGGAGGAGCTGAATAAGATGGTGCTGCCGGTACTGAATAGCTTTGTGAAGCTGGTGCAGAGTAAGATGGTGCGGCTGGTGATGAATAGCTTGAGGAACTCTGTGACGAATAACTAGGGCCAGCTGGTGCTGAATAACTTGGAGCAGCAGGTGCTGAATAAGATGGTGCTGACGGTACTGAATTGCTTTGTGAAGCTGATGCAGAGTAAGATGGTGCTGCAGCCGATGAATAGCTTGGGGAACTCTGTGATGAATAATTTGGGCCAGATGATGATGAATAACTTTGGGCAGCAGATGCTGGTGCTGAATAGCTTTGTGAAGCAGGTGCAGAATATGATGGCGCTGCTGATGGTGAATAGCTTGAGGAACTCTGTGGCGAATAACTTGGGACAGCCGGTGCTGAATAACTTTGAGCAGCGGGTGCTGAATAAGATGGTGCTGATGGTACGGAATTGCTTTGTGAAGCTGGTGCAGAGTAAGATGGTGCTGATGGCGATGAATAGCTTGAGGAGCTCTGTGACGAATAACTTGGACCAGATGGTGAAGAATAAATTTGCGGAGCAGGTGCTGAATAAGATGGTGCAGACGGTGATGAGTAGCTTGAAGAACTTTGTGATGAATAACTTTGAGCAGCAGGTGCTGGTGCTGAATAGCTTTGTGAAGCTGGTACAGAGTAAGATGGTGCTGCTGGCGATGCATAACTTGAAGAACTCTGTGACGAATAACTTGGCCCAGATGGTAAAGAATAACTTTGCGGAGCAGGTGCTGAATAAGATGATGCAGACGGTGATGAATAGCTTGACGAACTTTGTGAGGAATAAGTTTGCCCAGCTGGTGATGAATAACTTTGAGCAGCAGGTGCTGGTGCTGAATAGCTTTGTGGAGCCGGTGCAGAATAAGATGATGCTGCTTGTGAAGAATAACTTGAAGAACTCTGTGATGGAGCTGAATAACTTGGTGCAGCTGGTGCGGAATAACTCTGCGGAGCAGGTGCAGAATTAGATGATGCTGCTTGTGCAGAATAATTTGGTGCAGCTTGTGCGGCATAATTTTGGGGAGCAGATGCTGGCGCTGAATAGCTCGTACCAGCTGGTGAAGGTCCGCTTTCATATGACTCGTAAGCAACCGGTGCGCCATAAGCTTCTGCCGGCACCGAACCCTCATTTCTGGAACTTCTCTCCTTTTCATTCACCTCTTTTGCATCATTATCTACTTTGCTTACATTTTTTGCACTTTTTTCCGTTGTGTTCGGCTCAAGAAATAATTTTTCTTTATCATTTTCTAGAATTTCATTTGGCGCAGTATCTTTATTTAACACTTTCTTATCCTTGCTGACAGTATCTTTTGCATCAATCATTAACGCAAGTAAGCAAAAAGTGAGAGCAGTTAATAATGTAAAACACTTCATTTTAGGGGACGTGCGCGTGCGATCAACTCACAGACACGAAAGTAAAAAAGTACTGAATTTTAAAACAAAAAAGTTAATCGATTTTATATAAACAAAAAACGATGATCAGCACAATAAAAAAATTAATCAAACTGAAAGCAACAAAGAAAAAAATATGCCTGAACAGCATAGCTGCCAAAAGTAGGTGGTGGTCATAATGAGGAGGTTCGAAGTAAAATAAGTTTTGAGCACTTTTAATGCACACAAAAAACGGTTAACAAATGCTTACCTTTGCTTACCTTAACAACAATTTTGTAAGTTATGAAATTTTAAGTAAATAATATGATAAAGTAAATATTAATGTAAAATGACTAAAACTGCAAGAATCTTTCTACACATGTAGATATCTACAAGTATACGCATGTATGTATATTCTTCGTCTATATCAAACATGCCCGTGAAGTTGCCCAATTGACCCGCGTGGAACTTCATACAATTTTTTTTCTACCTTAGTTTTATCTTTGCTCTAAGCCAAAACCTGCACAAAACAACAAGACAAATCGCACTTGTTTACTGTTCAGCACATTTGCCAATGCACTTTACAATAACAAATGCATGCAAAGACGATATAAAAAAACGCACACTCGACGATATCGATGCTTACGCTGATTGTCACTTTTCTTGTGTGTCGAATGATTTTTGCATGCAAGTTTTGTTATTGTAATAGAAACAGTGTACTTCATGGCGTGTGGTTTTATTACGTTGATAATTGTTTTTTGTTTTGATGCATTTTTTGTCAAACGCAACATTTAGTTTTTTTTTTCATGTCTTAAGGGCTTTTCATGTTTTAAAATTTCTTGGGCTCCACTGATCTATATAAATCTATATAAATCTATATCTATATAAATCTAAATTTATCTTATCTAAAGCTATATCAATTGATGTTAACCAAATTTGGCTCAGATATTTATGGACCAAAACTATGGTCACAGTATATATAAATGTTGTGATGTCTACTTTTACCGCCCACAAATCCATAAAAAAAGCCTATGTATTAATTTTTGTTAATATGATATTTTCGGTAAAAGTCAAGCAAAAATGGACGTGGTCGAACTATATATACACCCACTTTTCAGAAATCATAACTCCGCAATTTTGCATGCCTCGATAGTGAAATTTGAAATGCTTCGATGTAAGTGCTTAAAATCAAAACCAACCAGTTCTCAAAAAGTTGGCGGGGTTGGAAAATTGTAGCGCCCACTTTAAAGACACCCACTAAAAATTTATCTTTTTCGATAAATATATGGGCAACAGTTCATACAGCAAAAGAAGACAGCATAGGGCTTCAATACAAAGCTTTTTTATGGCACCACCCTTTAGGAAACAAAGCGCTTCAAGACTACTTTCAAAGCACTTTAAAAAATCACAATAGCGCTTTGTTCTCGTTTTTAATAGTGATTTTTTTAACATTGACATGTCATTGGGAAGAAGACTTTTGTTCTCGCTACGAAAAGTGATTTAAAAAGCGCTTTGCTCTCGCTACGAAAAGTGATTTAAATAACCACTTAGTTCTCGCTACGAAACGTGTTTCAAAAAAGCGCTTTGTTATTGTTTCGAAAAGTGATATGGAACTCCACAGCCTTCCATCTACAAATATCGTCAAAAGAAGGAGGCTTTCTTTTAAATTCTTTAGGAATGAATGACTTGTACGACAAGATTCTTTCATTTATTTCTAATTTTTTATCAGACGTTAAGTTACACGCACATTTTCCCATTTCAAATTAAAGATGCATTGCATTTAGATGGAACTGAGTAATCATTTGAATACTAATTTTTTCCAAAATATGTTCGACATTGACAAAACGTTTGCAATGATATTTTTTATCTTTTCGCATTTTAGAGTCGATATTTGTTCTTAGTTCTGTAACTGCAGTACTATAGTTCAGCCGATTGTTTTTTTTTTTGTAGCTTTTGGAGCATCCTGCCGAGGAGGTATGACCAACAGTTCCCGTAACAAATGCTTTCGCAGGAGCATCACAAACAAATTCACGCAATTTAATAAAAACCCTTCTAACGTTGACGATAACACCTCTTTCACTTATACTCTCCATCTCCAAAACAATGTCCAACAGAAAATCATTAACATATTCAGGTTTACTGTTGCCAAGATATGCTTCAATAAGGAAAGGTATGATATTGCCGCAGTTTGATATGGAACCCAAAATAGACCACATGGCTATTGCAGAGCTTTTGTATAAATGTAATCCGTCTATTCCAATATCTACTTCTAAAATTTCAATATCTTCGGCTAACGACAACTTCAAATCCTGACAAATACTTTTCTCTAGTCCATAGTGAAAGTAGTTTCCCGGACTGACTTCACACGTGAAAATAGTGGTGTTATTTTGCGCCCTTGAAAATAAAGTTTTTGTTGAAGAGGGCACTTTTAAGCCCACTCTTTGTGGACTTCGCAAAATGCCAAAATGCCATCACTCTCGCCTCGCCTTACTTTAAATTGCACTACTCATTCCCGAATTTCTTTTTGAATGTCAATTTCTGACGAAATTTGTATTGTTCTTTCGCATTTTATATTTTCACTATTGTCACTTTGTATGGAATACACACCGCCATGGCTGAAATCTGGTAAAACTTGTGGTGTTTCATTTTCTACAGCACATTGCATATAATCTGCCCTGCTATGTCCGCTTCAATTTTCTGCTGCTGTTGCGCCTTCTTCGTTTGCGTCTGCAAGCGCAGCTTCGTTTTTAATGGTGTATTTTTTTGCCCGAACTAATCTTTTAAAATGGCGTTTTGAATGCCGCACCCCTTCCCACTCATTTTATTACTTTTTTATAAAAATATTACTTTAAAACAGCTTATAAACGTTTTTTACCTTTCACTATTTTTGACTATTTTGCTGAAACACTCTCACAAATTAAACTTCCAGAGCATACTAGTGATGAGTAACGACAAGTTGTGATGAGAAAAATAAATATATCGAACTAATACGACAGCAACGACAAGATTTACGAACTACGAATAGTCAAATTAGGGAAAATCGTGAAAGCAAAGCGATTTTTTAAAGCTCAATGCGTAGCGAGAGCAAAGCACTTCTCAAAAGCACTATTCATAGGCAGAGTGAAGCCCTTTTTACTTGCTTTTTAATAAAGCACTTTAAAATTTCCAATAGGGCAGGCCTTGACCGGATGTTGTTAAGTAAGGAAAATTTAAAATTTTCAGTTTTTAATTCATTAGCAACGGTTTTTTGAAGTGAAAACTTCTTTAGGCGCGTTGAGCACTTTTTGGTAGAGAGCAAAACTATAGACTCGCGATATCATCACGCTCTTAGCTGTTCACATCTGTTGCATAGTATAGCATTGCTTATGCCGTGGTTATGATAGGCGAACGTGTTTGGTGAGCTTTTTTTTTAATACCAAGGCGATTACCAACCTATTACCGAACCAATTACTGATTACCGAAGCGAACACCAACCAATAACCGCACCAATTACCGATTACGGAAACAATTACCGATTACCGAAGCGATTACCAACCCATTATTGAACCAATTACCGATTACCGAAGCTATACCTAACCAATTACCGAAGCAATTATCAACCGATTACCGAAGCTATTACCAACCCATTACCGGTTACCGAAGCAATTACCAACCCATTACCAATAACGGAAGCGATTATCAACCGATTAGCCATTACCGAAGCGATTGCCAACCGATTACCGAACCAATTACCGATTACTGAAGCGATTAAAAACCGATTACCGAACCAATTACCGATTACTGAAGCGATTAAGTGAGTTTAATGTCAGTTAAACTTTAATAAATTTATGTTGTATCCACAATTTATGTTTTGAAAAATTCCACAATTTTAGTTTTAAAAAATTTTTTAAAAATATTTTTGTGTAAATTGAAAAAAAAAGGATATTATTTCTTTTACCAAGACTTTAAGGGTCGAAAAGGGTCGGAAAACCGATTTTTTTTTTTTATTTTTCTGATACTACAACTTATAAGAAATATTGTCAAAAAATTTGAAGTCATTAGAAGCAAAATTTTTAGAGTTATAAACAATTGAATCTCCGAGCGCTCGGTCTTCCTTGACCGTCATTACGCTCGGCGCGGCAACTGATTTGTAGCAGCTGCTATTTTCTGTTTCTCTCTTTTTAATTTATATAGGCATGAACAGACGCTGCAGGCAAGTTTCTTTATGTGCCATGAATCGTTGATTCTATGTAATTTAAAAAAAAAATTTTTCTCTATTTTATTCATGAATCAGATTTTAAGTAATCGCGTTTTTTCTTAAACTTTTTTTCAAGTCGGTAGTCGAAATTTCTCGAAAACCTTTGGACCGATTTCACCTAATCTTTGCACACTTCTTTAACTTACTAAATACTCAATTCTGATCGAAGACTTTTTTTCAAATATAAAATATTTTTGGCAAAAATCAGGGTTTTTGATTGCACCATTACCAAAAATTCAAAAATGAATATTAAAAATGGAATTAAATAAATTTAAAAATGACTATTTTGTTAATTCCTTCGTTCATATCCAATTTTTTAATCAAGTTTTTTTAATTTCAGATGTAGCAATCATGAGTTATCCAGACTACTGCATAGAAACTTTTTTTTTTTTTGAGGTGATTCGGTTGTAACCACTACCACTGCCTTAATTTTCAATATTTTTTTATAAAAATTTATCAGAATATTCTTAGGATAATGCTTGATAATGTACAAAAATTATAAAAATATTAGTAAATAAGGTGCTTTGAAAAAAAAATTACAAAACTAAACTTTTTTTATCTCAGACCATATTTCCCCTTAAACATAATGAAATATGGAAACATTTTTGTTTTTGATTGAAACTGAGATGCATTGAACCTATATTCCATGGAAGACTTATTACTTTGTGAAACAAAAGTTGCTTAGAAAGATTTTAACTTGAATTTTCTGAATTATTCCAAAAATGCATTCAGAATTGTTTTGAGTTCCATACAACTTTCGTCGAAATCACAAAATGCAACAATATCTTAAATAAAAAGTCGGCTGTTTTGAAAGTAATTTGGAAAAAGTTTGGACCATTTTCATATCTACAAAATTACAAAATGTTTTTATACCGAACTAATAAACCATCATAGATACAAGCTTCGATTTTAATACAAGAAACAGATTTTTTTTAACACTTTAGCGTTTATTGCATGTTTTATTTCAAATAAATACAAATTTCATTTTAACAACGGAATCTCTTTCCTTGCAGGTACTGTGCGTCGTATAATCATTTCAGCTTTAGTTATCTAGCGCCTAGTATTGATAGTATTGGTTGTAGTGAAGCGCTTGTGGTACAAAAGATCTAGCGTAGGCCTGTGGGTAGCCATAGTTGCCACGAATTGGTGCAATATAACTGGGCACTGGAGCAGAATAAGCACCTTGTTGTGATCCATAGGAAGATGATGATGATGGAGACGAGCATGGCACTGGTGCTAAGTTAGGTTGACAGCTGAACAGGTAGTTCTTGGGGCAGGGTGGAGCTGGAATACTGTGACCTCCCGAAGAACCTCCCGAAGAACCACCGTAGGCAGATTTACGCAAGCGAGTCAAATCGGTGGCCGCTTGTACCTGAGCTGAGGCCTGAACTTCTGAATCTTCTGGTTTGCTTGCAGCAGGACTGGCAACAACGAGTGACGCAGCAATGGCAATTAAAGCAATGTATATGAAGGATTTCATTTTGGAGTTTGTTTGTTTAACTTAATTACTGTGACTGCGTACAACTGTAACCGAAACTGTCTGATGTCTTGGAATAGTAAGTTTCAATGTTTATATACTTAAAAAGCGGCTTTCTTTTGGGGTCGCCCATAAATTGTAGTTATAATAACCGGAAGCTAAAAAATTGACTTAAGCCAGAATTGGAATAAGTACAGCATTTGTGAACGACTTAAAAAATTAAATAAATATCTGGTTCATGTCTGCTCGCATAAAAAAAAAAAACTGCTCACATTGCATTTCCCTAGTTAAACGCATAACAAAAGTCATTAAATATTTCGAAATGCTAAGAATTCTAATATATATATTTTTTTTTAATTTTTGCATTTAAGCAGTTTTTTTTTTGGCGAAAAATGAAAAAAATATTGAAAGTTTTTCGAGTACTTGTTATTAATAATATAAAAATAATTGAATCAATGGAAATAACACCTAAAAAATGCAATAAGCCACAAATTCAAATTTTATAGAAAAGTTTATTAATCAACATTATTTTAAGCTATATGGTATATATTTATACAAAATTAAATTAAGCAAACATCATAGACGAAGATTTATCTATTTCTTTTTAAATGGGAGAGTCGAGTGGAGTAGAAATTTTAAACTGTAAAAACAAAGGCACACTCAGGGGCGCTTTAGATGGTGAAATTTCTCCAAATAACTAGAAAATCGAGACGGGCATGGACAAGGGGAAAAGTTTTGGAAGTAAAAGTCACAGACATGAAACTCAGAATGGAGTTACTATTTTGTGATGTTCGGCTACTAGGAAGCTGAAACGGGCAATAGACAATGAGCTTAGAGTTAAAGGGTCTAATAGAGGATTTGAGTATACTTATTATTTTCCAAAATAGTATCCGTGTATATCAACGCACACCGGTTTTGCTAGTAGTAAATATTTTTTTTTTATTGACCAATTCCTGGTACTATTTTGACTGAACGTAAGCTCTCAATTGAAATAAAAGAACTCCTGACAATAGTTGGATGGGCTGGACAATAACTATATTATAACAGAATGCTTAACATTATTTTCTCTTTTAGAAATATATCATGGCTACTCTATTGCAATCAAAAAGTCTGCATTTTTTAGACTGTGTAATTTAGAAATATTGGGCGCATTCAGCGTAGTCAACAGTTGGCAACAGTTGCGTAAAAGTTCACTGAATGGTACAATTATTTGAGCGCTCACTTAAACTGATCAGTTGCGGGATTCCCAAACACCTCAACGACGATTTCGTTAACTGTTTGGGAATCCTGCTACAGGTAGCGGACGCCATTTAATCGAGCGAAAAAATTCTATGCTACCTGAACTCAACTGTTGAGTGCTTTAACCTTTAACTGGTACACCTCAAAAAATGTAGTTACAAGTTTATGTTTTTTTCAAAGAACGCCTTGAATAAAAACACGACTGATCAATGCGAAAGCATTCACTCACCTGAAAGCTTAAAATGTACTGAGCGTTAGAGATTGAATGGTGAAATAATGAGATAAATATAATCTTATCTTTTTTTAAGGAAAGTTAGGTTTAAACTTTGACTCTAAATTCTAAACTTTGACAACTTTTCTGACGCTTAGAGTAACAACACATTCAGAGAAAAACATCGCTCACTAAAGTATCGCTACCATAACAATTCACAACAGTTGACTACGCTGAATGCGCCCATTGTAATTAAAATCTTATATTTAAATAATCCGTAATATTTTGTCTTAAATTTTTGCTTTTTTCAACCATAACTGAGAATTTTTTTTTTTTATATATAAAATAATCTTTGACAAGGTTGGCATATTTTTAATTCATTATTTATTGCCGTTGATTTTAACACACAATTTATTCGTTTTCCGTTTATTTTGCTTTGCATATAATTGACATAAGTTTTTTTTTTTCTAGTTATGTCTTTCTATGCAAAACTATCAGTATTTATGTCAGATAATTAACAAATATTTATAATTAATTAAGCAATAATTTGTGTGCCAAAAACTTTATCCACAATGCAATGAATGTGTTTGTATCGCGCAGTATCGTCGTCATCATCATCGTCATCATCATTATTTTCATTATCAAAAACGCTCACCACACACACATGCATGGCATTCATTCCTCTGCACTACCACAACAAATATTATTTTGAAAATTTTCCACAATTTCTGACTTTTTTTTATTATTGTATTATTTTTTGGTACATATTTTTAAGCAAGTGCTTCTTCAAATAAATATAAATACATCAAAAGCCAGCCAACAAATTATATCACCAGACCAGAGAGCAAAGAAAAAAAATCTCTGACTCTGCATTTTTTATGTGTCGTTGTGGGTGCTACTATGCCGTGAGTAAGTGATCCATATTGAACGATCTCCCATGAGAATCCGTAACTTCTTCTGAAGTGCTTCCATGGCTGATAAATGCTTTCATAACGTCAAAAGACTGGCTATCATGCAAGCAAAGTCATTCAACTTTTTTTTTTCGTTTTGTTGTTGTGGTGCCATATTTTGTGCTTATGTGAATTAAATATACAGTTTTTGTAGATAACTAATAATATAACTAATTAAATATTTTTACATATTTAATTTAAGATTTGTTGCTCATAATTTGTGTGGCATTTATGATGATGATATTTTATAATTTGCTCACAATAGGGTGTTTTTTAGATGAAAAATAATTATTTCTGCTAATAGATCTACAAACCAATCCCAGAAAGGTTCCCTTCCGAATTGGGTGAATTTTCAACCCCTTGAAAGATATTTTTTTATACTTTAATAGTTTAGTAGACTGAGAAGAGGTGTGATAATGTTTAGAATTCAAAAAGTTCCGGCTTTCAGTTACTCGAATTTGTAATGGCTAAATATAACACTTTTGAAATTCCAATTGTTTTCCTACACCAATATTACTGTACTATTACTATACTATTACTATGTTATTACTATACTATTACTATACTGTTGCTATACTATTACTATTCTATAACTATACTTTACTATTATTTTACTATTACTATACTATTGCTATACTATAACAACTTTACTATTACTATACCATTACTTTACTATTACTATACTATTACTACACTATTACTATTCTATTCTATTCTATTCTACTACTATTCTATTACTATACTGTTTATATAATATAACTATACTTTTACTATACTTTTACTGTACTATTACTATACTATTACTATACTATTACTATTCTATTACTATACTCTACTATTACTATTCTATTACTATACTTTACTATTAGTATACTTTTACTATACAATCACTATACTATTAATATATTACTATATTATTACTAAACTATAACTATTCTATTACTATACAATACTATAATGGAACATACTATTTGTTGAGTTAATATTAGAACTTCTGTTAATTTTTTTTTTTTCTTTTCACTGCCATCAGGTTAAATTTTTTTCATTGCCTGCGTTAAATAAATAAATTATCTTGACAAAAAATAACATTTTCTTGCAAAGTATGGCTATTTTGACACACCTGACACCAGGACGAAGGACAGATACTTGGCATTTTATATAACAACTTATTTAAAACAACTGAAGCGATGTCTATAGTGACCTCAATTCACATCTATAAGGGTTCCATTTGTTTGATAATTAAATTTGAGTTGTTGCGTGAATCTTGAAAGAGTGAATTTTTAAAAAAATGTACAATAAATGTAACCGAAACTGTCGTCTCTTCGTATAGTGTGCGGGATCTTCCAAAGATTGCTGTAATAAACGTCCTATACATACATACATATATATAAACGATTCTTATAAGTGGTAAAAATAGATCAGTTCGAATTCAAATTTTTATGCTAAAGCAACAGCTGTTCCAAATTAATCTTATTTTTGTTTTTCTATGGCTAAGATTATTGTTTGCAGAACATTTCACGCGAGTCTTATAATATTTTTAAATTAATTTTTAAACTCTAGAAAAACTTCTGGTTATATGTATTGACTTAACTCAGTACAAAATTGAACTTTTTATAAAATCTCTTTCTATAACAACCGAAAAATAAAAACAAAAATCACAAAAATGGCACCATTTTTTCAAACCGGAAATCCTTAGTAAAAAATTACGGTTTTTAAATATTCAGATTAGTCATATTGGATCTGCCATATTAAATTTGGACTTTTGATTCGTGATAAGCAATATCAAAAATCCCCGAGAAATGCTTTTTAAGGATAGATTTTTTCAAAAATTTTTTTAGAAACAAGAAGCTTTTATTTTTTTTCAAAATTTCAAAAGTACTTTATAAAAATAATTTATTTTGAAAATAATTTTTATGCTTTTATATAGAGGGTGCTGAAAATGACATTAAAGAAAAAGACATCCAAAACGGTTCGATTAATATGGCCTTTCCCAGGTATCTGAAACAAAGATATCCAATTTCATTTTAAAGTACAGACCATTAATTAAGCATCCCCCTACGCACAACCCCCTGGGAATTTTTTTAAAATTATGACGATAGTTAGAGTAAAAAGTTTAAAAAAGAGATAGATTTTCGCGCGCTTTTTGTCTATAAAAAAAACAAAAAAAAAAGTAGGTTCTTGAATTTAAGGGGGATGCTTAAAGGAGAAAATTACGAACAAAATGCACTAAGATTCATTGAAATTCAACCGATAGATTTGGAGTTATTTCTCGAACTGTTTTAAAAAAACTAGTTTCGAGGAAATCACAAATGGTGGTGGTGGTGGTGGTGGTGGTGGTGTTGGTGTTGGTGTTGGTGTTGGTGGTGGTTGTGGTGGTGTTGGTGTTGGTGTTGGTGGTGGTTGTGGTGGTGTTGGTGTTGGTGTTGGTGTTGGTGTTGGTGTTGGTGTTGGTGTTGGTGTTGGTGTTGGTGTTGGTGTTGCTGTTGGTGTTGGTGTTGGTGTTGGTGTTGGTGTTGGTGTTGGTGTTGGTGTTGGTGTTGGTGTTGGTGTTGGTGTTGGTGTTGCTGTTGGTGTTGGTGTTGGTGTTGGTGGTGGTGTTGGTGTTGGTGTTGGAGGTGGTGTTGGTGTTGGTGTTGGTGTTGGTGTTGGTGTTGGTGTTGGTGTTGGTGTTGGTGTTGGTGTTGGTGTTGGTGTTGGTGTTGGTGTTAGTGTTGGTGTTGGTGTTGGTGTTGGTGTTGGTGTTGGTGTTGGTGTTGGTGTTGGTGTTGGTGTTGGTGTTGGTGTTGTTGTTGGTGTTGGTGTTGGTGTTGGTGTTGGTGTTGGTGTTGGTGTTGGTGTTGGTGTTGGTGTTGGTGTTGGTGTTGGTGTTGGTGTTGGTGTTAGTGTTGGTGTTGGTGTTGGTGTTGGAGTTGGTGTTGGTGTTGGTGTTGGTGTTGGTGTTGGTGTTGGTGTTGGTGTTGGTGTTGGTGTTGGTGTTGGTGTTGGTGTTGGTGTTGGTGTTGGTGTTGGTGTTGGTGTTGGTGTTGGTGTTGGTGTTGGTGATGGTGTTGGTGTTGGTGTTGGTATTGGTGTTGGTGTTGGTGTTAGTGCTGGTGTTGGTGTTGGCGTTGGTGTTAGTGTTAGTGTTGGTGTTGGTGTTGGTGTTGGTGTTGGTGTTCGTGTTGGTGTTGGTGTTGGTGTTGGTGTTCGTGTTCGTGTTGGTGTTGTTGTATTTATTTATTTATTTATTTATTTATTTATTTATTTATTTATTTATTTATTTATCGAAAATTATATACAAGCACTCTGATGTGTTTCCATTTTTTTTCGCCTTCGATCCTCTTTTGGACTCTGGACATGTGATTTACCTCTTGGCTCTTTTTAATGTAAATAATGCTCGTAGTAATTGTAAATAAATAACAACATAACAACAACAATAAACGAATATAAACAGTAAATAGTTGCATAAAGTTATACAATTTTATTATAATTATTATAATTATTAGCAGTTTCCAGTTCTTAAAATTTAATTGCAATCAAACAATAATAACTTGCCTATGATTAAAAACAAAAACACAAACACACAAATAAAAGTAACAAATGCGTTTTAACGAAATTTCTACGTGTCAGTATAAATCAGTATTGAGGCTATCTAACATAAAAGAGACACAGAGAGAGGGAGTTACGCACTCTGCTGCGCTCTCGCCTGCTCGTTTTTAGTCTGCTCGATAATCGCACGCATACACTCACACCATACCTCCCATAGTTACGTGACGATTTGTCCTAATAGATATATTTTGTCGCAGTAACATTAATCTTATTACCGAAGAAATTCACCTTTTGGTAACATTTACACCCTTTTGGTATTCTGCAAGCAAGCGTTACTAGTAAATATTGTTACCATCTCCTTGGTGGTAACAAGCAAATTAGCCAGATGCAAGAAAAGAGCTTTATTTGTTCTTAAACGAACTTACGACGTTGGACAGCGTTACCGAGTGTACAGAAGACCGTTTACTAAGATCGGTAAAAAATTTCGGTAACAAGATAACTATTACCGGTAACGCGCAGAATCGATCTGAAAGTCATTCTACCCACAAGCCTCGTTAAAGAACTTCGTTCCAATAAAACTCTATGTCAATCCTTGAAAACAAGTTGCTTAAGGTCCAAAAAGTCTTCGCAAAATCTTATAACTGTGCAGCGACTACGCTGGCTGGGTCATGTCCATCATATGGACGACGAAGCTCCAGCGGAAAAGGTGCTCGAAGCTAGGGTCGCTGGTCAACGACGACGAGGGAGACCATGCCTCCGATGGATGGACCAGGCTGAGGAAGCCCTAACCGCACTTGGTGTATCCAATTGGAGAAGGCACGCGCAAAGCAGAGACGCCTGGCGAGAGCTGATGAGGTCTGCCGAAACCCGGACACGGGTTGTTACGGCCACCTAAGTAAGTAAGTAAGTAAAAAAAAAATTTCAAGTCAATCGGCCACTTAGTTTTTGTGTAATCTTATTTTTATGTAATGTTCATAAGTATTATAATTTTTTTTTTTTTGTTGTAATAGACGCAAGCAGAAAAGAAACATCCATTTTTTAGAAGATGAAAATTTAATGCATTATTTTATACGTGCGAAATTCATTTAAACTTCACGTTTAATTAATTAAAGACCACACTTTCATTTTATATTGTTAGAAAGGTATTGGTACGCAAAAAAAAAGTAAAAAAATAAAAATAAAAAAGAAATTAGAGCGTTTGTTGCTGGCATGGTATTAAACTTTGAAATTAAGAATGGGTCAACTTGCTGAATTTTTTCTTATAAGTCTTAATATAAACAATATAAGCCTCTCCAATGATACCCTACTTAAGAAAATCGCATTTAAATTGATAGAGCTACGTTGTCTCACGACCCTATTATGGCCGCGAAGAACGATTCTAAAAACTGATAACTTCGGATTTGGTTGTCTTATAAATAAACTAATCCAAAAAAAAAAACACAGGTGCGTCGTTGGACACACGAGAGAAGCGAAGCTTTTTCGCAGTTACATAGATTTAATAGCTTAGTAATTTTTTCTTTTTAATAAATTAACTTTTAAATTCATTGCATATATGCAGAAAACATATTTACTGCTTATTTTTTAATGTTGAATGTCATATTTCCACGTCAATTACATATACGGACATATAATGCCAGCGACTCTCCATTTTAACTCTCCACACATGGTTCTGAACTTGGCTGCACTGACTCATGCATGCGTTTGTTAATTCCATATTTTTGATATCATCTATTTTTTTGACACTTAAAAACGCACTTGTGGGCATTGCTAATTTTCTTCGTACCAACAGCATAGAGTATAAATTATTATCTAAAGATTGCATCAACTCTGCTAAATCTCTGGCATGTGTTAAAATAGTTATTTCACTTAAAAACATGAAGAAAAAAAAAACCTGTTAACCTCTGTTAACACATGACAGAGATTTAGCAGAGTTGATGCAATCTCTAGATAATAATTTATACTCTATGCCAACAGCACCACAAGCGCATTCACAATACAAACAAACCGATGCTGGAGACACCTTGTGGCAAATAAAAGCAAATTTTTGATAGTTGTAGCATAGCAAATACACAATCCTCTATCTATTAATAAATGGTGACGATCTACTGCAGCATAGCTTCTGTTATAATTAGAATTAAATTAACAACTGTTTCTAACAAGTCTTTGTGGCCTAGTGGATAGTGTATTGGACTCTCGTTTGAGAGGACGTGGGTTCGATCCCCACGGGCCGGCCAAAAAATATTTTTAGTTTTAATATTAAAATATTAAATTTTCTTGTTGTAATAAGTGCTAGCAACAAAGAAACCATCAAATTTCCAAGAAAAAATCTGTCGAAAATTTTTCAGATTTCACTCCAAGCAAATCACAGAACGAGGAGTAAAAAGCTTCGCTTCAAAAATTTGAACCAAATCGGAGCTGGTCAGTGAAACTGATATTACACTTCAATGTGAAATTGACGACATTAAAAATATTGTTTTGCCTTAAACTGATAATTTTTTCAGATTTAGATATTTTGGCTTATTGAAGGGCTTAAAATATTCTTCGATGTACGAGTACAACGAATATAATGAGTTCAAACTTCTAAGCCTTTCGAGAATATTTTTCCTAACAGCCATAATGGTCGAAAAGCTTTTATAAATACATTACTGAAACACATCCTGATCTCATCCCAGTGTGCCAAACGGATCCGTTTCGAATTCGAGACGAACTCACTTCTTCGTACATTTGATCCGAAATGGATTGCGTTTCGAATCTCTTACTGACCCGTTTTCGTATGAAATTCCTCTCAAAAACGCATATGGCTTTTTCCATATTTATGGATCCGTCTCGAACTCAGAACGGACTTCATATACGAATTCGAGACGGATTCCTTTTTTGAAAGTAACTTCGAGACGGACTCGTTTTTTCTAAACAATGCCTAATGTTATAAAAAAAAATTATTTTAAATGTAAATAAGCACACAAATGTATTTCGTATTTGTAATCCACTGCAAATAATATATAAGATTTGATAACAAATTTTAGCCTGCCTTTTATGGTTACGCTGTGACGATTTTTTTTTTCACTGACTCGTAACGGGTTCGAAACGGATCCGCATCCGTTTTTGTGCACATTGGGATCTTACTGATCAGATATACACATGTGTTAACATTTACAGTAATGAAGATCATGTAGAAAGAACGATATTCTAATAAAAATATATTCGATTTTTACACATCTATTAAGTTCTTATTTTATTGCTAGTTGGGCAAAAAACATTTCTTACTTAAATATCAACGTTACATAAATGCAACATAAATTTATCTATATATTTATTTTAAATCCAGTTGACACAACATCCACACATGTTTCCAAAAATATCTCTCTATGTTCTGCACTGTGGCTATCAATAAAGTTAAAAATAACAAAAAAAACAAACCAAGCACGGAGACACAAGAATTCTTGCAATATGAGCGACCCATACACTGCGTCGATGTCGCCAACATGTGTCGAAGCAATTTTATTGTATTCCCGACATGTACCATGATGCAGTTGAGACTTGGTGATAATTTTTTGCTTTTCTTGCTTATGCCTCATATTCGTTATAAGACTCTATAGAGTCTATAGACTCCAGACTCTAGTCTGCTGCACTTCTTTGTTTGGCAGAGTGAAAAAAATAAAAAAAAATATATCAAAACAGCTAAAATAATCATGTTCCTACTCAAGGTCTTAAGTAGGTACATAAGTATAGCTGCAATGTGCCGAATGGTTGAATGTTGCTGACGCAGAGTGTTAATTTCTCCAATTGAAGCACATTTTACGTTCTTTTATGCGTGTGCGTCGCTATTATTGTAAATTGACTGAAGTTTGAAATTCAACAGATGAACAAAAAAAAAAAAGAATGGTGCAAAAATGTGCGTTAAGATAGAAAAAAAAAATTCGAATCGCCCCAGACCATGACCAACTTCAGTGAAAGTAAAAACGAACCAACAAAGCGAATCCAGCGACAACAGTCACATGCTTCTGACGCATAGATAAGAATAGCGAATGACTGATAAATGGAGGAATAGAGAAAAGTTTTTTCTAATTATAGTTTATTTTATAAGAGTAAAAAAGTTTTGACCTAAAAAAGAATTAAATTACAGCTAATTAATAATTAAAAACTAGAAGCTAACAGTAGTATTTTGTGAGCTCTTTAATATGAAAAACGTTTCGACAGCTGATTATTGTAGTTGGCAAAGAGTTCTGGACAATCGCGATAAGGCTGATCGTCCAAAGACATTTTCAGGGGATCACCACAGCAGCCGGATACAGGCGCTGAATAGGCTGGACCAGCCGAGCCGCCTGAGTTATACGACTGAGTTGGAGCAGCTGAATGCTGGACTGGAGCTGAGTATGAACCGCCGGCGCTTGGACTAATAACGGTATACGAAGCAGACACAGCTGTTAAAGCTTGAGCAGGATTGAAGGAATGACTCAGTGGAGCACTATAAGCCATAGGCTGGGCTTGACTGCCAGGACCACCATAGGATGTTGGCGCTGCATATGATGTCGGCGCTGTATAAGATGTTGCTGGAGCCTGAGCATAGTGCGGACTGGCTACATATGCGTTGTGAGCTGCAGTTGGCGGATGATTATAAGCTGAAGCGCTTCCACAACTGTGACATGGACTATAGACTGGACCAACAAATGGCATTAAACCATAGCAGGGCATGCCACATTGACAACCTTGCGACGCACAACATGGTGCTGACAACGTTTGTTGTTGTGGATAGTTTTGCTGCTGTTGTGGATACTGCTGCTGTTGTTGTTGTGTCTGAACTGGTGCATTATACTTAGGCTCTGCAGCTGGTCCTGTACTCTCTTCATATACAGTAGGTGTTTCTTCGGCAGCAGGAACATCTTCTTCATGACTACTTTCTGCAGTCTCAGCATATTGCTCTTTATCCGCAGCCTGTGAAGCAGCACCGTATCCAGTCGCCGCCTGGAATTGTGGTGAGACATAGATTATGGGTTGATAGATTATAGGTGCTTGTTTGCCATAACCAGTTGCATAATTTGCAGCATTATAGCCTGGAATAACTGCTGCTGGTTCGGCTGCAGGCTTAGAATCGTAAGATTCTTCAGGTGCTGCATTATATTCCGAGCCATCATCTGAGTTGTATGATTCTGGTGCTGGTGCTGAAGGTTCTTCATATGTCGTTGGCGCTGCTGGAAGGTTGTCGCTATAGCTATCTGGATCTTTATCACTACCATAATCAGCAGCACCCGAATTATCTGTGTTTTTGTCGTTATCATAAGTTGCAGGAGCAGCATCCGAATTGCTTTCATATGCAGGTGCAGCAGATCCGCCACCAGTAGCGCCATAGCTATCACCACCTTTTTTATTGCCGCCACCAGCATCACCATATCCACCAGCAGCACCGCCATAGCCACCATCACCACCATAACCACCTTTCTTATTGTCACCACCAGCATCGCCATAACCATCACCACCGCCACCATAATTACCTTTTTTATTGCCGCCACCAGCATTGCCATACTCACCCCCACCACCATAACCACCACCATAAACGCCTTTTTTATTGCCATAGTTGTTCGAAGGCAGAGCATAGTTCTTATTTCCTCCACCGCCTCCTGCACCATACTGCTTAGCAGCATTGCCTTTATATGGTCCACTCGGTGGTCCTCTTTGTAGCCCATAGCCACCACGGTTACCAGCAAAATTAAATGGCTTATTAAATAGTCCCCATGGTTCCAGTGCCTTCAATGGATGTAGCATGGGCATCAATGGGTGCATGTAAGGATCGTAGCCGCCATATTGCTGCGGAGGCGGCGGTGGTGGTGGCACATTATATGCATCACCATTACCCACATCATAGTTGTTATTGTTGTTATTATAGCAGCATTCGTCATCATCATCATCAAAGAGATCACGTAGACCTTTCTTAAACAACTTATTCCAGAACGAACGCTGGGTACGCTGCAGCTCATCCGCGGGACCCACATTCGAAGTAGCTGCATCGGCATTTAAATAATAGAGCGGTTGACCAGGTTCCATCGTTCCACTGTCCCCAAAGTGCAACATATTCAGCTGCGTAAATGCAACATCCAGCACACAAAAAAACAATGTCACCACAAATAGCCAATACGAGGACTTCATTTTAATTGCTTCTTTTCGTCAGCTTTTGGGTCAGCATAAAACAAGCAATAATACCAACTTCTGGCAATCCACTTTTGTAGAGTTGTAAAACTTAACTGATATCCAATTGCAAAAAACTGTAAACGATCACTATAAATTGCTTTTATTTGTAGTTTTTGCATTGATCGGAAGATTTTAGCCAAGTGCCAAATCAGCGAATATAATAAACAAAAAAAAAAAAAGAAACATAATTGGGGACATGATTTTGCAATTGCTTCCAACTATTTGGGTTAATGTTCAAAACCAAGCATTAAGGAGGTTAAGTTAATTATGACCAAATAATTAAGAAACAAAAAGTAAATAAATGAAAAATAAAATCTGTTCATGAAAATGTAGAACATTTATAGCTGGGTCAAGTTTTAGTTGATTTTTTTTTTAAGCTTGCTCTGTTCTTCAGCTATTTTTTCGTAAATAAATTTACCATTTTTTTTAACTTAGCATAACTTTTTAAAATAAAATAAGGCAGATAATTCTGTTATCTTCAAATAAATTCATTAGTTTTATTAATTTCTATGAACATACCTCTTTATCTGGCTCATTCCATGTTGCGGTTGTTACAGTTCGTACACATTTGAATATAGATTTTTTGTAGTTCCTTACAAATTTTTCAGCAAAATAATGTTTTTATAGACATCTTTTCTGCTACTAATTCACATTCAATTGATAAATCTGTATATTTTTACTTAAGTATCGTATTAAAGTATTAAATTGTATGGGTGAATTTCAAAATAAACGGCTTTTTTCTGTCCCAGCTCTCTCAGTCTTCTCTTTCAAAAAATAAGCACAAAAATAACCCAAAAAAAAAACACAGGCGCGTCGTTGGACACACCCGAGAAGCGAAGCTTTTTCGCAGTTTCATAGAATTGATAATATAATGGTTCCTTTTGTAATAAAATAACTTTTGAAATCAAAAATTTAAAATAACCCAACAAAAAATTGATTCACTAATGTTATCGTTTATGAATCGCATTTTCGTACATTTCATTCATTAGCAATTATTAGTAGCTATTCATTTATAATATCGAGAGCGGGAGAAATTCCTCCTTCGTTAATGAATAGTCAAATCCGAATAAAGCAATTCGTTAACGAGTCGCCAAAGCTATAAAAAGCAATTCGTTAACGAGTCGCCAAAACTCATGGTAAGTTGAAGCTTACCACGTCAAGAATTGAAACCAAATCATATGAATGCTAGTCCGGCATCTTACCCACTCGGCTATTTAAGATGTCGAATATATCTTGCTTAATTTGCTTGATAATAAAAGCCAGCATTCGCGGACATGGGTTCGAACCACAACTTAGACCAAAAAAATTTTTTTTTTAGTTATTTAGGTATTTTTTTTAAGATTTGTTCGAAATTATTTTTTTTATCATTTTTTCATCATTATCACCAAAACTATAAAAAGCAATTCGTTAACGAGTCGCCAAAACAACAAAAAGCAATTTGTTAACGAGAACGATTTATATGAAAATCTTGAACAAATTTTGAGTGGAAATTATTTATATAAAGTATAAGCACGAAACAATAAAACAAGAAAAAATATTTCACAAAATTTTTTCACATAAAAATTAATATTTAAGTCTTTTTTCACTTAAAACTTAAAAAAAAAAACATAAAATTTAACAAAGAAATATTCGCTTAAATGACGAATTAACAATAGAAAGTTAATAAAAAATACTGTTCTTAAAAAAATTTGTATATTGAAAAGTCGGAAAAAATTGTTTTTTTTTTTGTTTCAAAACATCTTAAATGGAGTTTAGGAAAGTCATGACTTCAATTGGTGCTTTCTTTATGCATCAAGCCAACTTCTGATGAAGTCGGTATGAAACTATTCGAGAACTTAAAAAAAAAACGATTCACAAGCGATTCGTTAACGAATCGCCCCTCGCTACAATGTTTATTGGCAACATAAAGAAAATGCAAAAAAAAACACACGCTAATATTCACACCAGTAAACTTTTTTACATTTCATTATTATTTTATTTATTTTATTTCACGTTATATTTATTGTTATTTCAACGCACTTGTGGTTAATTTTTCCATCGCACTATGCAAAAACAAAAAAAGTATTTCCTGGTTCGCCGCGAGAATCGAACTTGTACCCCATCGATTCATAGTTGTATACACTACCAAACGATCCAAACACGTTTTTTACGCAGAGTTGTTAATTCAATATAAAGTATACCTGAAGCTATGTTGCAGCAGATTACAATAATCTATATATGTGATCTGATGTCAGGAATATGATGTCGGGATTTTATAATTCGGGATGTCGGGATTTATAGGGTTGCCACCCACCTCGATTTTTTTTGCGAATAATTGTAATTTTGTAATAATTCATACAATGGATTTCATTTCGAGCCTGATATCACAATTTTAAAATTCAATATGGTGGATAGGGTTGCCATCTAAATGTTTATCACAGGGCTGCCACCCAACAAAATGTATTTTTAAGAGTTAAACATCTTCTTACAGTTTTAAGGGGTCGCTGATTTCGAATTTGATGTTAGAATTTTAAAATCCAAGCTGGCGGATAGGGTTACCGCCTAAATTTTTCATATTTTTATGAATTCGATGCTGGGGCGAACACTAGGTAAAACTGGGTCGCTGAATCCAAATCCATTGTCAGAATTTAAAAGTTATGTAATTTTTTTACAATAGGCTTGCCACCTAATTAAATGTATTTTCAACCCTTTCGACCCCAAAGTTGCCTGAGAGAAAAAACTTCGCTATTTTGTCGGTTGTTGTAAACCGTAATGATAACGGCAAGTACATGTGTCTTCACGAAGTGTAACCAAATAAGAACTCATTTGTGCATCATTTAGCACAGTTATTTTCAAAAGACTGCAGCTGTGTCTTCGAAAATATGCTTGTAAATTTATAAAGACGTAATTAATATTTAATTTTTTTTTAACAATAATAATAAATTTGATAAATGTTTTAATGAAATACTTTTCAGCAAAGATTAAATTACATATTTTTATAAGTTACACTTTCAAAAGTTTAGTTTTAAAAAATTTTTCATAGTAAAAGTAACTTATTCTAGCGCCCATATGGATGGGCGTGGCAACTTGAAATTTCGAAAATACACTTATTGAACAAATACAACATGTTTAAAAGTAAAAGAAGAATGTTCGTTCCACAGGAAAAAAGTTAGGGTCGAAAGGGTTAAGAGTTTTAGACATCATCTAACAGTTTTAGGGAGTCGCTGATTTTGAATCTGATGTCAGAATTTAAAAATTTAAGATGGGAGATAGAGTTGCCACCTAGTTTACAATAGGTTGTCACCTTATAAAATGTGTTTTTAAGAGTTTTAAACATTTTCGAACATTTTTAGGGGGTCACTAATTTTCCCCCTGAGATCGGATGTCAGAATTTAAAAATTCAAGATGAAGGAAAGGACTGCCTTATAGATTTTTATAACCCAACGCGTACTGCGTAAGGGATAATATTAACTTGGTGCCTGGCAGATATAGAAAAGTATATATACTTCTCATCAGCATCACCACCTGAGTCGATTTTCGTGTGCCCGTCTCTGTGTCCCGTATCCGTCTGTCTTTCCATCTGTCCGTCTGTGGACACAATTTAAGCCGTAATTTTAAAGCTATCACGATGAAATTCACAAAATAAACTTCTTTCTAAAAAATTAAGATCAAGCTCGAGAATGAGCCAAATTGGATGAAAACCACGCCTACCTCCCCAAGCAACTTTATTTTTACCGTAAAATCTCTTAGAAATCCACAAAAATTAAAGAAAAGCCTTGAAATTTTGCAAGTAAGCTTTGATTTTCAATTCCAAAAAAAATTTGGAAAAATCGGTTGAAAATCACGCCTACCTCCCATACAAAGTGGCTTCGCATTAACCGTTAAATCTTTTAAAAATCTGCTTAAATTATAGAAATTTCTTGGAATTTTGCACAGAGGCCTTGATATATAATAAAGACCATCTCTATGATATTTGGCAAAATCGAATGAAAACCACGCCTACTTCCCATACAAAGTGGCTTTATTCTAAAAGTAAAATCTCTTAAAAATCCATAAAAATTAAAGAAATATCTTGAAATTTTGCACATATGCTTTGATATACAACAGGAACCATCTCTATAATATTTGGCAAAATCATATGAAAACCACGCCTACCTCCTATACAACGTGACGTCATCAAAATAGAAAAACTTTCGTAAATATATAAAACTGAATGACATCGTGTCTGTACGTACCCAAACTCCACCCACATGGTTTTTTCAACCCATACATATATTCTTCGGTATAATGTGGAGCCTTTACACTAGAATAGTGGGTGTGGCATTTTACTTTTAGTCGAACTTCTGTTAAACCTTGTGTCTGACTTCAAACAAATTTTGCACAGATAATCCTTGGTAATTTGAGCAATCTTAAGTTTATAAAATTGGGCGGTACTAGACAGGGGGCGTGGCACTTTATTTTTAAACTAGCTTCATCTACACCGTTTGTCCGATTGCAACCAAATTTCGAACATATATTATTTGGCATAAGGATCAGTCGTAAGTTTATAAAAGTGGGCGGTACTAGGTGGGGGCGTTGCGCTTTATTTTTAATATATTTGCATCTGCACCGTTTCGCCGATTTCAACCAAATCTCGCACATATATTCTTTAGAATAATGAGAAGTTTTAAGACTACAGAAGTGGGTGGGATTGGACAAGGGGCGTGCCCATTTCATTCAAATCGAACTCCCTCTATACCATTTGTCCGATTTGAACAAAATTTTGTCAATATATTCTTTACCATAATGAGCAGTCCGTAGTTTATAAATGTGGGCGGAGCTAGACAGGGGGCATGATACTTTAATTTTAATGAAACTCCTTCTACAACGTTTTTCTGACTTCAACCAAAATTTGCAAAATATATTCTATGAAATAATGAGCAGCGATAAGTCTAAGAAATTGAGCGGAATTAAACAGGGGCATGCCACTTTAATTTTAATCGGCCTTGCTTTCTATAGCATTTTCCCGACTTCGTCTAAATTTTCCACAAATACTTATAGAAATAATGAGCAGTCAGTAGTCTAGAAAATTGAATTGAATGGAGAATGGAATTAAATGGAGGAAGTGT
This sequence comes from Coremacera marginata, assembly GCA_914767935.1. Taxonomy (NCBI): domain Eukaryota; kingdom Metazoa; phylum Arthropoda; class Insecta; order Diptera; family Sciomyzidae; genus Coremacera; species Coremacera marginata. The sequence continues at coordinate 181,802,205 of OU612045.1, read as the reverse complement.
TGCTTTAATTTTAAATAAAATATTTTTTTAACACCGGTATGAATTATACCAAATACATACGATACATACTAACCAAATTTTGCACATATATTCCTTAGCACAATGAGCAGTCTACAAATTACTCTATGTGGCAGCTACCCAGCTAAATTAAAATAAGCGTATGACACAAATATTTTTGTAGATTATACATAAATATTTTATATACGGCTGAAGACTTCGAATATGCTTTAATACGGCCGCGGAGGATATTTTAGCTTCGGTACACTGCCGAAGCTCTATGGATTTGAGTTCGAATTCAATACGGTGGATTTTTTGTATATTTACGAATTTTTGTAATTTTAAAATTCTGATGGCGGATTTGGTTTCCACAACCCATTTTTACCTAGCGTTCGTCCCAGAACTGAATTCGTAAAAATACAAAAAATTGGTAGAATCGAAGATAAAATCTCTATGGTTCAAGCATCACATGGTTCTTTACCGTTAACTAATTTTCTACGAAAAATTTGGTTTGCACATAAATAACAATCTCAACAAATCTACAACAAAATCCAGAACTACAATAGATGCAATTTTTTCACGTTATCTCGAAAATTTTGACACAGGAACTATATCTTATATTATAGTCATCACAAACTTTTAATATCAGTATAATCAGTATAATAGTGAATAAACAGAATATTTTTTATGGAATTTTGTAATGTATTTCTTTTGAGATACTCTCTCTCTCTCTCTGTTTATCTTTGACTCTTACACTAAAATTTTTCTTATTCTGAAAGAGAAATAGTACAGCTATATTGTTTCTTTTTTTTATAAATCGAGATTTTAACCTTAATAACAGATGTTGTAAATTTGGTGACCTTAGGTGTTAGCGTTTCTGCGATCTTAACTGGTACCAACCCGCACGTACGATTTTATTTATATAGATTGCCAATAGTTCCGATTATTTAACGGTCTGATACAATATATACACGGTTTTTACTGCAGGCACATGGACAAGATATCTTTATGTGAAACATTACTGAAAAAATGCTCGTTGTTGTTACAAGTTCACCAGATAAATGTGCTAAATTAAATCAATTCTTTTATTATCAAAAACTTTTATAAAAGACCGACACTATTTTTGTATTTTTAGTACCGGTTGTTAATAAAAAATTGATATTAACACAATCTGAACAACTTTATATAGGTAATCTAACTCTTATCTCTCCAGCAAGTTCTTGTTTTTCGGTTATCTTCAAACCTTAACCCATTATTAAGATAACTTAATTCAATAGCAGTACTATATTATTTCGACGCTAAGCTAGAACTCAGAATTGAAATCTTTTAAATTTAAATACTTATACGTCATGAAATAATAGTTTAACTCACAATTATAACTTTCAGCGATTAACAACTAAAGCCAATGACTTATCGTCAATATGTATTTAAATTAAACACCAAGCTACGTGCTTAAAATATCAATAAATTCATAAATTTCTAAAGTAGCAACATAGCAACAAATATTATCCACCCGCAACGAGTTCCTCCAATTGTGGCCTGGCGTCAAACTCTAATAAAATTTTAAAAAAAACAAAACAAACTAAAAACAACAGAAAAACGGAAATAAGTAAAAAAATATGCAACAATAAAAGGTGGAAGCTATATTTATGTGTTTCCCTAAGTAGCTACAGCTGACCATAGTTGATTGTAATTTATTTTTTTCTGTTTTTCTCCTACTTGTCTAAAAAAATCTTTTTGTTATATGTCTGAGATATTCCATTATTCGTTGCACTAAACAGCAAGAAATACAAATTTTAAAATGCATTCAAGTTGCACCCACGCCCCCTCCAACTATTACTAATACTACTATTAGTGACGACAACGGAAGCACTACTAATAAGTTGCCAACACTAGCATATAAACGCTGCGTGTGCCGGCATGCCGCGCATGCGCAAATCAACTAAGCACTTAATATGCGCAATTCGAAGAAGCAGCAATGCCGACTCATTACTACCTGGTTGAGTCATATAGTGCGGCGGAAAACGAGAAAAAAAATAAAACAACAAAGCAGTTAAAACCAACATGCAACTATTAAATGTTTCATAAAAAAACTTTATTGTTCAAGAAAAACTATTAAAAAAAAAACAAATTGTTTCAACAAACTTCAGGTCATGTTTTTGGCGCATTTATAAATCTTCAACATTTTTCATAAAAAGAAACAGACTGCAGACCCATAACCAGGATTTTTATTGGAGCGGTTTTGATAAAAAAAATATGGAAGAAGATACCAGTAAAAAATTAAAAGCAAGGATATGGAAATTTTTTCAAGCTATACCGTTTTCCTTTAAGATTATTCTTAAGTGTGCATTTCTTTAAATAACCATAGGAGAGATCAGAAGAGTTTATTGAATTTTTTTATCACATTAATTTTAAGTGAAAATTTTTGAAGTGAAAACTTCTTTAGGCGCTCTGAACACTTTTTGGTAGAGAGCAAAACTATAGATTGGCGATATCATCACGCTGTTAGCGTAACAAAAATTATTGCTGTTCAGCATTCATTTTTAGGGATTACCTAGCATTGACCAAGCCATAGACCGATGCGATTACCAAACAGATTACCAACCGATTACCGAACCAATAACCGATTACCTAGGCGATTACCAACCGATTACCGAAGCAATTACCAACCAATTACCAAAAAGATTACCAACCGATTACCAATTACCGGACCGATTACCAAATGATTACCGATTATCGAACCAATTGCCGAAGCGATAACCAACCGATTACCGAATAAATTATCGATTGCCGAAGCGATTACCAACCGATTACCAATTACCAATTACCAACCGATTACCGAATCAATTACCAACCGATAACCGAAGCGATAACCAACCTATTGCCGATTACCGAAGCAATTACTAACTCATTACTGATAACCGAAGCGATTACCAATCGATTACCAATCACCGAAGTGATTGCCAACCGATTACCGATTACAGGAGCGATTACTAACCGATTACCGAACTAATTACCGAAGCGATTTCCAACCGATTCCGAACCAATTTTGATTACCGAATCAATTACCGGGTACCGAAGCGATCACCGAAGGAATTACCAACCCATTACCGATAGCCGAAGCAATTACCAACCAATTACCGATTACCGAAGAGATTACCAACCGATTACCGAAGCGATAACCAACCGATTAATGATTCCCGAAGCGATTATCAACCCATTACCCAAAAAAGTACCAACCCATTACCGATTACCAGCCGATTACCTATTACCGAACCAATTACCAAACGATTACCGAATTAATTGCCGGTTACAGAAGCAAGTGTTGAAAAAGTATCAAGATGGAGGCATCCTTTTTTACCATCCCCCTCTCCCCCCTCCACTCTAACAGCCAGTAATTTTCCAATTTTTTTTTTCAATTTTTTTGTATATTATTATAATAAACTAGTAAGGATGGAGCTTCGGCAGGGTATCGAAGCTAAAATACCCCTCCGCGGCCATATTGAAGTATATTCGAAGTCTTTAGCCACTACATACACGATGACATTCAGTTTTATATACTAACGAAGGTTTTCCTATTTTGATGACGTCACTTTGTATGGGAGGTAGGCGTGATGGTTCATATTATTTATCAAAGCTAATGTGCAAACTTTCAAAACATTTCTTTAATTTATGTGGATTTTTAAGGGATTTTACGTTTAAAATAAAGCCACTTTGTATGGGAAGTAGGCGTGGTTTTCATCCGATTTTGCCATATATCATAGAGATGGTTTATTTAAATATCAAAGCTTATGTGCAAAATTTAAAACAATTCTCTAATTTTTTCAGAATTTTAAAAGATTTTACTTTAAGAATAAAGCCAATTTGTATGGGAGGTAGGCGTGGTTTTCATCCGATTTTGCCAAATATCATAGCTAGAATTTAAATTGAAGATCAAAGCTTACGTGCCAAATTTCAAGGCATTTCTTTTATTTTTATGGATTTTAAAGACATTTTACGGGTAAAATAAAGTCACTTTGTATGGGAGGCAGGCGTGGTTTTCATCCAATTTGGCCCATTTTAGAAGTTGATCTTCCTTTTTTAAAAATAAACTTATATTTTTAATTTCATTGCGATAGCTTTTAAATTACGGCTGTAATCGTGTCGACAGAAGGACAGACAGACGGACACACGGAAATCGACTCAGGAGGTGATGCTGATCAAAAACATATATATTTTTCTATACCTGCCACGCCTCCTTCTTGGCGTTACAAACGGAATGACAAAGTTAATATACCCCTTACAGTACCCCTTGCAGTACGCGTTGGGGTATTCAAATGTGGGTGCCGTGGCGTAGTGGGAAGAGTGTATGGCTCATACGCCAGAGAACTCAGGTTCGAATCCTCCATCTGTCACAGAAAGTGTTTTCAATTGAATTAATTTTTCTGTTCGGCCGTCAGCTCTCTGCAGACAATGGCAAAACCTCAGAGAGTAAAAACTGCCATGAAAAGCTTCTTGAGAACATAAGCCGTTCGGAGTCGGCATAAAGCTGCCAGGTCAAGTTCTCGATCATTTGTGTTCAAACATTTCACAACACACACAACACAATTGATTATAAGAAGCTCGGTCAAAGTCCTTTCAAGGGCTGAAATGACCATTTCGTTTTTTTTAATAAAAAATAGATGCTAAAACAATTTTTAGTTTTTTTATTGAATTTTAAAAAACGCCCAAAATTTTCCCCTCTAGACTAGAAAAACGCCTTTAATTAAGTTTCTTAAATGTGTGTTGAAAATGTTGATACTTTTGGATCTTCAAATAAATTTACATTTTTATCTGTTTTACCTGCCAAAGCTTAGTCTCATTTGTATTATTTTTTTCATACTTTAAGTGGGGTTTAAGTCTCTAAAATCCCCCCTTGGCGTCGGGCCTGGTATAAGAAACAGATGCCGTAATAATTTAATTATTAAGTTTAACTTTTAATTTTATTTATTTAGTAAAAACATGTATAAAAAGCATAAAAAGTAGTATAAAATGTATTATTAATATTTAAATTGGGATTTCACTGTTAAGAAAAGCTCTTGCTTTCTTTTATCTACCATTTCTCTGCCCGATTAAATAGCTGGCGCATTTTGTCGCCTATTAGCTGCCCCCTGCTGCCTTGCATTCCGTCGCTTTTCCTTACGTTTTTCTTCCGATCCATTACGTATCACTGACGTGTCTTCAGTATTGTCATCATCAAAGTCAAAGTCAAACTCTTTCTGATGTATCTTGCTGTATTTCTGTGCCAGACTCATAATGCTTTCATATGTTTGCTTGGTTTCCTTTTCCATGGGTACTGCATCTGTCGTAGGCGCTGTAGGCTCTTTTGTATCTGTACCAACACTCACCAGCTGCTCCTTGCTGCCCTCACTCGTTCTAGCATAATTTGGCGGATTCTTTTCAATTTCAGTTTCTGTTGTCTTAAGTGTTGCCTCAGTTACGCTCGTTGTTGGTTCCACAGGTTGTGTGGCTTTCGTTTCGGCGGTTTCCATTGAAGTGTTCATCGTGAATTCATTGTTGGTAGTCTGGGTGGATTTTGCGCTATTCTTTGCAGGATACTCAGCAGATTCTTGTGATGTCGAGCTGCGTTCGTTGCTCGAAGCAAGTTTTCTAGCAGCGGGTATCGGTTTGTTCGTTGTTTGCCGGCCCAAGTTTTCTTCGACAGTACTGGCCCTATTTGCTGCTGAATATTGTGGATTGTTATAGAAACCAAACGGACCAACATTTGAAGCAGTATATGGCATGACGTAAGGACCAAAACCGGAGAATGCGTTGCCGCCCTGGTTGCCAAATAAGGCTGCATCGCCCGATAAGTTGGGCGCATACTGGTTCATTGGACTGGGATAGCTGGATTGAGTAGCCGGTATGCCAAGGTTAAGGTATGGAGCGGCAGCGGCGTTTAGATTGCCAAAACCTGACTGTTGTCCATAACAAGGCAGAGCAATGAACACGGGTTGAAAATTATAATCACGACGATTGCATGGTTCGCAATTTGGAGGCGGTGTTAGGCGTGCTGGGGGCGCATACGGCGAGCCTGTAATGGAGTCGGGGTAGCACTGCTGTGGCTGCTTTTGAGGCGGCGGCGGCGGCGGTGAAGTTGATTTAGTCTCACATAAAGCTGCGGTATTGATTACAGCTGGCTGCTTAACTTGCGGTGAAGCTTTTTGTGGTAGCGGCGCTGGCACTTGTGAACGACCAGGAGTTGATACTTTAGACACCTTAGAATTGTAAGCCGGTCGGGCAGCCATTGACGTGGTCAACAATGGATTCGAAGAGAATATTGGTTCATGCATTGAGCTATAAAATTGACGCATAACAGGATCATCACGATATTCTGGAGGCATGTGGCGTAGAAAGCTGTCTGCATGTTGACTTCGAGCTGCGTTTATCGGCTGTTCCACTTCATCCGAGATAGACCGCAAGCTGGAGAACTCGTCGGGAGAAAAACCCCAAACTGGTGACTGTAAGATATCTTCGCTCAGCAGCGCGCGATAATCGTCCAGATTCGGGGTATCAGTTTTAGGATTGCTGGGCTGATATAAAGCAGCAGCTTTGCTATTTTCGCCGCCACTAGTAACTGCATAGCTAGTTGCATCACTTTTGGTTTGTTCACCGGCGCCGTATGTCGACGCAGCTAAGTTCTTCAGTTTTATATTGGCTGGAAGCGATTTTTGAGCTGTTGGAACCATATATGCACCGGATGCTGTTTCCTTAACATAGCCATGTTCCTCCACATCTGCTGATGCAACAGCTGCATTCGCATATGGAAGTGTTTGGCCAAAAGACGCCTTCGCAGCACCTGCAGCTGGAAGGGATGGAGAAAGGGAAGACTTAGTAAAGGATCCACTGGCGCCGTTTGTGCCGTGCTGTTTTGTTCCACTTCCATAGGCTGTTGCACTTGATTGTGGTCGTATGAAGGCTCCTCCGCCTCCTCCTCGGCTGGGATTTCCTCCGGACTCACTGTATGTAGATTGCGCTTGCGTTGCCCCGCCCTCGCTGACGTATGGCGAGTTCGATGGCGTATAGCTGGCGGTTTGTTGGTTTCCGGTTGAAAGTCCGTAACCAGTAAAAGGCTTCGCGGCAGGCGAGCTTTTAAGATGCTGTTGCTGTTGCTGTTGTTGTGGTTCGTAGTTTTGTTGGGACTGATATTCTGAGGGTTTCGGAAAAAACTGCTGTTTAGAGACATCAGATTGCTGGATCGCAGGATTACTGGTCGGCGGTTGATAGGATGCTGCTGGTGCTGGTCTACGAAACCCCCCGTAACCAGGGTCATTGTTTTGGTTGTTGTTTGCGGACTGATCCGATTTGCTGCCCTGGTATTGTGCGTTATAAGTCGGACTCGGGATTTGAAAATTACTGCCAGCACCGTAGGTTTGCTCTGGGTTGTTTGACTGATAGCTGGCCCCACTATCCTTGCGCACTAGTGGTGGCAAATCGGTGCCTTTGCACATATAGTACGGCTCCTCCTGCGGTCCACTTGGCTTGATTTCCACACAAATAGTAGTTAGCGAGCGTTTCATGCGTTGCGCTGTCAACTCTCTACCCATTATAGGGTTCCAGGTAAATCCAAGTGCAAGCAAAACTGGGATTAATTTAAACAACGACATTTTTAAGTGGCGCACTAAACTGTTCTTAATAAGGAATTTGTTAGATTGATTGAAATCGTACTGTTGATAACCAGTGGCAAATTGTTGGCTTTTATAACAAAATTTCTGTGCAAAATTTCTAAAAGAAACAGAAATATTTCGGTTATTTCACTTTTATGACTTCCGCGAAAATCTCACATTCAAAACTTACTCTAGATTTTCTTTAAATGTATCCGCTTCAATTAATTTTAGGCAACTTCTTCAACTTAAAATTAGAAATTTGAGCGGTTTAACTGCATCGATACTCATAACTTGGCTTTAACTTTCAGCAAAACAAACAATTCCATTGTAATCTACTTAACGGTATGATATTAAAAATCATTTGCAAATCGCCAAAAACCCCGAAAGTGCCATGTCCTCAATTCAGCAATTCTACTTCAGTTATTATTTGCCAATAAATAAAAAAAACACCTCATATATATTCAGTTGAAAAAATAAACCAATGCAGCAAAACACATTTTTATTGAACTGCAGGCTAACGAACTGCAGCCCTAGCGCAGTAAACGTGCTTCAGCTGGGATCGTGTTTCAAATGTAGTTTGTTAAAAATAAAAAATATTATGAAATATTTTGTTTTGCAAAATTATCCATTGACACGTTTTGTCACACTGCAAGCTGTGCAAAATCAAAAATATCGCGATCAAGCTTTTAATTAAATTTAAATCATAAGGTAGAAAACCAATTTGGGCCACATGGATTGCAGTGATTGAGTCAGATTTCAAAACAAAACTAATTCTTTATTCATAAAATATAGGTAAGATTTACTTGGCACAAATGACTAGCCAAAAAATAGCCAAGCAGTTATATGATATTTGAGCCACTTCCTACAAAGTGGAGTGCATAAAACAAATCACACTCTACATCTGATAAATTGTGAAATGTGCAAAACAGATATATCTCGAAATATATCGAACATCACTATACTAAAAAGTTAAGTAACATTGCTTAATGATTCTAACAAGAATTTCCTGCATGCGGAGTGTTAACTTAGGTATGTTTTTCCTCACAAATAAAGATTTTTACAAATTCCTTTAAGTTATATTTGAAGTAGTAATGGCGTTACTAATACCAGTGGCGTTCCTAGAGGGGACAGAGGCGGTCGCCCGTCCCGGGTACCACCATATTAGGGGTAACACCATTTCGATTTAATTTTTTTAGTCAGAAAAAAAAACCGTTTCAATAAGTATAAGGTTGGCAACTAAGTAATTGCGGATTTTTTTTAGAAAATAAGAGACAATTTTTTCATGGAACAAAATACCTTTATTCTATAATGTATTGCCCATTTTGAGCAATGACCTTTTGCAATCTTTCAGGCAGCATCATAATTCCACGTTCATAAAACTTCTGGTTTTTATCAGCAAAAAACTGAACCAGTTACGATTTGACATCATCATTATTATTGAAATTTTTATCATTCAAGGAGTTTTGCAAAGATCGACATAAAAAGTAAACAGATGGTGCAAGATCAGGACTATATGGTGGATGTGGCAAAACATCCCAACCAAGCTCCAATAATTTTTGCCTAGTGACCAAAGAAGTGTGTGGCCTTGCATTGTCATGGTGGAATACAACACCTTTTCGATTTGTCAATTCGGGCCGCTTTTCTTCAACTGCATTGTTCAATTTTGTTAGTTGTTCAATGTAGACATCTGAATTGATCGTTCTGTTGGGTGGTAAAAGTTCAAAGTAGACAATTCCTTTGTAATCCCACCAAACTGATAACATAACTTTCTTTTGATGAATATCAGCTTTTAATGTTATTTGAGCTGGTTCACCCGGCTTGCTCCACGATCTTTTCCGATTGACATTCTTGTAAACAACCCATTTTTCATCACCAGTTATCAATCGTTTACAAAATGGTTACTTTTTCATTACGTTTCTTTCACATTTAAAATCACAGATGTTAATGCGTTGTGTTAAATGATTTTCTTTCAGTTCACGAGGAACCCATATATCGAGTTTTCGTACATAGCAAAGTTGTTTCAAGCGATTTTAAATGCATGTATGTGATACATGAAGCTTCTCTGCAATCTCACGTGTTGTACTGTGACGATCCGAATCGATTATTGCTTTAATTTGGTCGTCATCAACTTCAACTGGACGACCAGAGCGTTTTTCATCTTTGAGTGAAAAATCACCAGAACGAAATTTGGCAAACCAATTTTGACACTGCCGTTCTTTTAAAGCTTCGTCACCGTAAACAGCACATAACTTTTTGTAAGCTTGCGATGCGTTTGTTTCTTTTCCGGAAGTAAAAAAGCTAAATATCACGAAAATGTTCGTTTTTATTTTCCATTTTTCAACAGACTCCAAACAAAAACTTCACTTTTAAAAAACTTAAAAAAACTTTTAACTTCACAATTCTGTTAAAATAATGAGCAATGTTACCATTTCTCTAAGGCACTGTTTATACGTCATTCAAATTGAAGGATCATTCAAAATTTGTTGTTGTTTTCCCAACGAAAAAAAATGAACTCTCTGCGAGAGCGGAAATGAACTTTCAACACTTCATCGCATCAATCAAAATTTTGATGGAGCTCCAGACCTGCATCAATCAATCACAGGGTTGCATAATCAACTTTTCTGGTACTTACAACAACACTTTTAGTCTGCATCGGCCATTCAATCAAAAAATCACGTGTGAACAGCTATTCAATCAAATATCTCGAAGAGAGTAAAAGAAAACCAAAAATGCAATATTCTTCATTCAATTTGAATGACGTATAAACTATGCCTAAGCAAGCCTGCTTGGGTGCCTTTTTTCCCCATCCAAAAATGCAAGTTCCATCAATAAAAAATGCTTTCGTCAAGCAACCCGTCTTTTATTGCTCTCTTCGCCAAGAACCATCCAAGCATACTAGTTATGTGCATGATACAATGATAAGGTAGGCCCATGATACTAAATGCTCTCACGCGTCAACGAAGAGCGGATAATGAGAAGGAAGATGCTTGTCAAAACGACGAAGTACGTAGAAACGTCAAATGAAATAAAAATATTGTTTTCAAATCGTAAACAAACTCTGGCACAAACTTTGGCACATCTTGCAAGTAAAGCGAGAAGAAAACCTTGCACACCAAAACCAAGGTGTCATAGGTTACCTTCAAGGCATCAGCATAGCCCTCTTGTACCTTCGCCAGCTGCATGGTGGCCACCAGCAGTTGATGGCTTGGCCATGCGATGTAGCACCAATTTAATTTCCTCCCATAAAGTTGCAAACATAAACATCCATAAAGTGCGGTCGCGTGTGTTAAATTTGTGATAATTTGAGTGAAAATATTATAACAGTGTAATAAAAACTATAAAATGTGAAACTCTTAAAATTGCAAACAAATCTGTAACAAATTCTAACCTACAAACTGCGAACGTGAGTATAAAGAAATTTGCGATGAACAGCTGATTTTGACATCAATCTAGCTTTATTCTGCTTTCTACTCCATTCCTCTCCGTGATGAGCTTACCTTATAATTCTGCCATGGTTATGTGTTGTTATTTTTTCTTATATCAACTTGTAACGGTTTCGCTCTCTAAGCATTGAGTATATTTCTCTTTTACATAACAATAGAACATGTACGAGAGAGTGAAATTATTAAGCATAAAGAATACTAGTTTGAGAACATACGCAACAAACAGATATATCGGTAATATTGTAATCTCTACTTGGAATATCTGGATATGTGACGTCAAAAGCATAAAGACTAAAGAGCGAATTATTTCCATAAAACAATAAAAGAAACACTTTATATAAGTGCAATGCATTCACGTTTTAAATTTATTTCAACAAAAAAAAAAAAAACATAATAAAGGCATTTTTGTCGACAACTTAATGAAATGAAAAATTAATTAATTAAAAATTAATAAATGTGACACAAGTACCTTATATAAAACTATCGATTCACAGAATCCATATTCGTTGCACCAATACTTTCTTTAGTAGCATAGAAAGCACGAGAAAAGCACGAGATTAAGTCCCATTTTAGACACGACGATATTGCGACGATTTTACTCACCGGTGTTTTGCTCGTGGATCGGAAGGAGAGATGGTAGCAGAAACGTACACATCGGCCGTACCAGCGATTTATCGCTCTCACTCTTTCACTCACATGGACAAAGAGTGAATTAGTAAGAAAAATCGCTCGGTCAAAATCGTCACGTCTACAAGCTATGGACGACGAAACCGTGCAACAAAAGAAAATCGCTGAATAAAATCATTGCAATATCGGTGTGTCTAAAACGGGACTAACAAAGAGAATTATTTGGAATATCCCCTTTGAATTGATTTAAAAAAGAGTTAAAACAGTTACTCATGTCAGCTTAGTGGCGCCGATAAAGAGAAGCTTCCACTTTTCCAAGAGCCAGAGAAAGAGATGATACGCTCTCTGCTCAATCCAAAACATGTAAACATAAGTTGAGCTCTACTCGTTGTTGTATTTGTACCAATAATATCAAGTTCTTACCAAGGTTGATTTATAAGGTTGTCGCAGGGCTGATCGCACTCTCTTCTCAGTACCCATAATTGTCAAAACCAGCCCAAGGCTCATTAATATAGGTTAAGTCACTTGAGAGAAGCTCGGTCAAACTGTCAGAATGGATAAAAGGAAATCAAGAAAAAAAAAACCCCGAATCTGTGCAATTTTTAGCTAACAGCTACTTTGACAGTTCGAGCAAAGGCGAAAAAAGAGTGCTTTTCTCTCAAGTGACTTAACCTATATTAATGAACCTTGAACCAGCCAATTTTGCGAATGACTACGAAAGAAAAGCGGATGATAAAAGAGAGAACTTGCAGATTTTCTATGAGCTGTCAACTTCGATTTGACAATTATGGGTATACGCTCTCTCCCTTGCGACAACCTTTTAAATCAACCTTGCATTGTTGTTGTTTCAACGTAAATTGAAAAATTGAGAGCGAGAGCGAGAGCGAGAGATTAAATTTTGCCCACGACGGTCACTAAATGATTCGAAACCTGCAAATGATTCGAAGTGTACGAAACCTGCAACAGCAACACTCAACCATGTTCAACGGTGATTCTTTTTTCGGATAAAGTACTCTAAGTTTGGATTAAACTGATAAAGTATAACATACTTTGGGCACAGAGCTCATTAAATGAAAAAAAATCGCAAAAAGTGACGTGACCAGGGATCATTTGACCGTCAGCATAACATCGCCCTTAGACCACATTATAAACACTAGTACATCACATTTAAATACAGGTTCTCCGAGAATTTCGGGGTGGCTTTAACCCCCCAAATGTCCCCCTGAATCCACGCCTGATTCTATGATACAGTTTAGGAAGTATTCAAGAAGATTTTTACTCAAGTATAGCTCCTTATATAAAGCTTTGTTCAAGGAGGCATTTTTAAGAAGTATTCAAGAAGATTTTTACTTAAGTACATGTCTATCATAAAAAAAACTTGTAATCGCAAGGTTTACAAGCCCGCCCTGAATCCGCGCCTGATTCTATGATATATTTTAGGAAGTATTCAAGAAGATTTTTACGCAAGTATAACTCCTTATATAAAGCTTTGTTCAAGGAGACATTTTTAAGAAGTATTCAAGAAGATTTTTACTCAAGTACATCATCTCTATCATAAAAAAACTTGTAACCGCACGGGTTTTATTTCAATAAAAAGTTAAATGCGCATTTAGCTCTCAGTGTGAACGTAGTATTAATTGTTAAAATGGAAACAAACAGATATCTGTAAAATGTAGTTGTATAAAAATATGAAAAACAAATAAATTCCGCAGACAAAAGCCAGTTAGGAAATGTTATGAATTTACCTAAACCAAGGTACAAGTAGCATCAACTTTATCAAACTACAATTAAGCACGAACAGAAATTTTTTTAAAATATGGGCATTTCCGCCGAAAAGTCCACCGTGACACGAAAATTAAAAGTTATTCAAAATTACTTATTATTTAATGATATTATCTTAAAGAAACATTTTTATTTTATTGATTTAAGCAATTTCAACATAAATTCATTTACCATGATGATTAAATCGCACTGAAAGCACTGTTTCACAAATGTAATTTTTCTTTTTAGTTAATGTTTTGTAAATGTTTCGTAAACGTTTTTGTTTTAGTAAAAATGGAAGGCATTGGCTAAAAATAATGAAAAATGGTTGAGGCAAGGAGAGGCAGAATATATTAAATTTGTTTTTTAATAACTAAATCACATGATTACTTAATTACCTAATAACTTAATTACCCAAATGAATTATAATGGAAAAAATGTCACGTAACGCCATGTCAAGTAACGTTTCATACTAAGCTTAATAAAAAAAAACGAGAAAAGGTTTTCAAATTTGATTATTTTGAAAATAAACTTATACTATTTCAAATCCTTCTAAAAAAAGTTTTATGCAAAACTCTTGCCAATTTACAGAATTTTTGTGATCCAAGTCAAAAACCACTTCTATTTTTTGTCACGTAACGCATCATTTTTGGTGGCTTCTATCTAAGAGCCGAACTTTTGACAACTCTTAGGTTTTACACCTTGTATAGTATGCTTAGTAAGCTATTGGAAAATCAAAATAAGGAACTTGTAAATTAAATTTTCCATTCTTTTTTCACTCATTAAGGTCGTACGATCGTCACATGCGCCACCACGGAAATGCCCATATACAAAAAATTAAAAACGAAAACTAAAAACTTCGATTATAATGCAACATATAAAAAATATGCAAAAACGGCTTAAAATTTTTTTTTTAATATTAAAAAATACGAGTTGATACTTTTAAGTTGACAACAACTTAGTTGGTAGGGTCTTAATCGTTAGTGCCTGTCTGTATTGCTACCCCAATTTGAGTACACAAGTGTTCCTAAAACACATTTAGCCAATAACTCAATTTCGATTTTAATACCTAATTCTAATAGCTAAATCATCACCAAGTCATAGCTAATTATGAACGGCACAAAACTTAAAAGGAATACTTAGCGCACACATAAAATCAACTCAAACTACACAACACTCATGGGCCTCCCATAGTGGTGTCTTATATAAAGTATAAACAGCAACATAAATTTTATTTTTTTAACCAAGAGAAAAATTCACAATCTAGCTAGCGCTACAAGGGTGTGTCTGCCACATGCATGCATGAGGCAGCCGATAGTTGCTATAACGGAAAAATATTCAAATTAGAAAGAAGAAAGAAAATAAAATAATATCAAATAATAATATAAGGAAGGAAACTAGGGGAACCAAAACAAATGTAACTGATAAACAACTCACTGCCTGACTCGCAGACTGAGTGCCTGACAGCGAGCTAGCTGGCTGGGTGCAAACTAGGGATGGCAATATCTGGTTTCTACCAATCGCAGCATTTTTTGGGATTTTTGGGAGGAAGGATTAGTTCCGGGATTTTGCTATTTTTAAATTAGTATAAATACAATGTAAAAATTTGGCATTATATAATATAAGATGCCCCAAATATACTCAAATTATAAAATTCTAAAAAATGGAACAAAGTTCAAAATATAAGAGTTTAAATAATGCATAAGTTTTATTGGTAGAAAATACTACTTTTGATAAAAATAATGTAAAGTAAAAATTTTTGGCTATTAAATTAACAGTTGAGCTAAAATGTTCGTAGGATGATACATAGATAGTACCAACCTTCAAACGACACGTGTATAAATTTGACAGTTGTGTGAGTGAAGCTTTTGTTATTGTAAAAAAAATTAATAAAAAAGAATGTCGTGTTTCAATGAAGCACTGTTTTAACATAAAAAAATACAGTTGAAGCCAAAGCTTGGCTTGATAAACACTATTCGGACTCTGCATCAGGAAACTCAACCGTTGAGAAGTCGTTTGCTTAATTTGAACGAGGCCAAGATGATAATGCAGGGTACGCCCGAACGAGGCTGTTACCGACGAAAACATAAAAAAGTTCACAAAATAATTACGGATGATCATGAAGTGAAGCTGAAGCTGAGACTCTGAAGATATTAAAAGAGGGTGTTGGACATATCATGCATGAATATTAGGAAATGCGAAAGCTTTATGCAAAATCGGTGCCGCATAAGCTCACAAATGATCAAAAGCATCAAAGTAATGTTGATTCGGCGAAATGTTTATCAATATTCAACTGTAATAAAAATGCATTTTTCCATAGATATGTGACAGTAGATGAAACATGGCTCCATTACTACACTCCAGAGTCCAATCGACAGCCAGCCGAGTGAACTGCACGCGATGAACCGAGTCCAAAGCGTGGAAAGGCGCGACAGTCGGCTGGCATCAGTATTCTGGGATGCGCATGGTATAATATACATTGATTACCTTAAAAAGGACCAGATCATCAACAGCGATTATTGCATTGCGTTGTTGGAGCGTTTGAAGTATGAAATCACATAAAAACGGCACCATTTGCAAAAGAAAAAAGTTCCGTTTCATCAAGACAATTGCGCCTATTCGGCGAAATCTGTTATTCTGTTACGCATTTTCTGTTATCAATCATAAAAGATACCGGCCATAAAAGATCTGTTAAAATTGGTATTCAGCATTTCAAACTTTTATGGTATTCTGTTATCAATCTTCGAAAACAAAAATCTATTACAATTCCGTTAACTTCTGTTATGAAACAGCTGATTGCTGTCAATAAATTCTTAGATTACACATAAAAAAAACATAAATCACCATGCAGAGCGAAAAAAAAGTAAGTCAATTAACATTTTTTATAGGAAAACGCGAAAAGAAGATATCATTGGAGCAAAAAGAGGTTTATTGGTAGTACTTGGAAGATGACCCAGTGCTGGCGAGGAGAAAACCTTGAGCCTTAACACAACAGGTGGTGCAAGGAAGACGGTAAGGCTTTTGTTTATATTGTACATATTTGCTAACTCCGCCAGGTTAGCAACTTAGTTGCGCCTGCCTGTCCCATGCCAGGATAAAGGAGGAGGGTTGCTTGTAGGATACGTCCTGCAAACATAAAAACTGATAGGGCCAACCAAGAGCTCGGGGTGGCGCCCATCTTGGTAGCAGGTCATATTCGGTATATCGATATGAAACAAGCCTGCGAAGGTATAGCAATTGACCTTAAAGCTTGTTAGTACGGGGACAGTCTTTACCCGTCAGATGGGGTAGACCCTATCTATCCACCGCATGGAGACCTTAATTCGGCTGGAAATTTTGGCTGTGAAGTGTTGGCATGCGTGCGTAAAAGTGTCAACTGTTCGGCTTTCCGAAGTGTTGCTTGTCAAGAGTTTGACTCGCACCCTCAAACTGGCACGGCAGTCACTGAGCGAAGTGTTGTAATAGTTGTGATGACTAAGGGTTCTCATACTGAGCACGGCAGTCCCTGAGAACAATGGCCAATACTCTATGTCTGGATGGTGACTTTCCGAACGGCCAGAGTAAAAGTGGCAATTGCAAAGGTCCTCCAAAGTAGGTACCGGTCCTGTGCAATAATCTTCCAGCTGAGTCGGCACCTGCAAATTGTTAGACTAGCCCTCTAAGTGTTCATTGAGCACAGTCATGAATAAGAAGGCACTTTTTCATAATTGCATTTGTGTGTTCTTGGTCTTTTTGCGGGGATGTTGTGGATCCTCATTTGACGGGATCAAATTGCCCAGATGACTGTCGTGGGCTGGCCCTTCGGGAGTCTTGTACTGGTTGTGGTTGTGTGAATGCTACACAGGTCTAGATTGGCCGGCGGGGTCGCGCAAAGATACGACCGGGCTGGCATATCTGTCTTAATATGCAAGAGATTGGGTAGGTCTCGTCTCCACCAGTAGATGGATGGAAGTACGTCGCTACGGAAGTCTAAACTGTTACTGCTATTACGGGCAGTATGTAATTATTCATAATGCTCCTAATCAGCAGGGCACTGGGTGATGCTTTGTGTTTGTGAAACAGCTTCCATGTTCGTGTTGCCACACCGGATGCCCCGTATGTTTTACTTGTTTTAAAACATAAATGGGTCCGTGTTGTGGTACAACACAAAGTTCATGGTTGTCTGTTTCATGAACTATTACCCTAGGTTTTGGATAATCCAACTTACTTAAGCCTTACGGCAGGTGTAAGTTGTAAATGCCGAAATCGTCTGTACATATTTGCTACAATTCAATTTAATACAATTTAATTTCAGCTGATCGAACGGTTTGCTATTTAGGCGTAACTCCAGCATAGTGCTCCGATGGTTTCTTCTATTTAAAACTTGTTTTTAAAATACATACACATATTTATTAATTGAATCTTACATTTGCCTCCTTTTTTGAGCCATTCTTATTGAAATTCTTAAATAAACATCAATTTTTCACACTCAAATGTTCACTTTCTAAAAAATTTGTTATGATAAAAGACAGAAAAATGTATCTGTTATTCTGTTGTCATTCATAACAGATTTCATAGCAGATTTTGTGATGCCGAATACCAATTTAAGATTTTGTAAAAGATTTTTTGCCAGTTCGAAAAATCTGCTATAATTCATAACAGATTTCATAAAAGATTGTCGTGCAGAATACGAATTTTGGTCTCGTAACAGATTTTTTGACAGCTCAAAAATTTGTATGGGAAATCATAACAGAATTTTTTTTCATAACAGATTGTGCCGAATAGGCCCAAATGTACCGTGTCGCATGAAAACAATGGCAAAATTGCATAAATTGCTTCCCCATCTACCGTATTCTTCAGATCTGGCCCCAGTGACTTTTTCCTGTTTAAAGACCTCAAAAGAACTCTCGTTGGTAAGAAATTCAGAACTCGTACTAGTTCATATCATACTCGTAAATGATTGGAACGTCAGTTAAGATTTTGCCAACAGAAAATTAATCAGCTGTTTTTTGCTGAGCACTATCATATACTCATACTATTGGTCAGTGTTGCCGTTAAGCAAAAATATAATTTGTACACTCTAATAAGGGTAATATTAGGCATCATTTTATGATCAACTTTCAGTCTTACATGTTTTACAAAAAAAAAAAGTTGTTTGTTAATCCCGGGATTCACATTTATTGCCCGGTTTTATGGTATTTATTTCGTATATAAAAAAGGCCGGAATCCAGTAATTGCTGCCATCCCTAGTGTAAACACTGACATGCAAACAATGTGAAAAAATTATTTATTATCGCAAACAGTTGCCGACACCCTCGCAATCTTCGTCGGTCCGGTTCAGTAAGATTCGTTTATCCCTTGTTTACTTTTTGTATCAAAACCGTTTTTATCACAATTCAACAACATCTGTTGGCCAGCAAAATGTCAGCTTGTACCGAACGATCTTGCGTGTATTTAAATTTATCGCACAGTAGCTGGAGGAGTAACAGTTGATAAATAGTTATTGAAATTTTATTTCGTTTACCAGATTATTTCATTAGCTGTGCAATTTATCTATAATAATAATATAAACTACCAAAAACTACGACTCGTCGAACATAGGGGTGACGGATAAGGGGTTATTATATCTTTCCAAATGAGTCATACTTACCCATATTCTAATAATTTTAATTTCCTTTTTGTATCATTTCACGTGATACTTTTATGAATTTATCATTGAAATTAATTCCGTTTGTAACGCCAAGAAGGAGGCGTGGCAGGTATAGAAAAATATATATATTTTTGATCAGCATCATGTCCTGAGTCGACTTCCGTGTGTCCATTTGTCTGTCCGTCTGTAGACACGATTACAGCAATATAAGTTTATTTTTAAAAAAGAAGATCAAGTTCGAAAATGGGCCAAATCGCATGAAAACCACGCCTACCTCCCATACAAATTGGCTTTATTTTAATCGTTAAATCTCTTAAGAATTCATAAAAATTAATGAAATGTCTTGAAATTTTGCAGTTTAGCTTTGATATATAATATAAACCATCTCTTCGATATATGGCAAAATCGGATCAAAACTACGCCTATCCCATATAAAGTGACGTCATCAAAATAGGAAAACTTTCGTTAATATATAAAACTGAATGTCATCGTGTATATCGTGGCTAAAGACTTCGAATATACTTCAATATGGCCGCGGGGAGGTATTTTAGCTTCGGTACCCTGCCGAAGCTCCACCCTTACTAGTTTGATTTAGATTTAGATTTGTTGAGTTGTGGAAATAAATACTTAAAGACTAGAAATAACAATATAGTAAAGTATCAAAATAAACAATCTGAATTAACAGCTTTAAGACAGCTTTAAGACACAATGAAAAATCAAACAAACCATGAGACGATAGATCATTATGTAAGGGCAGAGTTCTTTATAATAGCTCATTGCGTTATTGCGTCATAAAAACAATGAGTGACTGAACTTTTCTCCGTGTTTCTAAAGTATTTTCGCATAAAAGCAAGCATCTAACATTATGTGAGGGCAAATCTTTATGACAATATAGTGAACGAAGACCAAATTTAGTGAATCGTTTTTGAATTTATTCCAATCTCAAAGTATAAGCGGATTCCAAAAGTTAGATGCATATTCTAGTTTAGACCTAACATAAGAGTAAACATGTTAGAAACAGAAAACTTTAAGGTGTTCTGAAGCTTTCTTTTGTGATTTGTATCAACGTATTACCATCTTTGACTGTTTTTCTATATGTAGTGATTTCAACATCAACTTACTAACTAAGCATAGTGTCTCTGATAGTTTTTATGATAAAGTAAATGCAGCTGGTTTGACCATAATTAACTAATCGATCCCAACTCGCTTGGCTCCTAATGTTACCCCGAGCCTTATTGATGTCTTTATTCTGTCTGATATCTCTTTACTATTACTTTTCGACCAAAAATCATTTTATTTCTGACCATGATCTACTCTTTTGCTCTATTAATTTTAAGCCTTGTCGTCTCTCTATTCCGGTTTCTGTTTCTTATCGTGACTACAAGTCTATTGATTACAATCTGTTGGATCAATATTTGTCTCAGGTTTTTTGGGATGATTGTTTGTTTACTCAATCAGTTGATGATAAATTAAATGTTCTCGATTCTTATGTAAGACACATTGTTTCTGTTCATACGTCAATAGTTGTTAACAAGTCCTGTCCTTGGTATACGTCTCTAGTCAAATCAGCTATCAAAACCAGAAACTTGGACTATTTAAAATGGGAAAAAAAATCTAAATAATATAAGCTGGGAGCTTTACAGGCTAGCTCGCAGCCAAGCCGTTTCAATTGTAAGACAGTCTAAGAAAAAATTCTTTTTCCGCAACTGTTCACTTTCCTTTAAAGTTCTATGGAAAAATATTCGATTTTTGAGGGTATAGCAAAGAGGATCAGAAGTGTGAGGTTGAACCTGATGCTCTTAAGAATTTCTTTCTGTACAACTCTTCGACTGGGTTTAATAATAGTTCCCAATGTAATGTTCGTAATTTGCTTGTTAATGGCCAGTTCTCCTTCCCTATCAGTTTTTACGTTTGCATGACGTATCCTACAAACAACCATCCTCCTTTATCCTGGCTTTGGACAGGCAGGCGCAACTAAGTTGCTAATCTGACGGAGTTTTTGATACTACACACCGCAACCGCAACACTGCCTACACTCAAAGAAAAATTCTTGGTAAAATTGATAAATAACTTTTGTTACTCCTTGACAAAACCAAATTGTGCTATTGATTAAATTCTATCATATATGCTCTATTTTTTGTCAATTCAAAAGAAACTTCATCCATTTGATTAAAAATATTGTAAAACAGTAACAAATTGAATGTGTTGATTCAGCTGACAGGCCGTCAGCATCCGCTGCTTTATTGTTTTTGAGTCGTTGGATAGCAACTCGACCCTCTTCATGGCTAGGTGGTGGTACTTCCACTCCGTCATCGTTGATTGGTGGCTCTGAACTGCGCTCTCCATGGGCGGCATTGGTGGAATCGTCGCCAGTAAGTAAATTGGAGAAGTGCCGTCTCCACAATCTCAGCACACACTGTATATCCGTATTCAGATCTCCATTTTCGTCTCTACAAGTGGATGCTCCGGGCTTGAAACCTTGGGTTAGACGCTTAACCTGTTGATAGAATTTTCGTGCATCCTTCTTGTCCTGGTATACCTCTAGTTCCTCCTCTAGTCTGAAAAGGCGCCTCTCTTCCTTCCTCTTTTTGCGGTAGTTTTCTCGCAATTCTCGCGTTGCAGCTGACTGCAGCGTTTTTTTATATGTGGCGTTTTTTACTGCTGTCGATACTCCTCATCGTACCATTGGTTCCGAGGTTGCGGGCGCCGGAAACCAATGACTTCTTCAGCGGCAGCGCGCATGGAGTGGGATATATGCGCCCAAAGTCCGCCGGCGTCGTCGGGTCCAGAGGTTGGTTGGTTGAGCTTAACCGAGAGTTGGCTTCGGCAGCTTTCGTTGCATTCCTGTGCGTATGTTCTTCGCATTGCATAATCGCATGCGGATATTGGCTGCAGCAAGATAATGGTCGGAGTCAATGTTGACCCCCCGAAATGTACGCACATCTAGAACACTAGAGGCATGCCTTCCGTCGATTACAACACGATCAATATGGTTTCGCGTTTTTTGATCCGGGGACAGCCAGGTGGCCTTGTGGATGTCGAGGTGCTTAAATCTGGTGCTACTAACTACCATGTTTCGTGCCGCGGCGAAGTCGATCAGAACAACAAAACATTTTTATATATTTGATAAAAAAATATGTATTCAACAAAAAAGCATTTTTCTATTCCATTTCCACAAACCATTTTTTCATGTTGAAATATTCTTTATTCATACTGAAAAACTTTTTTATCAAATTTATAATACAAACGTGACATTCTTGATTAAGGCTTTTATCAACTTGAAAAATGCATTTATCAAATAAGCAAAATAAAATGTTGTCAATATGATTACAACTTTACATCTTAAATTTGCTTTTGTTGACTCTATATTGACAAAAACTTTATCAACTCAACCTAGGAATTTGTTAATATGAATAAATATTTCTTTGAGTGTATGCACTTGCCCTGCACTGGCCAGATCTAGATTGAGCGTGCTAGGTAAGCCATTTTTAGAAAGAAGAACTCTCGGCAACGAAAATTTGTAACCTACTGACATTTATTAACAGCAATGGATGGTTATGAGGCAGAACACAAACCTCCTGTTGCGCAACATACCCAACATAAAGGAACAAGAGGGCTCATCAGAGCTGATTGGATACTACTTATGGCAGTATATCCATTCAAACCAACCATACAAGGAAATGCAAGGAAAAACCTTGAATTCTTTATGACTGTTCATTACTTACTAAGCAATTTACTTACTAATTTATTTTACATAGTATTTAAATTCTCATTCCATCTCATTCCAGTCTCATCCCATCACTTAGTATCAAAATACCAGATACTCCATTCATATATTTTACACGTCATGGCAACACAGACATTCCCAACAGCTGAAAACGCAAGACACTTGCTCTCTTGCCTAACCTAAACATATTTGCACAATTAAAACTATAAAAAGCTAGCTTACACTTAAACATACAGATATTTACGTATCAGTTTCCATTATTTTAAACTTGATTTCATTCAATTCCCAATAAATTAATCTAATCGGCATTTTTATTAAACAAAAACAACAACAACAAAAAACAGGTAAGCAAAACAACAGTTCATGTTATTTATTGCTTTTGTTGGTTATTTGAATTAACAGCATTTGAACGGTTTAATAATAGTACAATTAAAAAAAAAACGACAACAACAACAACAACAAGAGAGGACAAAACAAATATGATTTTATTGTTCAACGCATTAATTTCGAAATTAGGATTTACTTCGAAGAGAAACTAGAAAAACTTGCCACACACGCGCACAAAACAGCGCATGAGAAGAACAGACCCCAGAAAGCAGAGAATAGTAGCTAGAACCGGCGAGAATAGCCCACAAACAGCCCACGGATTATATAGATTTGTGCCGTTGTTGTTTTTGTCAATCGACAATTGTCAAATAATGTTGATGAAGCTTTGACTGGAATGGCGAGCATGATTACAGATGTTGTTCCAGACAGGTTCCACACTCGTTGCAGCTAGTAGTAAAACGCATGTGTTTTGAATCATCTGAAAACGTTATTCATCGGCATAGAATTTCACATTTGTTTTTCTCAACCGCTTCGGCTAGAATTGCTTATGAAGTGTTTTTATTTTTGAAGCGAATTAAGCGCATCAGAATTAATAAAGTAAACTTTTTTTTAATAACTACTTATCACACAAACAAAGCAACTTAATTTTTTACAACTTAAACGTTCAAGAAATTCATAAATAAAGACTTAAATGAGCGCCATCTTAATTCTTTTTGCCTAAACTATATATTTTATTTGAGTTCTCTCACTGCATGAGAGAGTTCACAAAAATGTGGCCTTGAGAATTAAGCATGTGACACTTTTATTTTTTTTTTTTGTTTTTTTTACATACTAGATAATAACAGTCCAAAATTGATCAGTTTGATCGCCTCAAACTCCAACTCAATCGTAGTTTTTTTTTTTAGAAAGCCAACAAGCACCTTTTGTGGAAAGGTTCACGCTAGCTACGTCAAGCTTCAAAGTTGTTTGCTAACTTTTTAGCCAACTATCAATAAAAAAAAAAAAAACGAGTAACTTGCGTTCTAAGAATAGAACATGATCATGAATCCAACGTACAAAACACAATTTGCTGTTATTTTCGTTGAAATTAAATTTATTTTCGTAAATATCATAAAATAATTTCTTGACGTACATAGCTATAAATATATTCTATATGTACTTTTATAATTTATTTTCCTCGTTTGCGGAAGTGGAACTAGAACATACATTTTTTCCCATTACCATGGGAAGCTTTTGTTTTTGAAAAGTACAAAGTTTCTCGTACTTTTATCACAATAAATTAAATTTTCCCCTAAGAATCAGTTAGTATTGTATGACTAGTTATAAACACCATTACCTAAATTTAAATAGCATTCTGAGTTTGATAGCATTGATAAAAAAAGTCTTAACAAATATACTGATAACGAACACGTATACAATGTCTGATAACAAAAAAAGATAACTTGCCGCAGCGTGAGTTCAAGCCAAGTCATCATAAATTTCATTGTTGCAGAAATTTTGGACTGTCAACTGTCGGGAGCGTTGAGTTCTATCCTAATCAGCCAGGGAGCAGATAATGAAGTGTATTAATATTAATATCGAACGAGTCCATTTCGATAATAAGGTGAAGAGGTTATATTGAGTACAAAAAATCCTAATGAGTTTGTTGACTTGCATTTAACTTGCACCAAGTCTTAAACGCTATCATTAAAAAAATGGTTTCCCATGATCAGTTGACATTTCTGGAACAACAACATAAGTTTGCTTCAAGATGCATTTCCAACTGCAAGAACACATTGTAAAACATGTTTAAGATAGATTTTCTTAAGCACAGTTGATTTTGTATTAAAAGTGAAGAACTTTGATGAGCATATACGTCATATTCTGCTCTTTTACTTCAAAAAAGCCACTGAAGATGGGCAAAAATTTTCGGCGAATATAGCCTGTGCCCTATTATTTGAAAACAATATAGAATACACATCAATATAAATTGGATATAATACAATATTTCGCACTTGTGACTAATACAAGATTCACGAAACTGTATAAAAGCTTGCATATTATTCTCAATAGTACAAATTTAACTGCCAGTAGTTGACGTTCTTTCATTTGTCATCTACTGGTTGAGACGAGACCTATTCAATTTCTTGTATATTAAGGGATATACCAGCCCGGTCGTACTAAGCGCGACTCTCGCCGATCAAGCTAGGCCTGTGCAAGCGCCTTTACGCAAGCCACAACCAGCACGCGACTCCTCGAAAGACCGCCCATGATAGTCAACCGGGCAAGAGCTTCATCAGATGAAGTTCTTCAACACAACTGACAAAAAGTTCAAATATGAACTTTTATAATTGGCCGTGTCGTTTGAACACTAAATCGTGTATAGCTTGCATTCAACCCCGTTATCAGTTCAGGATAATCAATCCATCGCTGTAAGCTCGGAAGTGCATAAATATCCAAACTACATTATTAGAAGTTCGGATTAAGGATATGTCTCAAGCTCTTATACATAAAACTAGGCATGTGCGAGTTGCTTCGAGTTCGAGTCGAGTCAAGTAGTGCAATTTGACACGATTTTCGATTCGAGTAATTCGGTTTTTCGAATAACTTGAAATTCGAGTAACTCGAGGAACTATCGAGTAGCTCGAGTTTTTTTTTTTTTGTATTTTCATTCTTAATAATAATAATAGTAGAAATTAATGTTTAATGAAACTAAGGGAAGATATAAATAATGGAACATGAGACATAAATAATTTCAACTTTTTTAGGTTTTTACTTTTTTGCGATCTCATTTTGTAGAGACATACTTTTCGATTTAATCCTCAAATAAACTTTAATTTTTAGGAAATTTTATGCAAATTACGAGTACACTTAAAGCTGTTTATGACTAGCGATAAAGGTAAAAAATTCCACTAATTTGTATTTCCATTCAATCAAAGTTACTCGACTAGCTTCGAGTTACTCGAAAACTCGAGTTTTCGATACGAGTTTCGAGTCGAATTACTCGACTCGACTCGAGCCGAGTTACTCGAAAATTCGAGTACTTGCACAGGCCTACATAAAACACTTTTATGTGGTCTTAATGTCGGCGATATATCAGATCTCCTCATCATTTTGTTGGAAAAAAACTATCCCCGTGCTAACAAGTTTAACTGGACAATTGCTACTCCATTCACAGGTGCTTGTTCAAGTTATATACCAACTTTTCTTTCTTGCTCCAAGCAAGGCCATTAACGACGGACTCCAAAGCAGGCCCTCTTTAACTGTCAGAGCTGGTTTGCCCGTGAAACGTGAAAAGAGCGACTCATTTCTCAAGCGTAATGATAGCGGGTGACGAAAAACGGATTGTCCACAAGAATGTCAACAGAAAAAGAAGCTGGTGCAACAAAGATGAAGTGAAGGAGAGGAAAGCAAAAGCTAGCATTCTCCAAAAGAAGATTATGCTCTAAATCTGATGAAATTGGAAGGGGCCTGTCTACTACGAGCTACTCCCACAGTATAGAAACATAAATTCTGAAGTCTACTGTCGTCAACTACAGGATTTGAACGATGCCATTCAACAGAAACGTAATGTTTGCAACACCCACCCACCCTTTAGTCAAGACTTTGCGCACGCCTGCTCGATTGCGATAAACATGACCCCAAGATCTGAGTAAGCAGTTTTGAAGTGCTCATTGAGAAAATAAGACTCACCGAAGGATTTATCGATTAGTTATCGATTTTTCAAAAAACATTTCACTCTTTGAAATCTATATGGAAATTTAACTATATCTTTGGTAATATTTGGCCGATCGGGATAATTTGAGTATCATTCGATACTAACAAATTTATATATTTCCTAAACAAGATATAAAACAAAAATTTTTTATTTAACCCAATTACACTACGGACTGTTTTTCGGCATATACCACCTTGTTCAAAAAAAAAGAGGTTCTTTTATTGAAAAAAATTAAAGAACAAGTTTATTCATCCAAATCAATATTGACGCCTTCAAAGTAGTCCCCGTCGGCCGCAACGCACTTATGCCAGCACTTGATCCAGTCACGGAAACCTTTCTGGAACACGGTTTTTGGTATGGCCTTCAGAGCGTTCACAGATTTTTCCATGACCTCTTCTTTGCTGGTGAAACGCGAAGACGCGGTTTTTTGACTCGATCGAACAGGAAAAAATCACACGGATCCAGGTCAGATGAATTTGCCGACTACTGGATGGTTATCGTGTTGTTTTTGGTCAAAAAGTCACGAATAAGATGAGCATTGTGCGATGGTGCATTATCGTGGTGCAAAATCCATGATTTGTTTTGCCATAACTGCGGTCTTTTTTGGCGAATTGCTTCACGTAAACGTCTCATAACGCCCAAATAATACTGTTTATTGACCGTTTGACCATCTGGCAAAAATTCATGTACTCCATGAAAACAGTGAGCATCGCCTTCTATTTTTGACTGAAAACGACGTGGTTTCTTCGGTCTCGGTTCGTGTGGCGACCGCCATTCACTCGCCTGATGCCTGGTTTGCGTGTCATACTCGTATACCCAATCTCATCACCAGTAATGATGGATTCGATGAATGATCATTTTCGACCATTTCCAGCATGTTCTTCCGGTACCAACTTCGCAGCGACACGTCTCAAACCCAATTCATTCTTCAAAATGTTCTGAACAGATCCAATTGAAATGCCGACGTCCTCTGCTATCTCTCTTATCGTCAATTTCTGATTTTTGATCAACATTTCTTTGATTTTTTCAACGTTTTCTTCGGTAGTCAAACATGAAGGCCGCCCGATACGAGGGTCGTCTTCTACTTCGTCTTGGCCACTCACAAATCGGTTAAACCACTTGTTTGCCTTCTGATATGACAGAGCAGAGTCACCGTAACATTTCACCAACATTTTAAGCGTATCGGCGCCGTTGAAACCATTTCTCACACAAAATTTGATACAAACTCGTTGCTCAATTTTTTCTTCAATCGTAAAAATCGAAGACACGAAAAAAATTGTTGTAAGCAAAACACTGTCACTTTACCAAATGTCAACGAGAGACGCTGATATTTGGCAGCCTTGTCATAGACACATGTGGCAACCTACTAAAAAAACATTTTCGAAACGGACAGTTAAGTACGGTTCACAGTGTGAATGAACCTTTCTTTTTTAACAAGGTGGTATATAACAAGTCATTCAATAAGTCCGTAAGATAAGTAAGAAAAAAACAAAATTTTGATAAAACTCGATTAAATTATTTAACATAGTTGCCTTCGAGAGCGATACAACGAGTATAGCAATTTTTCAAATTTTCGATACCACTTTTATAGTACGATTACTCTTTCTCGTCAAAATAGGCCTCAGTTTCAGCGATTACTTCAGCATTGGACTTGAATTTCTTTCCAGCAAGCTAAATCTGGAGAATGCGGTGGGTGGTTAAGCAACTCGATGCCCAATTCATTCAATTTTGCCATGGTTTCATCGATTTGTGACACGGTGGTGCATTGTCTTGGTGAAACGACACTTTTTTTCTTTTGCAAATGTGGCCGTTTCATGGCGATTTCAGCCTTCAATCGATCCAAAAGTGCACAGTAATAGTCGATGTTGATGGTGGTTCCTTTTTTTGTAGATAGTCGATGCATATTATTCGCTTCGCATCCCAAAATACAGACACCATCACCTTACAAGCCGACTGTTGGGTCTTTGCTCGCTTTGAATTCGGTTCGTCGACTGCTGACCACTCAGCTGACTGTCTTTTAGATTTTGGTGTGTAATAGTGAAGCCATGTTTCATCCATTGTCACATATCGACGATAGAATTAGATTTTATAGCGGTTTAACAGCGCCAAGCACTCCTCTGAAGCATCAATTCGTTGTTGTTTTTGGTCGCCTGTGAGCTCACGCGGCACCCACTTTCCACAGAGCTTTCGCATACCCAAATATTCGTGTAAAATGGTAAAAACACTACCATCTGATATCTTTACAATGTCAGCTAGCTCGTGCACCTTCAACTTGCGATCGTTCATAACCAATTTGTGGATTTTTTTTTTTAAGTTTTGTGGAATAACAGCCTAATTTGGGCGTCCACTGCGCTCTGCATCATGCGTGCTGGTACGACCACGTTTAAATTCAGCAATCCACTTTTCTACCATTTGTCTCGATGGAGCAGAGTCCGGATAATGTTTATCAAGCCATTGTTTGGTTTCCACTGTATTATTTTCATCAAAAATCAATGCTTTATCAAAACTCGAAATTCATTTTTTTTTAATAACAATAGTTGCACACAAAATGCTATAACTCACGAATCAATTGTTAGATTGTTGTCAAATTTTTACACGTATCGTTTGAAGGTTGGTACTAAATAAAAATCATATGGAAAAAAATCTAGTAACGCCATCTATGTGTCATCCTATGGACTTTTTGAACGTACTGTTAGCCATAAAATTTGATAATGTAACAACTTATTGTATATTTTATGGTATAACGGTATTGGTCTGAAAGTTGTATAGGGGTTGCGGTGCCACGCCTATTTTTTGCAGTTCCGACCATATTTTTTTTTTTCATAAGTTCATCATAAGTTCAAATATCATTAATTTAGGTTTCATCGTTATCTGGTTATTTCATTCAAAGTGTAGGAGTTGTATGGGTGGAACCACACTTCTAAATTTACCCATGTTTTTACAAATAGGTGGAACAAATATAGTGAATTTTATTCAAAAACATCGTTTTTTTTTTTGGCATTTTACAAAAATTTGTCTATAAAAAATGGCGTCAAATGTATTGTAACATCTTTTACGGTAAAAAAAACAAATAGTTTGAGGATTTAAGAATTCATTGACTGTTCTTCACCTAAATCTAGCCAAAACTGAAGTGAACGTTTTTTATGCAGTTGTTCATAAAAATTCTGATTTTTTTTCAACTATACTCAATTTGTAGATAATTTTTTTTTTATATTTTTTTTATTATTATTATCTAGAAGCTAATGTAACAGAATAGTTTTTTATTAACAATTTTGTAACTTTATAGATATTTTGCCACAGATTAGTAACCATAAAGTTTGTTACTTCTTCGTTTGTTAGCTCAGCCAGTATTCAGTGTGGAGAGCTTTGGAACAATCGTATGTATTTTATTTTAATAAAATACAATTTCTTACCAAAATTTGACATCTACAAATACTAATAACTGTTTTTGTAAATTTTGTAAAACTGCTTCTTCTTGTATGAAATAAAAACTTCTTGAATTTGGTTTTTTTATTATTTTTTTTTTATTTAATTTTTTTTTTTTTTTCTTTATCAATATTATTATTTAAGTATTTATATTATTTTATATTATTATATATTTATATTATGCATCTTTATTGGTATTACTTCGTTTTCCTTTGTATCAAATAAAAAAACATAAAAAGCATTACGTTTACGTTACGTTTCAAGTAGTGTGTAAGAGATATTTTAGCAAATAGTTGACACAACACAAATGATTTTATTATTAAATATATATATATATATGCTTATATATATATGATTTTTATATTTTTTTTTTATTACCTTTTGCTTTATGTTTTATGTTTAAATTTAAATAATTTTTATTTTTAGTTTGATACAATTTTTTTCGCTTCTTTTTCTACTATGCTGTAGATTTTCTTAAAGATTATGTATAAAAATTGTTGATGATGTACTGTTGTTGTTGTTGTAGTTTCTAAACTAATGTTGAAAGTGTTGTTGTTTTTTTTTCTATACTTGATTTTTATTTGTTTACATTCATGTGTGGGGATTGATAAATTTCAAAGATTTCTTAATATTTTCTTAGATGACTTTTTATTATTTTTTATGAAATTATTTCAAAATAGTTGTAGCAGATATTATACTTTTTTATTTTAATATTTTTTTTTTTTATTTTTTATTATTTATATTATATAATTACTTTTATCATTATGTATTTATTTTCTAGTACCCGCAAGTAATCAGATAATCTCCAAGTTTTTCTACAACGGATGCGGCCTGTTGGGGCTGAACAGGATCTTCGTAGATGGAAACGATCACGGCTGTAAATAGAAGAAAAAAAGAAAAAAAACATTAGTGTCAGTGCTTTAATAAAGCTTTGATTTAAAAAAAAAAACGAAAATTAAAACCTTCACAGCTCAAAACACGACAAATATAGGCACAGCCAGCTAACAAATGTAATGAAAAAATCAATTAAAAATAAAACTAATAATAAATGGCAAACAAACAAAAAAGGTCAGCAGCAGCGCAACAGCAAAAACGTATAAATTTATGGCTGTTCCAAAAGGAGAAAATTAATTTAATAGTTATGCGAGTTTATATTTAAAAATTTAGTCGCTGTAGAGAAAACTTTTGCTATTGAAACTGACAGGGACGCGTCAGTTTCGAACATGAATTAGAATCATGAAATTTCACGAGAGCTAAAAACAGTGCGAAACAAACCTTAGGTATTTTTTGGATAGACTAAAGGATCTAAAATAATTGTAATGATTATTCGCAATTCCCAAAACATACGCAGTGGACGCTTTTAACAACAATAAGTCTATAGATTGGTGTATTTTATACTCTAGACGGATATCTGTCATGACCTCTGGGGATATTTTTAACCAGCGGATAAAGCACTAGATTTTCAGTAGTTTCAGATACCAGCAAACCAAGAAAATCTCCACTGGTTAAAGATATTCAGAGGTGAACAGAATACGGCCATTAAAGTAGTGTACTTGGTTTATTTTAAATTTGCGAAGATATAGTTTAATAAAAACATGTTTTAAATGCTCTACAAGAAGAGTATTCTTTTACACCAGTCAGTGCAGTAAATTGTCAGAAATGTCTTAAACAATATCGAAAAAAAGTACAAATTTTATTTTAGACTCAAAATGAACGCTAAAAATATATATTTATTTGAATCCATATATAATTTTTGATGAATAAAACCATCATGACTTCACTAAATTTCAATGTGCAATATTATACTCGCACACCTTACGGCCGTTTTCTCAATGTCCGGTTAAGCACTAACCGGAACTTTAACCAGCGGTTAGCAAAAAATCGTTGTCTCAATGTTCGGTTAGTGCCTATCTGTCGGTTAAGTGCCGGTTAAGTTAACGGCAAGTTGTGTTTCTGGTTACCTGCTAATCGGCAGAACAGTTGAGAAGGCAATTTTTTTATTGTTTGTGTTTAAATTTATTTTACACAAAAATGGAATAAATTGCAAGGATTTCGTATCTTTATAATTTGAGTGTCAATCAGAATAGAGGAGGGACATATTCGTATAGACGTGATTATGTCGATGACTACGACGATAATAAATTTATCAGAAGATTTCTTTTATCAGAAGATGCAGACAACTGCATCGGTTTTTTTGCTGTCAATAATGTGGACGTGCTCCTCTGCCAATGAAATTAGGAACGTCTCCTCGTAAGATGTGTAATTTGGCAGTCTGTTGCGTTTTTCCATTTTTTTTTTTTGCAGCACAAAATAAAATAATTAGAAAATAATAAACAAATGACAGCTGATATGCAGTTTTTATATATTCACAATTGAAAAATTAACAATTAATGATTTAACCGGAGGTTACTTAATCAGCACTTGGTGAAAACGACGAAACTGTTTTTTAGCTATCGTATGGTTAGCTATCTCCCGGTTAAGAGCTAGACTAACCGAACATTGAGAAAACGGCCCTTAGTGTTGGAAAGCTTTGTTCAATTGTCAATATTACTACATTTTAAAAAACGCCCAAAATGTTGCCCTCTAGACTAGAATACTGCCTTAACCCATTTAAGCCCAATGTACTCGCTTGGGTACAGAAAAATTACTAAGTTATTTGCACAGCTGTTTTTCTGTTTTTGCATTTTTCAAGGTTTTTTTTACATGTTTTGAATAATGATGAGTTTTTGCAAGACGTTCCTGAGGAAATTGTGGTTTTTTGCCAAGATAATGATTTCGAGAGCGAAAATGATATTCCCTATCATCATCATATACAAAACACTATCGCCATCTTCAAAAAGTTTTGTTCTCAAAAGTGTTTCTACCACCGATGGACCTTATTTCCCTAAGAGGATTGAAATTTCAGAGAGATGTAGGATGTGCCATCAACGAATAAGGTGGATTTGCGAGCTTTGCGATGTTGCTCTATATGTGGAAAAACCAAGTTTTAAAAATGCACACTTGAAAAATCAGAAAAATTTGCCCATTGTAGGTACTCGTCCAGGTACAGCTTTTAAATAGAACAACTAACTTTTTTAAATGGATTATTTAATTTTTTTTTTTTTAATGCTTACATCGTTATTAATAAAAACCATGTAGAAGCATTTATCGGTTTTAAAATGGTTTGGGTCTAAATGGGTTAAACAATCTTTCAATTTTTATTAATTCATTTTGACATTATTTTTATTACTATGCATGCATTAACTGTACTTCAAAATTAAAAATTAATACTATTTTGCACGGAATATGCCCCCAGCTGCTCTGCGTATTCCTTCAAAATATTTTACAAAATTCAACGATTTAATAGAAAAAACTTAATTCCAGAAACTTTAAACTAATGATTTATGTGTCAAACAAGTTACTTTAAATATTTGGTCAACAGAATTATTAATCTAGTTTAAGACTTGCAATTATTAAAAGCCAACGTATGTGGGGGGAAGGGGTTCCTTTTTCGCTTGAATTCACTGAACTTAATTATCTTCCTCTCTTTCTCTCTCTCTGTCTCTACGTGTATAATAGCACAGAGCATTTAATTTAATAATGCCTTTTATATGACACAAGACTTGGACCAACTTGAAGAAGCTGTTCTTACACTGATAGTAAAAATAATAAAATAAAAATAAAAAAAAACAACAAAATATACCACAAAGCGACGAAACTCTGCTCTGCTTTGATGCCAAAACCGGCTGTCTAGCACACAACAATATTGCTTTGCATATCATGAAAAGAGGAATTTTGGCCTCTTATGAAAATTATTGAAATTCCCCTGGGCAGGGTCAATAAACCTTACACAGATGACTAAAAAAACAAAAGACAAAGCATAGCATGGTGAAGTTTGCGAACAAGAGTTGATTAAGTTTTGACAAAAAAAAAAATTTATAAATTCTTAACATACGTAAGTTAGATGAATTCAAAGATCATGTGTAACGAGAGCACAATTTGTAAGGCCAATGATGGAGGAGAAAGGGAGGTTAGTCACCACAAATCTAAACAAACTAAGTCTTTAGTCAGTTTATCAATCTGTTCGTATGCCAATCAAACAATATACAGTTAATTAAGAAGGCATCACTTAAAAGTGTGTTAAGCGCGCATGCCACAAGTCAGAAGCCGGTTATGTTAAAAAAAATGTTTGTTTCCCAGTGTTGTGGTTGACCACAATTCAATGTTAATTGTCTTTTTTATACTACAAACAGATTGGCAGAGCTGTTTATAAGAAAATACGCCGGATACTATTTAAAATGAAAAAATCTTAAGTTTGGGAACTATAACAGATAATATTTTGTAATTGGATCATCTGCAATAATATGCGCAGACAGTTAAAAAAATGATGGAAAATGAATTATGCATAGAATTGAAACAAATCCTCGAAAAATCGCGATTATTTTTATTGAATTAAACTAAATTTTTTAATAAATTTACCAAAAGCTACAAAATAAGCAAAAATAAAATGAAACTCCAACGGATTTGCTTGCCAATGCTTCGCTTATTTGTGACCGCTAATCGTCTACCGTTGTCCAGTCAGTCACATTTAAGCGTTTTATGGCAATAACCTTGAGACATTCAGCATGTATTGCAGCAGTTTGAAAACTGTTTGGAGTCGTCATGTGCTTGTGTGCTGCTGCTGCTGCTTCTACTAGTGACCAGACCCGGCGTAATTTTCTTCACTTAGCAACGCATGTTCTAACAAAGTCGGCGCCTAGCGTAACTTTTATTCCCCCCTTTCTTTTCAAAACAACTCCATAGGCGTGACTTTACAGCATGACCAAGAATATCTTCCAACCTAGTGTGGAAATGCCAAGGCAAGGCAGACAGACAAACAAACTGAAAAACAGACTGAACAGACAGCCGTAGTATCAAGCATAAGATTATGTTTATGTTGCTCGCTCTAATGTGGTGTTGTTTTATATGTATGTATGTAGTCTCGATCAGCATGAAAAACATGCTTCTAAATTGTTTGTTTTAGTTTATTGTTTTTGTTGTTATTGCTTGCTCGTTGCTGATTAACATTAATGTTCATTTTAATGACTTTGACACTCTAATGTAATTGCCGTTGTTCTTGGTGGAGGGGGGAGGAAATAAATTGCACCATAAATGAACATTGAGATAAGAAGTGAAACTTTGCACATATTGATTTATTCGATATTTGAGTTTCAATTTTTATTTTTTTTCAACTTTTTTTAACTCAAAACTTCTTAAATGGTAATTTCTCGGTAATTTTTTTGTTTTAATTATCGATAAATTACTGTTAACAATATTGAGATCGATAATATCTCGATAAATTTACAGTTTTACTAACCGAAACCGATAATTTCTTTATAGTAAAAATTAATGTGACCCACCTTGGGCCCACTGAGCGTAACCTATACTAACAGTTACCGTATGCCATGTGTATTGAGTACCTACTATGCCAACATTATAAACAGTTCTTTGTTTTTTGTCGTACCCCAATAAACCACAAAACGAACTCGGGTTCGTTTCGAATGAGTAACGAAATCGAGATCTCGGGTCAGTTATCTCTTATTCGATTCGAATTCGAGATGAATCCGCAAATTTTTAAAACAGCGAATTCATTTTAATATAAAATTCCACATTTCTTAGATCAAAAACTAAAGCCACTTTCTAATTGGGATACTTGAAAAGAAAATGACCCTTCCTTAAAGAGCCACCAATATTAATTTGCTCATAATTTTTTTTAGTGTTCCACAAATGCTCTGCTCTACCTGACTATTATAAATTTGAGTACAAAATTGTATTTTTTCTTTGGTTTACGCTTAATTTCATGCAAGAAATTTTCATATTTAATGCACTGAATTAATTTAATGATCCAACATTTCGAGCATCGTCTGCCAAATGTTGCAAGCAATGCATATTGTAGGTCAAAAACCTTCATAATAATAATCGATTTCATAATAATCGATTTCATAATAATCGATTTGGGTAAGTACTGAAAATTTAAAAAAATTTCGTTTCAAAAAAGAATTGCTAAAATTATTCGAAAACGATTTGCTAATTCTTAAATTTTCGTTTTGTAAGTGATTCGATTATATTGAAAATATCGTTTCGAGAATGAAGTGTGCATTTCTCCAGCTTTCGGATTCAATAGCAAATCGAGAAAAAACTTAATTTTCGAAATGAATATCCGAGATCTCGGTTTCACCTCGAATTCGAAACGTTTGGTTTATTGGGACGGTACAGAATGGTGTTTGTGTTTGTTTCTTATGCGATCGTAGTGTAGTTTATTTGTTTACGTTCGTGTAGTATATTTGATTGCGTTCGTGTAGTATATGCGTTTGTGTACACAAACATATACGCTACAAAATTAAGTCATTTCATCTGCGGTAGACTTAAATATCCCACCGATTATTTACGTACACTGATTTAGAGAAAAAATTAAAATGAAGTATTCAGTGATGAGTTTTGTCCACCTTTTTCCCGTATTAGCTTTTCTATAGTATCAGGTGTAGTAAAAACAAAGCCATTATTTCTCCAAAAGGGGGCTTTAGTAATCTGTATCTCGCTAGTTGGCGTTAGGAAGATTTCGTTCTAAAAAAATTTCTTAGATGGTTTTTTGATTGCTTGACTCAGACTCAGAGACGGCCGTGGCGCAGTGGGTAGAGTGCGTGGCCCATACCCCAGAGAACCCCAGTTCAATTCCCACCTGACACAGAAAGTTTTTTCCATTGGATTAATTTTTCTGTTCGGCCGTCACCTCTGTGCAGGCAATGACAAGCCTCAGAGAATAAAAACTGCCATGAAAGGCTTCTTGAGAACATAAGCCGTTCGGAGTCTGCACAAAACTTGTAGGTGCAGTTCTCGATCATTTGTGTTCAAACATTTCGCAACACGCACAACACAACTGATCATAAGAAGCTCGGTCAAAGTCCTTTCAAGGGCTGAAATGGCCATTTTCGTTTTTTTTCGTTTTTCGTTTGACTCAGTTTTGTCTAAGTTGAACACCAGCAATACGCCAGCAAATACGCCATATTTTACAGTTTTTCTTCGGAAAAGAAAAACGCAGCCAGGCGGATAAAAATGTCAAATGTGAAAGCTATATGAAAGCTAATGATTTTTTGAAGGCTGGTAACACTGTTGTAGACTTGGGCGCTAAGTTATAGCGCGATCTGTCACATAGTTTATTTCTTATTGCTTGCAAATTTTATAATAAAAAAGCCAAAATTTTAGCGAAAAGTGTGTTTGAAATTGTGTTTACTCAACGAAACTTCTTGTCCGGATGCATTGAAAATGTTTCAGAAAATGTGTGGAGAGTCTGCTCTATCACGTACACAGGCATTTGATTGGTACAAATTGTTTAAAGAGGGCCGTACATCAATTGACAACTTGGCTCATCCTTCTCCTCCAGCAACATCAATAAACGATGAAAATGTCAAAAAAAAGTGAAGGGAAATGTGCTCAAAAATCATCGTGTGACCGTGAGAGATATAGCTGGCCATACGCCACAACACAACAGCTTAATATATCGACAATATCGGCGCACACCATTTTACAAGGCGTTTTAAGCATGTGACGGGTTGCAGAGCGACATGTACCAAAATTACTGAATTTCCTTCAAAAAGAGTTTCGCAAACCTTCATTGCCTTCTACTGGTTAAGACGAAACCCATCCAATCTCTTGCATATTAAGGGAATATGCCAGCCCTGCCGTACCACGCGCGGCCTTCGCTGGTCAATCTACCCTCTGCAGCATTCCCACAACCAGCACGACTCCCCAAGGGGCTAGCCCACGATCGTCACCCTGGGCACAGGGTCCCACCAATGAAGCTCTACAACATCCCAGCATAGACCAAAAATTCCCGTACGAAAATTTTTACAGCTGGGCGTGCCCAGTTTGTTAACTAAATCGCACTTGTCTGGCGTTCCTCGAAGTTAAAGGTTCAGGATTGACAATCCATTACAAGAAACGAGGGGTGCCTGCTATCACCAACTCCACCTACAGAGCTGGATCAAGCATTATATGTATGCACATCATAAAACCCTTCTTATTAAGATTTCATTGCCCTGGATAGATAAGGTCATCCTCATATGACATGTTTGACTATCCCCGTGCTAACAAGTTTTAAGGAAAATTGCTATTCCTTCGCAGGCTTAATTCTAAAAAACTATATAACCGTTTTTTCCTGCTGACAAGATGGCCGCCAACGCCGAGCTCTTGGCCCACCAAGTCTTAGTTTTTACGGGGGGTAAAATCCTACCCACAACTACCCTCCTTTATGCTGACTTTGGACAGGCGGGAGCAACTATATTGCTAACCTTGCGGAGTTGCAAATCCGTAGAATCCAATCGATTTTGCGAATTTTTTTTTGTCGCATCGGATAAAAGAGGTAGTAACAGCCGTTACACTGGATAAAGTTTGTCACGTAATCCATGCAGAATTATAAATTCCGCAGCCAGTAGATTTTTATTTAAAAAAAAGTGTTGAGGTTAACTTTAATGTTGGCAGCTGTATTGACTGCTTTAAATAAAAATCAATCTAGATTGATTTTGTTTGTATTATCGCACTTGTTAACGCTTTTATTATTTAATTACTACTTAAATTATTTGAGAATTATGGAGCATAAAAAAATTTAAAATTGCACGTTCTACATTCTTCATTCTAAAAATAATTTTAAGGCTTTGGTTTTTATTTTTGTATACTCACCCTGTGTTGTTTTCATGCAATGCACACCACTGCGTCCCAATTTGGCGCGCACAACACGATCTGTGCCGGACAGATAGATATACCTTTGGCCGGCTAGTGTTACACCGTTGCTGGTGAGGAGGTCCTGTTGATCGAAACCAGAAATCAATTTCGCCAATTCTTCTTTGGAAACCTAAAAACAATGAAAATAGTTCCAACATTAACACCAAATAAAATGCATAAGATAGGAAAGCAAGAGCTATAAAACAAAAACAAGAGATTAAAACATCTACAAACGCACAATTAGAAGGCATGCACAATTAGGCACAATAACAGGCAACACACCACAAATTTGCTGTAACCACCCAGTCAACCACCCTATTATGACACATGGTCGGTCGGTCGCCCGCCCCAGCCCTTGTGTGCGATGAAGTTTGTTGGTAAAAATAAACGCAAAAAAGGAAAAGGCCGGCTTGGCTTGCTTAGTCATTCAGATTAAAATATAAAAAAAAACATAAAGAAAGACACACCCCGCGAGTCATCAAAATCCATCCACTGGCACTACTTCTTTTTCACAACAAAAACGATGGCTTAACTTAGCCTCCCATCAGTATATTTTTTTAAACGAATAAATGCACCGCACCCACTGTTTCTTGCTCTTAATCTAGCGAATGCATGTTTAGAGGACATGATGGTACATTCCCAAGGGCACGTGCAAGGAACACCAGGATAGAAAACAATGCAAGGGGAGACATACGTTTTGTAAAATTATTAAAACATTAATATCCATATGTATTTCAAACATAACAAATATCGAGTTTTGCTTATTTGCAAGTTTTACTGTTTCTTATTTGTGAAACAAAAATAAGGGACTACTCCGATTTGAATATTAGAAAATAAACAGTGCAAGTAAAAAAATATGTATTTTTTTTTACAGGTTTTATCAATTCGTATGCTGCTCCCTGTATTTCCTTCGCATGCGCACTTTGAGTTCATGTATTGAAGATTTATCCAGAACATTGAGTTTTTTTCATCGCACTCTTTTGCAAAAATTACTCAAGGAAAGCCGGTTTCCCCTCTCTGGAGTTAAAACTAAAAATACTCTTTTACACACAAGGTTGCAAAATTAGTAGGTACTAATCGAGAGACATCTATTTTTATTATTTGGCAAACTTTGCAAAGTTCCTTTTTTATTTATAATTAGTGAACTTTCAGTTTTTTTCTAATAGTTTTTCGACTTTGGACATAAACTTCGTAATTTGATTTACAATAAAATGTTTTACGTATGTGTATTAACTAAGAAAAACCACTAAAAGCACCTAAGCACCCTTCGAAAAAATGTTCAACAATTCTGGATCTGCCACCTAGATATGTATGAATTATTGTGGCAAGAAAATAGAACTTGAAATATTCTTTAAATAGGTACAAAATTGTATTAAATGTAAAAACTGTTATAACAACGTTTTGTATATTTACATATTTTTATATATGTATACAGGGTAAATAGGATAGCGACGTTAATCCGAAATCTGGTGATTCCTTGGGTCAAGACAAGAAAGAAAATCGTATGGGAGCGAGTCTATTCCTACATATATTCCTATATATATATATTTGTTTGGTATCGTATACAAATTAATCTGAGTCACTGCTATCGAAAGCTTCAGAGTCGCTTCTAAGGAAATTCGCCCTTATTTGTTCGTTTTCAGTTTCAGTAATTGAAAGACTGCTGGATCAATTGATGCTCTTTTGATTGTTGAGCTTTCAGACAAGTAATGAATAGTTTGGAGCTAATCAACAGATTGTGTAAAATCTCTGTATTTGCTAATTTTCTTGAAATTTTTCTCGAATATGCCAGCCGATATTTTCAGAGTTCCTTGTGTTGAGATTCTTACACTTCTTCAGACATCTTTCAAGAAAGGGTTTTATTTTTCTTGGTATTGAGTTAACCGCACATGAAACAATGTCCTTTTTTGATCTACCACGTTTTGGTCTACCCCGTTAAAGCTGCTCAGCTCATCAGGAACTTTAATTCATTCAGACTTTAAATTGTACGTTTGTATGCTGCATACAACGGTTGTACTAATATCCGAAGAATATACGATTGTACAGCCGATGTATCGTGTAGAGCCCTTTTAAGCTGGAAGTTCATTAACTGCCTTTGCATTTGCGTCCGTCTACTCGCTGACGCAATCATAATAGAAATAAATAAAAGCTTACGGGAGCGAGTTCAACGTTTACATGCGTAACGTTGGAGAACGCAATTTGCGTTTTTTGACAGCTCGTTGCAAATAGCAAACGAGAAGAAATAAAAGAAACGAGTTAATTCTTTGAAATTTTTTTGGATGGCCCTTCAACATGAATTTAAACAAATAACGATTTTCATAAGTTATTACTTGCTATTTGTTTAACATGACAATTTTTATGGTAAATGTTGAAAATGTGTTACTTAAAATCAATTTCGATTATATATTTTAGCAAAAATACACCTAAAATTGTATTTGAAGAATAAAGAAGACGTTTAATAACTTTGTAGCCCTGGACTGTAATGGAGTCAAAACGCAATTATTGTACTCTGCAATAATTTTCTTGCGTAAATTGCGCCAGCGAGTAGACGGACGCAAATGCAAACGCAATTAATGAACTTCCAGCTTTAAGGGCACACTTCCGAAAGGTAGTGCACGTCCGATGAGTTTTATAAGAAGCGATGTCAAAATGATAAGTGTTTTCGGAGTTTTATAAGAATCATATTTAAGACGATTTTATGACTCATAAACAACAAAATTAATTATACTTTTATGATTCAGACTCTTCGTAAACTCTCGTAGCAAAATAAACATAAGAATCTTTTTGGATTTATAATAAGGGCGCCCATCACATCGTCAGAAATTTCACACTTTTTAGTCATAAATATGAACGCACATAATGTTGTTTGTGTTATTAATAAAATCCATTTATTATTGGCAATGCAACACTGTCACTGAAGTTGTCTTCCACTCATTTCAACTCAACAAAAGAGACGGCGGCAGCCATTTTGGTATTGAGTGCGAAGCAAGCGTCGATAAACTTTACTCATTGTCATCCATTCTTTTGTATACCAATGGATAAAAAAAAATTAAACGAAACCAGTTGAAAGGCAAGGAAACAAACGGAGCAAGAACAAGATATCAATACATGTGTGTATACGTTGCTGGTCTGAGAATTTCGCACTCGGTGTTGCCTATGTATGAGTGTGTAAAAGAAGCAAACATGTGTTAATCCGGCAAAAAATCGTTGCGTTTTCACTTTATTTATTTTTTGCACTTTATATAAAAGAAAAGTCATATTAAGAGAACTGGTAAGTAAGCATCTCAGAAAATTATTTATTTCTTAACGCTTTGCAAAAAAGCAACCAATAAAATTAAATGAAGCAACACTTCAAAATTAAAGATGATGAATCATTAAATTTCAATGAGAAAGTGAGATAGACAGACGTTCAACCGTGAAAACGACATTGAGAATACGTGAAAAAGCAGCAAAAAAAATAACCAACAACACAAGCATGAAGACGGTAGAATAGATTTTTTTTTTTTTATGAAATGAAAGCGACACTCAAGTACGAATGCGAGAAAATTGCTCAGAAAGCAACTCAAAGATGACGACTCATAGAAATTTCAAGTCATAAAAACAAAAATTGAATTTGCGAATTATATGAAAAGGAAGAAGGTTATAGACGTCAAAATTGTTAGTTGGATGGCTAGCTGGCGGCTAAAGTAGGGAGGAGGATGTAGCCTATGAATGCAATTTTTAGATCATTTTGTGTATGGCGTTTATTGAACCCACACGAGCGAGCCAGAAAAAAAGCTGATAATAATTATTATGCATATACATGATGATACATAATTCTTTGATGAAAATTGCAGAAATCTGCAAGCAGAATTTATCATGAAGGTAGGCCAAAGTTGACCAGCTTTGGAATAATATTAGTATGAACGGAACCAAGGTATATTTAACAAGGTAGTGTCGTCTCGGAGCGGTGGGTACCACAGCTGCCAAACACATATAAGATCTTAATTTGTAAATTGTGTTAATTGTTTTGCTTTTAATCGTAAAAACCTGGTTTTGGTATACTATCCACAATTATACCAATTGCTAAAATAAAGTATTACATGTATCTACAGATATGAAAGACTACAGACCCTCTGCTATTTCAAAAATCTGTAAATCCGTTATGGCTAGCCAAAGCAATCAGTATTTAGAGAATCAAATAAGCTCCTTTCACCATACCAATCTGGGCTTCGATCAAGACATGGCTGCGCAACTGCAACCCTTAAAGTACTTGATGATATTCGTACATCATATGATGCAGGTCATGTTACTCTGTTATGTATTTAGGATTTTTCCAAAGCTTTTGACTCTGTAAACCATTCTGTTTTAGTTAAAAAACTTCGGTTTTTTGCCAATTATCTTGATGGTAAAAAGCAGCGGGTAAAGGTTGGCAACAGTTGTTCTGACTATAAGGATGTTTAATTGGGTGTGCCCCAAAAGGATCAATTCTCGGGCCTTTACTATTTAGCATTTCTATCAATGATATTTTCACTGTCTGCAGTAACCTGACAATTCATGGCTATGCTGGATATTCAGTTATATACTTCCAATTACATCGGTCTGCTTGAGTATTTGTGTTGTCGACTAAATAAAGATCTAACTACAATCTCTGTATGGGCATCAGATAATGATCATGCCTTAATGCCAAAAAAATCGTACGATCTTCCTATCACCAGAGATAGTCTCTTGATCAAGAACAAATACCACCAATTTTCTGAAGTTGTCTACAAATGGTTAATGAAATTAAAAGTTTAGGTTTTTATATAAACTGTCGACTTTCATGCTCTGATCAAGTTAACAAC
The DNA here is from genome assembly GCA_914767935.1 of Coremacera marginata. NCBI lineage: Eukaryota > Metazoa > Arthropoda > Insecta > Diptera > Sciomyzidae > Coremacera > Coremacera marginata. Next base: position 181,758,387 of record OU612045.1, on the reverse strand, counting down.
ATTGTTCAACGAGTTTACTGCGTGCTTCTATGCTTACGAATGTCTGCAAAATGTACTCCTATTTTGACAAAAAAGAGAATTGTTGTGCAATCAGTACTTCCAGTCATATCTTATTCCTTATCCTTAAATTGATATATAGCAAACTTGACTCGCGGCATGACACGTGTTTGGCCTGACGAGCTTTGAACATTTATCTGAAGAAAGTAAAAGCATTCTAGGTTGTAGTATTATAAACTATTTAAATGCGAAAAACTGCTACTGCACAAAGTGATTACTTATAAAACTCCCGCATACCTATATGATAAGTTACGCTTCAGTGTTTCTACTCGAACATGCAAACTTATATTGCCTATATTCAACTCCTTACATACTAAACGACTTTTTTTCATCAATGCCATTAAACTCTGGAATTCCTTACCGTCTAGTGTCAGCAAGAATAAATTTAAGTCTTCTGTTATGTTATACTATTCAAATATTTAACTACATCATACTTATACTATAGTAATAACTTCCTATTCTTCTAATTGTTTATGTTCACTTCTTACAGTGTTTCATCTTTGTTTCATTCCTTGTTTATTTATTAAACTTATTATTAATTTGTATCTATTAAATTTTTAATTCATTATGTATTTAGCATTAAGTTAATTAAGTATTCTAATTTAAAGTTCAGAGTTGATTATACATATTACTCTGTTGCACTGTTAAAAAATCTCTGTATCTTATTGTACTAATTAATTTCAAATAAATTTTAAATATATATCAAGTATCAAATAAACTTGCCTAAAACTTAGCAGTTAATACATAGACGATCCTACTCTTATGGCCATATTGTTCACCTTGTATAAAGTACTACATTTTCAGAAGTTTCAGATGCCAGCAAACCAGAAAATATCCACTGATTAAAGATATTCAGAGGTGAAAAATACGTCCATTAATTTGACGGTGATGCAGTAACATCTCAAGACATTGCAAACAATTAAGCTCTTCAAATATTGATATTATTTTTTGTATTTCTAAGGGGTTCAAAGTTTCAGAGGAGTTTCCTATGCTGAGCTTCAAATTCCAATTTAAAAGATTCATGTGTCACCATTTTTTAAAATAAATCTGCTGTGCTAATCTCGTTTAGCTTTAACCTTAGATGAACTTCTTTGGGACATATTCAATCAAAGAAATTTATTTGAATTAGTCTTGGCCGTTTGGTAATGCTGACTCACAATACTGATAAAGTTCGTGAATAGACATTAAAATCTTCAATGCCAAATAAAATAAATTTAAGAATGGCAATAAAGTTATCATATAATTAAAATTATATTATTTATGCATATAAGGAGACTAGTTGCAAGCAACTGTCATAAATTCTGGCGAGACGCTGTTTAGATATGGAGACGGAAGAGGAATGAAAGTATCCGGGCCGCTTTTTGTATGCAACATTTCGACGTTCAATTCTCTTTGTTGGCAACTTCACTTAATAGGCTGTGTCAATTAAAAACTTTTCAGCCGTTCCAGATATTTCGACGATTTCCTCATCGATTTTCTGTTCGTAGACTCGGGAGCTGAGAACCGTTAATTCTAAAATAATCAAAAAAACATCCGTACCATCGATTTTCCGCACTTTGTCCCGATTTACATTTGTCAAGAATTGAAAAAATTTACGGTACGTTCAATTTTTGGCAATTTTCTTTTATTGTCCCGTTATGCATAGCATGGCAAGATTGATCAAAACTGTGGTTGAATTATAAGGTTGTCGCAAGGATGAGAGCGAGTACGCATAATTGTCAAATCGAACTTGACAGCTCATACAAAATCTAAAAGGAGAAGAATGTAAGCCGGGTCTAAAGGCCAGTTTCACGAACAATTGTTACCCACTGACCAGAGGTTAAATAACAGATTTAAGTTTCACAAATAAAGTTTACCAGAGGTTAAAGCACCAATGGTGGTGGTTAACCATAAGTTAACTAACAGCTGATTTCCGTAGGAAAGAAAAAAAGCAAAAAGAGAAACGTGCAACAAATAATGATGGACTCCGATTGTAGGTGTTCACACATCAGTCAAATGATTGAAGTATATCGCGATTTTTTACTCTCTTTAACTCTCTCTGAAAATTTTTATTGACGCTTGCTCACACACGACTTTTTGATTGAAGCTCCGACGCAGGCATTTGTTACTTTTTTAAAATTTATCACATTAGGAAATCAATACGCCGGAAATTATACCTATTTGGATTACCATCGGATGCACGTCATAAAAAAAATAACAGAATTAATACAATTATGGTAGGAACTGAAGAAACTACACCTCTTCTTCTCTTCAGAAAACTACCTTTGCTTCCAGTCAACTACTTTTCTTGATATAATTGCCTACTAAAAAACAGACAAGTAAAATAACGCAACCCTTTGACTGATTGATGCAGGTCTGGAGCTCAATCAAAATTTTGACTGACGAGAGAAGATTTTGGAGTTCAGTTTCGCTCAGAGATAAAGTTCATATTTTTTTTTACATAGGAAAGCAACATGGTAGAATAAAACAAGGTAGATGCATTTCGGACTGAGCTCTCTTTCTCATAGCCAAAATTGTCAAAATCAATACAAATCACTTTTTTGTTTACATTTTTCCTATTAAAGATTTCTCATAGTTTTATAATTTTCTACGAGGTGCCAAATTCGTTTTGACAGTTACGGCAGTCTGCCTCTCCGAAATGCATCTACCTTCTCTTATTCTATCATGGAAAAGCAACAACAAATTTAGATTAATTCAATCATTTGACTGACGTATGAACACCTCCAAATATTGAAGACAAAAATGTAAACACAAATTTAATCATAGTTTCCGATTGGCACACAGCCACACAGTTTCAAGTTTCACGTAATTTGAATATACAACTTGAAAAGAGAATTGAAGAAAATCTCATGCACCTAGTCTCCTTGTATAAATGCCATCGAAGATGTTGCGACCAGGATAATGGAAAGCAACAAAACTTCAATCTAAGAATAGCATTTGCGGACGACACCCTGAACCATGGTTGGCACAACAAAGTGTCGGCAATTAAAAAACCAAAGGGCAATAAAAATCAGAATGTCACCTATGTAAGGGAAATCAAAATGATCAATAAACAGAAATTGAGAAAAGCTACTATAAGACTTCGAATGACGTAAACTCAAGAGGATAGATAGACTTAAAACTAAACTCAATAAATTTTGCAAAGGTCCTATAAAACAATCTAGAACCTCAATTACACAAGTGAATGAAGCAAAATAATGAAACAATTATAGGAATAACAAGAAAATAAAGTTGCCAAATTGAAATATTTTATAAAATTCAACTATATTGAGAAATAGTTTCAAATACTAATTTTCTGCATTGCCAATAGACACCATATTATTCAATATAAACATCCTGAGCAAAAAACTCGACAAAAAATCTTTTCTTATAGATTCACCTACGTTAATGATTCATTCGGATTAATCAGACGCCTTGGATTTTACTCTATTTCAAAACCAATATATCAATAAGCTGTATAATCTAAAGTGGATGTCCGGTTCCTGGCACGTTTTTAAGTTTGTTCCTTTTTGCTGCACCCGTCATCAAAGTGGTTATTGAAGTATACCAACGAAAATCAAAACGAAGCAACGAAAAACCGGGCGAACAAGTAAAAGAGCGAGCGAGCGACCGGCATCGCAGCAGAACAAAGCACAAAATCGAATCGAAGGGTACAACGCAATGGTGCGGTGGAGTACTCCTCGTTTATGCGTTGGAAATAAAGTGGATGGATATGGATATCTATATGTATGTATGTTATATGAATTTGTGTATCTTGAACTGTCGTTGAGTTGGTCACACCCTTGAACTTGCACAAACCCGCTCTTGGGCCTGCTGGCAGTCTGGATGGTTGCTGGATCTACACAACCAGACGACGCAAGGACGTAGTTAAAATGAAAAAACTGAATTGGCAAAATCTTTAGCTAGTTGTTAAGCGGCGCTCCTTTTATTGGAGTTAGTCACAAAAATTACTTTTTTACAAATTTTTCGACTTACCTCAAAACCCTTGGACTGAGCCCAAATGTTGCCATCGTGTCCTGCGATGCAAGCGTTGGTAACGCATTGCGATGCCAAGAGTTGGTTGTCGACATAATCTTGCCAGCTCATTGTGTAAATTTGTTGTTGTTGTTGTTGCTAATTTGTTGAAAGAAACGTTGGATGATGATGGCTCAATTTGTGCAGAGCTTTAAACTTGATTGCAACAAAGACTTTTAGTATATCCAAGCAACGAAGACCACGACGATCACAAAACTTTCGATTTTTTTAAATATAACTGCAAAGAGCAAAAATTAAACTTTAAATTTCCAGTTCAAAAGATTATGATTAGAACTTTATACATATATCTATCTAGTACATATATATATATATATAATTCCTAAAACTAACACAATCTCTCAAAATACAACACGAAAATTTTAAAAATAGCAACAAAAAGTCTTTATTTCACATAAAAATTTCCAAAAATGTCGAAATTGATCAAATTTTCAGTGATTTTAAGTTTTCCTTGTCTTTTTTTAACTTTTTTTATAGTTGCTTGCAGTAGCAAAATCAAAAGAGAATGAAAAATAAATTTTCTCAACGTACAAAAATCTGAAAATTACTGTTCCCTCTGAGGCAGTAGTTCACTCAACGAATACGAAACACGAATAACGAAGGAAAAACGCAGCGCAGCGAAATCAACTGAAATCGATCACTTTCCACTCAAACTGTGTTGCAAAAATAAACTCATTTCCACTCATAAATTTGTTTCAGCTCATTTCGATGCTCTTTCTGAATTTGCAAGGATTGCCATAGCAAGAAACTGTTGACAAATATCAGATCATATTTTAAAGTTATAATCATGATTCAAACATATGTTTGAATGGCGTTCCTTGATATTTAAACTTGAGTAAGGTTCCAAAGTATGAAAAGATAATACTCACATATCTGACAAATTTTCCCACCTTGGTGAGTACTCACAAAAGTGATAAGTTATAATCTATATTGTTTAAAATTTTTGTTAGTGAAATCCCATCGGAAGCTGTTCAGTACAATGTTCAAATTAATATTTTGTAAGCTTTTCACTTATCACTTTATGCCATGTTCTCACGGCGCTCTGAATTAATTAATTCAGTCTGTGAATTATGATTGTGAATAACTCCGTTCTCGTTATTCGGCTTGACTTGCTTTATTATTTATATTATTTTTAAAAGCAAATATACACGTTTTGACTGCTGACAACTTGTGTTGTCTTCTTTCTTTTTAGTTCTGTTTTCGATTAGTTTTCGATAAAAATTAGAGATCAAACCAATTTCTACGTCATTCGGATGGTAATTCAAACTGAATTACCTTCGAATGAAGTAATTCACCTTGTCAAATTTTGTATGGCGAATTACTCCATTCAGAACATAAATGAGCTGTGAATTACGAATGAGAGCCGTATTACTTTATTCAACGTGCCGGGAGAATATGCTATTAGTGAGCTTAACATCAATGTGCTTATGTATTGAAAGCCAAAATAAGATCAACAGAAAATTAATTCAATTCTTTTATTTGTTTTTTCGCCCATACATCTTTTCAAGGCATTATATTTTTGCATAGAACTTTTTTTTTATAAATAAAACTTAAGTTAACTAAGGAACTATGACAAACAAAAAACTTTAATGACACTATTCTAATGGCTGTTCATAAATTACGTAAAATGTTTTGGGGTGAGGGGATGGGAAGGTCGTGCTAAAAATTTTAAAATTAAAATCGCATTAGAATTTTAAATCTTATTAGAATTAAGTTTTATTGTAAATTTTGCTTTATTTTTTATTAATAAAAGAACGCAATAAAATAAACGAACGAGTTTAATGCAAGCAAAGGTATAACAAGCATTTGAAGCACCTTCCACAAGTGTAGCAGTTTCAAAAAGCAAAGATCAAGATCAAGTAAGAGCAGCGAACGGAGCTAAAGTTACGTTTTTTGCTGAACTGAAGTGGGAATTCTTACTCTAAAGCAGTCATCGAAAACAGCTGTTATAACTTCACTTCCAAAGTGAACATAAAAAAAAACTAACAATTTTCACAATTGTCGAACATCGAAGTATAACGTATCGCCACTGGTTCGTGTTCTTGTTAAAGTCAGAAATGCTTTCATTTGTGATTAAATCTGTTCACATGGTGAAACTTTTCATAAAATTGTTGGACAAACACAAAAGAACAACGTGAAATTCCTATGTTATTTCCATAATAACAAAACTTATAAGAGATATAATTTGTTCTATGCTTTTTTCATAACAAACTGCTAAATTAAGTATAAAAACAAAAAAAAAAAAAGTGTTACGTTTCAGTGGGGCGGGGTCAAGACTTTGTGATAAAGTGTAACATAGGGGGGTCTAAAGTTGGCAAAAAAACATGTTACGTTGTTTAATTTATCAACAGCCCTCTATATGAATTCACAAAAATGTTTATATTATCTTTTGTTGCTGCAATATGAATGAGTTATTCCCAAGATGTTCTGTCTAAATCTATCTAAGTCTAAATAAGTCTACATAATAATAACAATCTAAATAAGTATATGTTATTCGATTATTGACAAAAATTTATTTTCAGATGGTAAAAATATAGATTTCATTACAAAGATTTAAAATAATTTTCACTTCATAAGCTAAGAATTCCTAAACGCATTAATATAAAGCATCAGTTTTATTTTGAATTGATCGGAAACTAACCAACAAATACTGTGCAACTAGTTTATTTCAAAGGATAGCAATAGAGTTACGCTCCATTTTACATGATTAAATTTGGCATTCATATGGCTTTTTCAAATTTATAGACATTTGTTTTAATATACTTCATAGTTGATTTTTCGAAAAAATTTCTACCAAATCAAACAATGAGAGTTGGATGGAGTCAAAGCAAAATACATAACTGGTGTAGTGACCAATGATTCAACTAATCTGTGTGTGACAATTCTTTTCAGTATTGTTGTTTTTCATAAACATATTTGACCTCCAGCACATTAATAATTGAAAAAGTCATTAGATTTAAAAATAAAACATAAATTTATCACATTTAACATTAAAGTTACTTATTTTGATTATAAAAAAAAAGCTATTCGATCATGCTTGGCATTAAGTACTCATATGCAATATTCGACAAATTTCGCTTTTAATTTTCTAAAAATGTGTTTTAAATTTTTTGAGTACACTTTTCTGATCAATTCTTTTCGATGCAATTAAAAAATTGTGTTTGACTGTTTTGTAAATATTTAGTACTTCAAAGAATGATGGTGATACAGCACGAGCTTGACTAACAAACTTGAAAGTTCCAAGGATCTACCACATGTTTCGACTTTTTTGGCTTTATCACTTTTACCACCTACGCCTTTTTTATTTTTCCACCCATCATTTTATCCTACATTAATTTTTAACGTCAACATTTTTAATGAATTCTTTTAAAATGTCTCTGAATGCAGCTCTGCATATCAACATATTCAGAAAATCACCTACCTACTTTGCTTTTGTTGCAATAATGAACGTTAAAAAAATATCGCTTCGGCATATTTTATAAGTTATAATTACTAACATGAAAAGAAGAGAAAATTCATTATCTTTAGCATAAAAGAAATGAGTTTCAAGCAAATCTTGCATTTGCCTGCTTTTGACTTTAAGGTCGAATACTATTTGGAAAATTCGCAGACGGTTATCGCAACATTTGTTTATTCCACTCGCTGACTGTGATAGGGGCATGTGGGTTATAGTTCTGGATTACTTCTTGGTTGCATGTATCAAGTACGACATTTAATAGAGATCAGAATTTTTTAATCTGCAACAAATTTTAGCCGCTGAAAATTAATGCAACTTATAATTTATAATTTATAATTGCTTTAAAATGTGTATCATATTCTCTTTTTCCTCATTTCAGAACAAAAAGGTAACCCTGGTAAGTTTTGAGTGTTTTCTTTATCTTTGCAATTTCTCAGCATGAAAATTCGTCACTCGCTTCCCATTAACACTCATTGCTACAACACTACTACAAAATCGCTTTTGTGTTTGTGTGCGGCACAAAACTAATCCAAAACGGCCAACATTTTTTTCTGTTAAATAACTCTAAAATTCACCTATATTTTTCTGCCTGTTGCTTAATAATCCACTGTGATGAGGTTCGCGAAATATTTTTCACGTTTAGTTTTACACAAGTGACGAAAAAACGGAAGGAATGGCACACCACGGGTTGGTTAAAGTTTAAAACAACGGCGGGTTGATTGTAAAAACCAATTAACTCACTTTACACACTGAACTCAACTGCTCACTTCAAATGACTGCGCCAGCTTTTGAGTTGTTGGAGGATATAAAAACTGAAATTTTGCTCACTGTTCTTTGACTTTTTATTTTATTTTGTCTGCTTTTCTGTGCCTGACTGTAGCTCTAAATTGGTTTTGTACACTCATCGCTGCTGCAGGGGTAAAACTTTAATATTTCCGTCTCCTTTTAGCACATCCAGATATGTATATTCGCTGTTTTTTATTCTTGCCTATTGCCATCTTGCTCTTCTAGTAAAAGATTATCGGTGTACTTCGTTATTTTTTATGGCTACGTTCAAAGTTAATTTTTTAACGAAGAGGTGTACGTTCACTATAAACAGTTGCTATAGATGAATTCACACCTTTTTATCAATACAGCCGGTCACATTATCAAATTCTTCATCAAATTATTAGTCAAACAGTTTGACCACTCAAGTGTTTATATTATCAAATTGTTCGTCAAATTTCATTTTGTTTTGCACATCGAAGTGAACACATCAGCAGCACTCCATATGCTTTATTTTTTAATAATATTTTTTTATAAATTTGATCTGCCACAGTTATGGGTGTAGTCTATAAATTTCAATAAAATCATTACGAAAATCTTCTTCATCGTGCATTTTGAATTGATGTGTTCACGTTGAAATCTTTTTTAAGTGACGAAATCGCACTAGAAAATTTGACGAGTTCACACGTCACACGTCAAATTTTTTATAAAATCGTGGGTCAAACAACCGAAAAATCCAAATATTTTGATTTTCGTCAAACGATTTGACCAACAATTTGATGAGTGTTCACATGTCAAATTTTTCGTCAAATTCCATATATATTACTGTTTGTCAAATTTTTTGATGACTTGTTGGATGAAAAATTTGATAATGTGACCGGCCCTAATAGGTAGGACAAGCCTGTGGCGGCATGTTATAACTTCGTAAATTTCGATGTTCGACAACTTGTCGAAAATTGAACTGTTGTAACACTTTCGACAGGCGACAATTTCAACAAAACATCACTTTGTTTAAATTTTTCCATACAATTTTATTGTTTTTCATAACATACTGCCATTTCGATAATTCGCATCGAAAGTGGAGTTATAACATGCCGCCATTGGAAACTGACCGTGTGAACACTCTAAACAACAGACTGACAACATGTTAACTTCAAATCAAAATTTTTTGATTTTAAGGCAGTGTCGGCCAAAAAACACTTGCACTGTTCTTTCGGTTGTGCGCGAGTGCGCGCACATGTGAGAAGGGCTTTTCGGACTGTACTACATGTAGTATAGACATGTCATATCCGATGGACATGTTGGATGTGTGAAAGCTAAAACTGCGGTCCGTACCAGAGAACTGCAAAACTAATTTTTTGCTTAATTAAATCATTCACTGGAATTGTTACTCAACTCAACTCATTCAACAAAGTTCAGCGTTGAATAAAATCAGCACAATACTGGCAAACGCGTCTTTTGAGTCAGTTTGAGTTTAAGTTCGTCTGATCGAACTCACATGTTTGAGTGAACGATTGTTGACGTTGAATAAAACAAAATGATGCTGCTGAAGGCGTCGTTTGTGTGAGCTGATTGAGTTCACAATTTTGAGTATTGGTATTGAAGTGTATACGGATATGTGTTTCGTAAATGAGTAATCAAAGAAATAGTTAAATTTAGTTGTTTGCAATCAATCATAATAAAAACTTCACCCTTCTTCTTCTTGTTCTCTCTCTCTCTCTCTGTCTGCACATGTTAAAACTCATACGTGTTGAATTTTGCTTTTGGCGTTTCATTCTTGGTGAAAATAATCGTTGTTGAGCCCAACGAACAAGCATGAAATATGTTTGATTGTATTTAACTCAACAGCAAGTGTGTGCATTCGAGCAACTATGATCAATTGAACGCAGAGGCATGATTTCTACAGTGTTGATTACGTATGAATATTTTTATGTGAGCTTTGCAGTTCTCTGGTCCGTACTACATGTAGTATGAAAATCAAGAGATTTTAATTTTTTTTCGGTTCGTACTACTGTAGTATAGTTTGAACGCACGCTCATCGGACTCAGTGCAATTTTCTCGTTCTAAAAAAACCTTCGGTGAGTAAAGATAAATGGAAAATTAAACAAAGAGCAAAGAGAGCAATAAATTTTTTTGCCATCGCATGTTGTTTTCTTGTCATACGCTGAAAAATAATGATCTCCATCCGACATGTAGTACAGTTTGAAAGCTCGAACAAATTTTCCCGTTATCCTGTCGTACTACATGTCCATACTACATGTAGTATAGTCCGAAAGCCCCCAGATTGAAAGAGACAGGCAGAGTTCACGATGCACGCGTGCATAGGCACTGGTCTACACTGTTTTAAGGCCATCACGCCAGGTTCGACAACGTGTGGTATCGTTTGAACCCCCCTAATACGGTGTTCAGACAACACATTATGTTGAAAAGCCTTGCGTGATGAACTTGGAATAAATAAATGTTTGATTGTAAGTTAACACGGTGTAAATCTGCCTACTGTATCGAGCGTACGAACTATCAAACATAATTGTTTGCATGGGTGCCGTACGGCTTACCATTATATAGCATGGAAGGACCAACCACATCAGAAGACAGGAATAACATTTCATAATTTTTGCATTGATTTTGTTGATGGTGTTATCCAAAAACTATGATATCGTTCTATATGTAAGATCTTTTATATTTTTCTTGCATGAATGTTTCCATCAATCACGTTTAAATGTATTAACGAAAAGCAAAATTTTGTAGGCATGTTTTCGAGATTTTGTTATTCTCATTTCTCTTGGCATAAAGGCCAAAAAGAGATATAAGGTGTCGCGAATTGATCAACATAGTCGTTTTTGCCCACCGCAAAAACTAAATCAATGCAATAATGATAGAAATATTTCAAGATTTCTCTGCATAGAATTTTCACTCATTGCTATACTCGTTGTGTGCGGTACAAATTTAATCCAAAATAGCCAACATATTTTTTGTTAAATAGCTTTAAAATTTACCTATATTTTGCTGGCTGTTGCTTAAATAATCCACTTGGATGTAGTTTGTGAAATATTTTTAATTTTTGAGGTAGTGTCACACAAGTTAAGTGACGAAAAAATGAAAGGAATGACGCACCACGAGTTGGTTAAAGCTTAAAACAAAAAAACCAATAAAGTCGATGATAGAAATATTTCAAGGTTTCTATCAGCATTGTGTGTGAGTAATATTGCCAAATGGTCAAATATATCAGATTTGTTACTATGTTCTAAAGTGAATCCAATGATCCCATATTTTTTTTCAAAACAAAATTCTTCAAAATGATACAATTTGTATAAAAAAAAAATGTAAATCCGACATCGGACTTTACCCCGAAATTTATAAAAACTTTCATTGATAAAAAAAAAAAATGAAGTTACTTTTCGAAACACTTAGTTTTCTATGTCCTGAGCTTATAAATTGATAATAAGTTCAGTGAAATTCGTAGCAAGTTAAAAGAGATGTTGATCATGATATTGATATATTCATTAAAGAGTTGTGTGTAAATTTTACAATTGGCGCTGTAAAAAACCATTCTTCATGCACGTACCCTGAGAGGAAAGTTTACCTATATTCGAATATTGAAACTGAAAGAAAATGTCTGTTATTATTGCAATAATAAATTTTTATTTAATACGTTCTTGTTCGTTAACAGGCGCTGACAAAAAAAAAAAATGCAAATTCGCTCAATTTTTTCCATTGTTCCTAGGAACAATTTTTAAGGATCATGAAAATTCAATTCACCGTTTAAATTCAATAAAATTCTATAAAATCATCTCGTGCAAGGGACAAAAAATCACCCAAGAAAAAAAAACGAAAAATCACTCAAAAACAAAAGTGTAATTTCTCCCAAGATATTTCGCCAAGAAACAAATTAAAAAATTTCAGACAACAAAAATGCAAAATCGCCCAATTCTTTTTTATATGAAAAATTTGTAATTCAGTCTCATCATTGCATAGAATTGCCAATCTCACGCACACAATACGTGAATTTTTCGTGAATAGCATTGGAAATCATGAAATTTACAATCTCTATGTCTCTGATTTGAGGGGTTTTATACATACAACCTTCCCGGGCCAAAACTTTCTGGCAACTTTTTGACACTTCTCATATCATATTTCTGTTCTTGTCAACTTCACTTTACATAAATTAAAAATATACAGCTAATGTTTTGCAGCTACCTGTTGATGATACAGCACGTGTTATTGTTGATGATATTTATAAAACTAAGAGTATTATCTGGATTCCAAAAATGTTAATGGTAATTGGGCCTATTCTGCACAATCTGTTATGAAAAAATTCTGTTATTCTGTTTTTAAAGGCGAATTTTTAAGGCTAATTAAAAAAAACTACTGCAGATATTTATAAAAACTTTCTTATTATTTAAATCAAATTTTCAAGAACACAAAAAAAAATATTTTTTGTACATGTAAGCCCACAGGTGGCGTTGCAAATTGGCGTCCAAAAATTCCGGTGGGACAAATAAATCCATTTTGGGTCATCTGAAAAAAAAGTTTGTGGTTAATTTAAAGGCCTAACTCTTGGGATCACCGTGGCCCGATTTTGATTTTTTCGTTCACAAGGAAAAATCAATGATTTTGACCATAAAATGCCATCAATTTTCGGGCTTTCAACTTTAAACTCAAAAAATTTTTTTTAAAATCAAAAATTTAAAAATCGGGCCATGGCGATCTCAAGAGTTTGGTCTTTAAATTAACCACAATTCTTTTTTTTTCAGATGACTCAGTATGGATTTATTTGTTCCACCGGAAATGTAAATTTTTTCTTACATCAATTTGCAACGCCTCCTATGGGCTTACATGTACATGAGTTTAAAAAAAAATTTTTTTTGTATTCTTGAATACTTGACTAAAATAATTAAAAAGTTTTTATAAATATCTGCCATAGTTTTTTAAATAAGCCTTTAAAGGTCGCCTTTAAACACACGCCTCAAGCCGGAAAAGTCGCCTTAAAGACAAGTTTTATATAGAAGAAACCATCGGGCCACTTTTATGGAGTTACTCCTAAATAGCAAACCGAACGCGTCTTTCTCCGAGCGCAGCTTATCAAACACCTGAAATTAAATCATTCATAAGCAAATATGTACTCACAATATAACCCCCTAGCCACACGTGCCAGTTCGAAGACAGCAACAGTACGAAATACTCAATACACTCACACTTTTCACATATACTCACACCTTGATATCACTGGCAGTCCACTGGCAACAACTTTTACTCAGACAGTGAATTTTGGCAACCGCAGCCAGTGCGAATCGAAGTAAGGAAAACAGTGTTGTATTTTCTCCCTAAAGCATTCGAACTTTAAATATGCACTTTGCTTTCATGTCTTGTAGTGAAATATATGCAATTATTTTAATTTCCCTCATTTGACACATAAAATATCATATGAATAAGTTGCATTTCATTTTGAAAAATATTGATAAACACATTTTACAACATAATTAGTTCCCCATTTTTATCCCATTTAAGTTTGGTACTGTGTTGGCATATAAAGCATCACTGATTAAAAACAACCGAAATAATAAAGTGGTCGAATCTTTGCCTTTGATGACATTTTGCAAATAAACATTTACTATCACGTGTGGCCGCAGCGTATATTTGTAGATTATTTATCCTTTGCTGGCCTGCCAGTACTATCACGTTTGGCTGCAGCGTAAACAAAAGCCTTACCGTTTTCCACTTGCCGCATGATAGTACACACCACCAGTTGAGCTAAGGCTTCCAGCCAACTCTTGTCACAGCTTCATCGCCAGCTTCTAAATAAAAGCAATAAAACTCTATTTCGACTTTTTTCTCGCGTTTTACTATAAAAAAAAATGTTAATTGATAAAATACAATTGATTATTTAAATGATTAACTTACTTTTTTCGCTCTGCGTTGCGATTTATGTTTTTTTCTTAGTTATGTGCACTTTAAGAATAATATTGACAGCAATCAGCTGTTTCATAACAGAAGTTAACGGAATTGTAATAGATTTTTGTTTTCGAAGATTGATAACAGGATGCCATAAAAGTTCGAAATCCTGAATACCAATTTTAACAGATCTTTTATGGCCGACATCTTTTATGAATGATAACCCAAAGACCCAAATAGTTTTAGGATTGTTGCAAGAATTACAAAATGAAATATAAAAATAATAAGCGTCGCAAGACAACTCAAGCTATTTCTCAGGCAGAGCAGCCCTCAGTCATACCCCTGGAAGAACATAGTAGAGTTATCTCTTCACTTTACTTACTTACTTAGGTGGCCGTAATAACCCGTGTCCGGGTTTCGGCCGACCTCATCAGCTCTCGCCAGGCGCCTCTGCTTTGCGTGCGCCTTCGCCGAATAGGCCCAAATAGTTTTAGGATTGTTGCAAGAATTACAAAATGAAATGGAAAAACATAAGTACGATTAACTTTCACTTTCATCAAAAGTAGGAAATAATTCTACTTCTTTCACTGTTCACTGTGGATGACAATCATCTTCATTTTAAAGATGAATCTCAATTAACACTTTTCAAATCAACAATGATAGTGAATCATGAAAATTCGCCTTAAGGAAGAATGTATAGACCAAATAATATACATCCAAAAAAAAAAAAAATCAAAAATAGTCATGTCAGTTTTACAAAAAAATGAATATGTGCGATCATGTAGAAAACATTTTTTACGGTGCCCATAGCATGAGCATTATTTTTTGTTCATTGTATTGTAGTGTTTATTGTCCGTGCACATAACAAAATAACATAAATGTAAAATATATGTTTTTCTTTTTGAAGCGTCAGCTTCTTTAGTGAAGGTATTAACGGGAGAGAATTTAAAACTTTTCAAAAACGTCAGTTCGCTTAAACAACAACAAATGCATGCAAGCGCGGTAAGAACGCGCGTGCGTTTAATGCGGGCATATTTCAAAATCAAGCATATGTTGGTAAATGTAGATGTCCAACGTAGGCAAGATTTTGCTATAAATGCGTGCAATGCGGGGACGTTGCAATGAACGTATTGTTAAAAAAAAACTTGATTTTGCCTGCAATATCGTGCGGACAATAGTTGAAAGAAAATAGAAATTCGAGGTTTTTTTAAATATTTCAATATTTTTATTATCAATAAACTGTTTTCTATTAAAAAATCTAACTTGCTGAAACTTGCTGAAACCGAAGCCATTTTACACCGAATAACCAGTTTTTTTGCAACCACCCGCATTAACGAACTGTCGTGCTTAAATTGGACACTTTCCGCATTCCCCGAAAATAATTACGCTGCGTGCGGGAAACGCACCGCACGTAAAATTGTGCTCGTGTCTGCGCTGGACACGGCGTCACTCGACGATGCTGATGTTTATAGCATCGCTACTGTGTGCGGTCGCTAAGAATTGTTTTTGCATGTGTATTTTGTTGGTGGACTAGAACTTTAGCGAAGTTATTTATATGTATATGGTAGTATTAAGGTTGCGACCATAGAGAACGCTTATTGCATGACTTGGTTTCTTTGTTGCTCCAATATGTTTTTCGGCTCGGACTTTACGGTTTACTATGTTCGCAACCTAATTATTCCATACCCTTGCTCATGTCAGGCATTGTTGTGACTTGTGCTATGAAAAATCTGTTATTTTGTCATGATTTCCTATACAAATTTTTGAGCTGTCAAAAAGTCTGTTTGGAAAATCATAACAGAATAACAAATTTTTTCATAACAGATTGTGCCGAATAGGTATACATGTTTAAAGGGGTTACACATTAGCGAACCTGTTCGTCAAACGGCGGCCATTTTCGAACCAGTTCGATAATTAAGAAGCTGGTTTGACAGTTTGGCGAACCTGTTGGCCCTATTACCAAAATATTTTGATTTTCTTCGTCGAACGAGGGTTGCTGAAATATATGCAATTATTTTAATTGCCCTTATATGACACATAAAATATCATATGGAAAAGTTGCATTTCATTTTGAAAAATATTGATAAACACATTTTATAACATAATTAGTTAACCATTTTTACCCCGTTTAAGTTTGGTGCTGTGTTGGCATATAAAGCATCACTGAATAAAAGCAAACGGAATAAAAAAGTGGTCGAACCTTTGGCTTTGACGACATTTTTCAAATGAAAATTTACTATCACGTGTGGCCGCAGCGAAATTTGTTGATTATTTCGGAATATTTTCGAAGTAAATACATATTCTTTATTAGCATACCAGTACTATCACGTATGGCTGCAGCGTTATTTCGGAATATTTTCGAAGAAAATACATATTCGTTATTGGCATGCCAGTACTATCACGTGTGGCAGCAGCGTAACACTGCTTCAGTCATGAAACTGTGAAGAAACGCACTGACTTTTGTAAATCATTCGTTCAATGCAGTGCTACCAATGTGACGCACCAACCTGTGAAACTCAACGAAAATTTCGATTGGCAAATGAGTCAGAATTCGGCAAGATGGAGCCTTTCGCTTGGTTTTTACAAATCAGAATCAGCACGTGTGTAAAAAGTGCCAAATTAATTTCAAAAAATGTTAGTATTCCTATCATTATTTTATCAAAATAACACAAAAACAAAAACCAAATTATTCTTTGTGTGCTCATATAAAGTTCAATCAAGTTTAAGTGAATATAATTGCAAAATTTTGCATTTTAAAATTTTTCAAGAAAATTGTATGTTAGTTGCTGTTGCTCGGAAACAAAAAAAAATCGTGTTGGTGGAAGAAGACTGAAGAAAAATTTGACGACAGCCGACAAGACGAGCGATGGACGGACAGACGGACGTACATACGAACGTACTGACATCCAAGAGAGGCAAACACAGTGACTTCTATGTGCGAAGTCTTGGATGAGGCGACCGTGTCCGAATAGTTATAGAGGAAGATGATGATAGATGAAGTTTTTGGAATCCAAATGAATCGAGATGTTGTTCCATTTGAATAAAATACGCATTAAATGTTATTGAGCTACAATGAGAAAAAACGAAACGTGGAAAGTACTAGCAGGCAGCTGCGTCATAGCATGATCAACTTGTCAGTGGGTTGGTTGGTTAGCGTGGTGGGGTAAAGGTGATTGGGCGTAAATTTGTAGACTTAAATTTTTGGCGTTAACATTGCCACATTGTTATTGAAAACAAAGCTATTTTTAAAAATGAACTTGATAAACCGCAATACGACTGGACGACCTCATTCGGAGTGATTATATGGGGATAGCGGCTTTTGCTGATGCCAGTCGGTACAAGCCAAATAGCATAAATTTGGTCATGTACTACTTTTACTGCTTTCCGTGGATTAAAGCAAAATTTTCACCAATTTATGTATTGTTGTGTCTCGATTATTGCTGCAAATCTTGTCCATATACTCCGGCTATATAAATATAAAAAAAAAATTCAAGGATGTAATAAAAATGTGTTCCATATACTTTTTTTTTTTTTTTTTTTGCTTTCTTTGTGCTTTGCATATTCGCGGGCGAGTCGAGAAAGAATTCAATTCGCTTTGTCATCATATTGCTTTTGCTCCATGATACGTCGCCGATTTCTTCACACGCCAGCCAGTTGTTATATTTGTGCAAGCGTGTGTCACCTACACAGACTTTTCTTAACACGCCAGTGTTTTCCATTTTTGCACACTCTGCTTATCTGTTGCCTTAATATATTTAACTATATAAATTATTCGTAGTCTTGATGATCAGAGCAGCTCAATAAATGTATTACGACTACTTCTTAAGTACAATAGTTTAACTAGTCACCTTCAATGATTACAATGATATTTTTAGTGCGATTTAAGAGCAAACAAAATTTCGGAAGTATTTTTGTGATGATTCCACAGAATACGCAAAGAGAATTAAATTTCTGGTGTTAAGACACTTGCCATGTGAACATATGAATTAAATTATTTTAAAACTGAATTGAATTGTACTTTAAAGATCCCTCAAATACGCCTTGCAGCATCCCATAGTTAAAGGAACTCTGTTCATAATCATGTTTTGGACAAGTCATTCTAAGCTCCTTCGCTTTATAAAATTAGGAATTATTTCCTTAAGGCCCTAAACTGGTTTTTCTAGTAAAAATTTTTAGTTGTTAGCTCGCTGAACATAATTTTTTCATGCCTTCGTGAGGACTGAGCAAAACCGACAACTTATTTTTTTAAACCTACCACGTTAACACTTTGCAACCCTGTTCCGCTGCCTACCTATGTGCACAGCTTGATTATCAAGTTTCTCTCATTCTCTGTTTTTTCGCCTGTGCAACATCATTGCGCTAGTGCCTGTTAGCAGAATAAAAGAAAAATTTAACACAGTACATGAGAAATTAATATATTTTCACATAATAGTTTTGCATTCCATACAAGCAGTAGCAACGGCAGCAACAACGCATATTGAAGAGAAAAATAAAGAATACTTTTAAAGAATTTTGATTATTTGTTAATGTTTAGTTGATAATGTAAATAAATATATAATTGAAATCATATGAATTTATATAGAGATTATTCTTGCTCACTTTTCCTTTGTATATTGTAGGGATGATCGAACTGAAATATCTAATGAAGGACCCACTGGTATGGATCCTGAGGGCGTCATTGAGTCAACCTGGCATGAGGTGTACGATAACTTTGATGATATGAATTTGCGTGAAGAACTTCTCCGCGGTATTTACGGCTACGGTTTCGAGAAGCCTTCTGCAATTCAGCAGCGCGCCATCATTCCCTGTGTCAAGGGACGCGATGTAATTGCTCAGGCACAGTCCGGTAAGTAGTTTGTAACCCGAAAAGTCAAACTTCAACTAATCCAAGAACACAAAAAATGCTTAATTTAACAATTGATGAAAATTGCTTTAATTTTATCATTGTGTTTTTCCATCTTCGTGAATGTCATTTACGCTTGCGCGCCACTTTTATTAATGCGGTTTTTTTTTTGTCATAACCATAGTCTTTCTATTCACGTAGTCTGCTTTGAGTTTCCTTGTGTCTTGTTAGTTTTAGTAATTTAATGTCTTTTTGTGCTCTAAAACTGAAATGATAGTTAAAATATTTGTAGTTTTGCAATTATTTCGCAACATGTTAAGTTTCAATCCAATTTTAATAGTAATAATCCTGTGGGAAAAGGGAATTCCCATGGTATTTTTCAATTCGGCGTGGTATTTTGTCTGTAATTCCCGTGATATTTTAACACAAAAAAATGTTGACAGTACGATAACATTCGGTTTGATTTTCTTTCTCACAAGTATTAATTCTCAGTGGGATAATGTAAAGCATCCCTAAGTTTAACAAACATTTCGATACTTTATTTTACTAACATTTGATTTCATCACTAATAAATACAATAAAGGTATTTTGTTAAGTACTGCTAATCTACTACACTTAACAAATTTGTTAAGTCCTGTCAAAAATTTTGCATGGGTATACAGGTCGTCAATAAGTTTCTAGAATCACACGTAGATAGCGGTAGTACGTCCGACATTTTATTTTTCTAAAAATTGTACTACTTTCTTATGAACACGCGTAGAGTGTCTCAGTCAGATCTGACAACTCAGTCTTATATTTACAGCTGTTTAAAGTAGACTTGTCACAGTGTTTTTAACATGGAAAAAATCAATTATAGTGGAGTGATTGAATTTTTATTTTTGAAAGGTGTACAACCAAAAGAAATTCATGATCAATTTGAAGTGTATAAGAACTCTTCACCTTCATTTGCAACAGTGTACAACTGGGTTGCTGAGTTTAAATGTGGTCGTACAAGTATTAAAGACGATCCACGTCAAGGATCCACGTCCAAAAAGTGCATCAATCATAGCAAAAATACAGGCTTTACAGTTTTGGAAGATCGTCGTTCGTCGATTTGACAGTGTGAGCCATATTTAAAGTGAAGTTTTGGATTTGATAAAGGTGTGTGCACAATGTTTGCCTCATTCACAAACAACGTAACAAAAACACATTTTAATGAGACTTTCTCAGCAACATTTGGAGCGTTTTAAAAGAGATAAAAATGATTTCATACGTCGATTCATCTCTATGCATGAGATTTTGGTCTACCACCATGATCCTGAAGAAGCCAAATAGTTGTGTGAACCTGGTACTTTGTCTCCTTAGCGAGTTCGTGTTCAAAAATCTGCAAAGAAAGTTATGGCATCAGTTTTTTGGGATGAAAAAGGGATTTTGTTGGTGGATTATCTCCAAACTGGGAAAACAATCAATTCTGAATATTATTGCAACCTTTTGGATCAGCTCGATGCAAAGATTCTGGAAAATTTTCGGTTTGCAGAAGAAAAAAAGCTATTTTTTTGACAAAAGTCAACGCTTAAATCAGTGAATCAAAGTACGAATTGTTAGAGCATCCACATTATTCGCCAGATCTAGCTCTCTCTGACTTCTGGCTGTTCTCACATCTCAAAAAATTCATGCGTGGAAAACGATTTTTATCAAAGGGAGTGATGATAGCAGCGACATAAGGGTATTTTGCGATGAGATTCATAAATTAGACGACCGTTGGAACAAGATTATTGAGCTTCTGGGAGAATATACTAAATAATAAAAGAAAAAAACATTTCAAGCTATGAAATTATGTTTTTTATTTCTATTCTAGAAACCTATTGAACAACCGGTAGACTTAGCAGTTATTTAGCAAGTTTATTTATTTCTGTGGAATTTCTGCGGTAATTTTTATTTTTTTGTGGCAAAATTGGTTGGCAACTATGATTCTGACTCTTGTGTTTGTTTCTTTAGTCATTATTAAAAAAACAAGACATTTTTCTTTTCATCAGAAATACATGTAAACAGTGTTTTTATTCTCACATGCTTACAGATATTGTTTTGCCTTACGTTGCTTATTTAAATGTATAAATTCTATTTTTTGTAAACTGTGTCTTAATAAAACTCGACTTAAATCAGTTTAAGTATTTAAACAATTAATTGACATCATGAACAAAATTCGAAATGAATGCCACTTATAAGGAACTGCCACTTATGAAGAATTTTATGACTTAGTTGCTTCTTTTGTTTCTACACGACGAACTCAAACGAACTGCCAAAAGATTGTCAATCAATCCCTTGCACACATAAGCCGCTGGACAAGCATTAAAAATTTCAAAATAATTTGAGTTTGGTGAATCAAGCCGCCAACAAGTCTGTATGACGCATACAAACAAATATTTACTTACACATATGTATGATTGACCGTATAAGGTCCGCATAAGAAAAGTAATGTAAAATAAAAGAATGTATGTGGCAAGATCCTTTAGTAATAATCGGGTCAGAATTTGATACGGGACTACTTAAGGAAGAATAGCCTCAGGAAAACCTTATATCTATCTGATTAGATATAGATAAGGTTTTATTAAAAGGTGCATTCATAACATATCGGAATCAAAATAGTACATTAATAAGGTTTTCTTTAACTGATATCCACTCGTGCAGCTCGAATTGGCCTAAAATTTTTTTTTTATATCTTTTTAATTATATTTACTTAATATAATTAAAAAAGAAGAAAATTATATGCTTTACTCTTTTACTGTAAGGTAGATACATTTTTGGCACTTTCAGACCTTTATTATAACTAGTAGTAGTAACACTGGTTTGAAATAACTTTCTAATTTTGATCGCTATGGATGAACTATGGATGTAAAAGTTGACAAGCTAAAGAGATAATTGAAATTTAATTAATAAAAGCTTTTAAACGCCTGCTTGTCGAAAAGGGATAAAAGTCTTTTCGCTTCTTTTGTTCATCATACTTTTGGATCATCTTCTTTAGATCTTCTTCGTTTGGTTACATTCGAAAGAAAGTATACAAGAGATGTAAACACTTAAAAAGCTTTCAGCAAGCATCTAGCTTGCCACGTGAATTCGAAGTGAAACATCGTTGACACAATAACACACAACTTACCAAAAAGCAGTCATCCTAACATAGTCCTCCTATGTCCTAAACATAGATATCACGAACATAGATATTTTCTAAGAAACTGCAAATCAGATGAAAGTCCTCTCCTCTATTGATATATTTATGCCAACTTCTCGCGAGAATTTTAAATATAAACTTTATAATCTTCTGAAGCTTTGATGTCTAGTTAGCCATCCTCCTGTACAATCACAAACATTTTGTTATATACATTATAAATTGTTTTTTTTAACACTAATTTGATTTAACACTTTGTTTTATGTGTATAGTATCCAACAAATGTATCTATCTATTAATATAATCATAAATTGTAATATATGCCTAAGTAGTCTGTAAGAGAACATAGATATCTATGTTTGATGAAAATAGTAATAAATAAATAAATATAACTCGTTCGCACCCATACTATCAAAGAACTTTAGACGGATAAGGAAAGTACTGACATACCTATCACAACATGTAAATTACTCACAAATGCGCTTTATAAAGAACCAACAATAAATGGTTGGTCAACGGGAAGCACATGCATGTCAGGTTTGACCAACGAAAAAAAAGAGAGGCTTTTCATGGCAGTTTTTACTCTCTGCAAAGTGGTGACGGTCGAACAGAAAATAAATTCAAATGAAAAACATTCTGTGCCAGATGGGATTCGAACCTGGGTTCTATAACATACAAGCCACGCACCTAACCAGTTGCCACGGCCGCCACGGACAGGTTTGGCCAGCACTTACCTTCGAAGGCTCAAAAGAACTGATTTCCATAAGAAGGGATGAAATTAGTACTATAATAGGTGTCTTAACAGGACATTGCCGAAGGTTGAACATACTCCATAACGACTTTTGTAGAAGTTACAGAGCCACCTTCATTTAGGTTCTACAGTGACCTAGACAGTCTCTCAGAATCTTCGGTCTACAAAATTCTTAGCTTTAAAATTTGTGACTGACAAAAAAGGTTTATGTATTTGATAATTTGAACAGGATTAAAATAATCATTTTGATTTTGACTGAAGCTTTATCTTAAAATTAGAAATTTTGATTTTTTTTTTTTAATTTTCTACTGTGTATAATCTACGTTCTACATAATCTGTAAATTTATTTTTTAGTACTATCGAGTAAAAAATTTGAAAAAAAACGCAATCGTCAAAATCAATTTTTGGGCAAAAGCGTCCGATTTGACATGTAATGGCCGATATATACCTAGGTATAAAAAATTCTTTAAAATTATTTTTTTAAATTGGCACGAACTAATTATATAAATGGATAACGTTGGAGATGCACAATACTAGAACTTTTTTATTAAAACATTTTTGTTAAAATTTAGTAGAAAAGAGTTTTTGCTCTATATATTCTTATAATAACTACAATCAAAACGTCTTCAATGGCATCAAATTTCAGATAGGTTGTTTTTATCTTTGTAAATATATAATTAAAAGGAAACTCGAAAGATAGCTTTATTCTATTTGTTTATTTTTATTTTTTTATTTCGAAAATCGTATGTTCTATTTTGTAATAGGAACTCAATCATGCGCTTCTTGTCTTCTTAAATTCTACATTAAAATAAATATCCGCAAAATCGGGCGTTGATTCAATCTTTTATTATTTATTCATAAAAGTTTTACAAGTCAAGCGATGCAGTTTACTTTTTTCACGAAAACATTTTAATAAAGTTTAGAAATATTTGAATAAAAATACTCATCAATTTTCAACCGTCGCCATAATGATCGCTTTTATTATTGGTATTTTTCTTTTTGGGTTTTGCTATCACTTTTTTCATGAATTTAACTCCTCTTTTTTAGGAACTGGTAAAACCGCTACCTTCTCCATTGCTATTTTGCAACAAATTGATACGTCCATACGTGATTGTCAGGCGCTGATCTTGGCACCAACTCGTGAGTTGGCAACGCAAATCCAACGTGTTGTCATGGCTCTGGGTGAGTACATGAAAGTGCATTCGCATGCCTGCATCGGTGGCACTAACGTGCGTGAGGATGCTCGCAACTTGGAATCCGGTTGCCATGTTGTAGTCGGCACACCCGGTCGTGTCTACGACATGATCAATCGCAAGGTCTTGCGCACAAATAACATAAAGCTGTTCGTCTTGGACGAAGCTGATGAGATGTTATCGCGTGGTTTCAAGGATCAAATCCAGGATGTTTTCAAGATGCTTCCTCCAGATGTACAAGTTATTCTGTTGTCTGCCACTATGCCACCAGATGTATTGGATGTGAGTCGTTGCTTTATGCGAGATCCAGTCAGCATTTTGGTTAAGAAAGAGGAACTGACACTGGAAGGTATCAAGCAGTTCTATGTGAATGTTAAACAGGAGAACTGGAAGCTGGGTACATTGTGTGATTTGTACGACACACTTTCCATAACTCAATCTGTTATCTTCTGCAATACTCGTCGCAAGGTAAGTTTTTTTTTTTAGGGGGAGGGAAAGGGGAGGAAAAGAAGAAAATGCATTGAATCGGTATTGAAATCTGGAAATTTTTCCTTTAAATAGGTCGATCAGCTTACTCAGGAGATGACCAACCACAACTTCACCGTCTCTGCCATGCACGGTGACATGGAACAACGCGATCGCGAGGTGATCATGAAGCAATTCCGTTCGGGTTCATCCCGTGTGCTGATCACAACCGATCTTTTGGCTCGTGGTATCGATGTGCAGCAGGTATCCCTAGTCATTAATTATGACTTGCCATCAAACAGGGAAAACTACATTCATAGGTTTGTGGAAATTACGTTTGTTTTTTTTAAATTCTTATTTATTTGCTTATTTGTAATCCATGTAGAATCGGTCGTGGTGGTCGTTTCGGTCGCAAAGGTGTTGCTATTAACTTCATTACAGAAGAGGATCGACGAATCCTTAAAGACATTGAACAATTTTATCATACAACAATTGAGGAAATGCCCGCTAACATTGCAGATCTTATTTAAATTGAGGGATAAAATAAAGCTTAAACTACAACAAAAACAAAAACAGCAACATCCATCAGTACTGCAGCAAGAAATATTTAATTAAAAACAAAAAAGGAAACCAACAACTATTTTAAAAATTACTACTAAAAAGAAAGGGAAGAACATCCTCTCTACAACTTAAAAAAGTATATTATACATACAACCCACAACAACAACAAAAAGAAAAACAATATTGTTTTAGCTTTTTCTAGATCTATTGATATAAATATATATATATATAAATATTAATTATACTATGGTAATAAAAAGCTAACATTAAAAAAAAAGAAAACAAAACAAAAACCACAGAATTCAAAAACAGTTTAAAGCGACATTAAGGCAACAACTATAATAAACTTTACTTGTTAGCAGTAATTTCTATTTCTAATCATAACTAATACCTACACGCAACACATTTTCACTGTTTTTTTTTTAATTTAATTTGTTAGAATTTTTGTCTATTTTGAATTTTTAATATTTCTATCCTTAGTGTTAAAAAGAAAACTTTTTAAAAACAACTACAATGTCGCCACAAGAAAACCAACAACAAGCTGAAATATCGTTCACACTTGTTTGTGCAAACAAACAGGTTAAATTTCATAAAAATTGCAACATCCACAAAACGACGAAATTTGTATTTGTCTTGCTTGTTATTATTAATGATATCATTATTATTAAAAGAAAAACAAAAATTATTACAAATGTGTTGCTATTTTGAAAATAAACTAACTGCTGAAGATAACCGCTATTGAGAAGAGCTTGCTAATGTGAAATTTTTTTTCGCCTGGAATCGAACCGGAATTTCCGTTTTTAAGATAGCTGGTAAGACTTCACCTTTTTATTTTTTACACTCATGAGTAGTGACGGTTGATCCACAAATTTGCATTCAAAATTTCCAAAAGTTCTTGAGCCTTTATCTTAAAAATGGAAATTCCCTTTTCCGAATTCATACGAAAAAAATTACTCATGATAGGTCTGAATGCGCCTGATTAATAAAAATCTTTTCGTCCGGAAACGGAAAAGTGAATTCCAGTTTGAGATAAAGCTCAAGAAATTTTGTAAATTTTTAATGCAAATTTATTCATCAACCGTCAAAATTCAAGACTAAAAAATTAAAAGGTGAAGTCTTTGATTTCGGGCGAAAAAAAAGTATTTCAAATTCTCCATCCGCGGGTAAAATCTGAAAACTGAGTGGGCGACTCCAAATACGAGGGTGGTCCCAGAAGTACCCGACCTGACGTATGGAAGCGGCTGTTGCTTTAAAAAATTAATATGCTAGAAAGTACTTAAGACGCAACGTTGTTTAGTATTTGCTTCGCAGCCATCATAAGTGAACGCTCTCAGTGAATTTTTAAACATGGAAAAAATTGGTAATCGTTATGTGATACAATACTTTCATTTGAAAGGTCTAAGTCCAACCAATAACAAAGCCGAGCTAGATTCTACTCTGGGGGAGACTTTTCCTTCGTTTACAACAGTAAAATATTGGGCACAACAGTAAAATATAACAGGCCGTACTAGCTGCCAAGACGAACAGCGCAGTGGCCGGTTAAATGAAGAAATTGTAAAGAAAATCCACAACATGGTATTGGATGACCGTTGATTAACAGTGCGCGAGCACATGGTAGGCATTTCAAAAAATGCTGTACATCGCATATTGACTGAAAATGTGGGTATTTTGAGAAAGCTGTATGCAAGATGGGTGCCGCGTTTGCTCACAATGGAACAAAGAAACTTCGTGAGGATGTTTCAGTTGATTGTTTAGAGATGTTCCACAGCAATAAAGCCGAGTTTTTGCGTCGATTCATAATCACGGATGAAACATGGGTCCATCACTTCACGCCTGAGACGAAGAAACAGTCGAACAATGTACTGAAATAAGAAAATCGGCTCAAAAAATGCGAAGACAGTTATATCTGCTGGCAAGGTCATGGCGTCAGTTTTTTGGGATGCGCATGGGATAATTTCCATTGATTATCTTCAAAAAGAAAAAACAATCAACGGGGCGAGTATTATACGAACTTATTGCAGCGTTTGATGCAATCAAGAAAAAACGGCCGCATTTGGTGAAAAAGAAAGTGTTGTTTCATTAAGGCAATGCACCAGTTCACACATCCACTATCGCGGTGGCCAAAATCAATGAATTAAAGTTCGAATTGATTCCTCACGCAGCCTATTCGCCAGATTTGGCCCCCTCGGATTATTTTATTTTTCCAAACTTGAAAAAATGGCTCGGTGGTAAAAGATTTTCTAACAATGAAGAGGTGGAATTTGCGGTTTATAGGTAAAATGTGCCAAGCTGAAGGGAGACTATGTTGTGTCTAAGTAAAGAATCAGACGACATCGACTATTCCAGCTTTTTTAAAAGATGATCAAATCTTCACGGAGTCTGCTGATAAAGCAAGCCTGTTGGCCGGATTATTTACACATAATTCCACAATCCCAGCCAGCAATCAGCCACAGCCTTTCGTTGAAAGTACGTCTTCTGTAATGTAGGAAATATATTTTCGTATGAGAGCAGTTAAAGAAGTCCTTGCAAACCTTAACATTAACAAAGCATCTGGTCCGGATGGTATACCAACTGTTCAACATATCCTACAGGACAGAAGTATTTCCATCTTGTTGGAAAGTCGCAAGGGTCCAGCCGGTACCAAAAAAGGGCTATGAGACGAATCTTGTAAACTACCGACCCATAGCGATATACTCTACGCTCGCCAAAATTATGGAGTGAGTAATTAACTTCAACCTTATGAACTCTCTGGAGCACAATGAACTGCTTATTGACACTATGGTTTTCGTAGGGCCCGCTCTACTGGCGACCTTCTGTCGTTGACTCGCAACCTAATTCATTCGTTTGCGGATGACAGTGGCATTTGCCATTTAAATTTTTTTCGTTCAAAAACGTCCGAGCTCTTTGGAGATTGAGAGAAAGCGGCAACACATGAATAACACACTCAATAATGATTTTGCCCATAGAGTAGAATTTAATGCTAGCAGGACGCAGTGTTGTCTGTTAACCCACAAGCGAATCAATTGCTCCTTAGCTTCCCTTCATGTGAAAGGTGTAGATCTTTTTGAGTCAGATGCTCTTGACGTTCTGGTCATATCAATACAATCGGATCTTCGGTGGAATGATCACATTTTTGATGTGTCAAAAGAAGTAGTAGTGAAGAAATACTTCACTCCATCTGACAGGATTTAACGACGTGCGATACTTTTGATAAGGAATGAAAACATTTCATCACTCTCAACTCTCTTGGGAATCGTCGCAATGTTGGTTGCCTAAACCTTCTGTACAGGTGTTACTATGGGAAGTGTTCAAAGGAGATACATGGTCTGACACCACCAGCTCGCGTCTTTGCTAGGTCACTCGGACAGCTCTCCAAGCCCATCCCTTTACCAATGCCTATTTGCCCAATAGAACATCGCATTACCGAGACAATTCTTTCTTCGGTCGCTCAGTAAAATTGTGGAACAATCTGGCGAGAGTGCTTCCCGGCAGTTCCAATCTGTGTAAATTTTAATCAAATATTCGCCGATACTACTCCATCTTTCCACCCTCCAACTAACTATCACTCGTCTTCCGAATCAACATAATGCTTTCGAATTTATAGGGATCATTCCCTGAGTGTTGGTCAAGTAAAAAAAAATGTTGAAAAATAAAAATTTTTGTTCCAAAATTTATTGTTTTCTTTGTTAGGTCGGGTACTTTTGGGACCAACCTCGGTACTTGGTTTTTTGTGGATATATTTTTTACTATTTTCTATGTTAAATTTTAAATGGACTAAATATAAATAGTAAAAACCGGTTCCAATGTAAAATTGTGCACTAAATCCAACTATGTACTTACCCATTGCTATCTAGTAAAAATTTTAAGTTAAAAACTTGCAAGCTACAAAATTCGTATTTTTTCCATAATTTCAAATTCAATCTTCCTTTTAACCGCAACTAACTTTTTCAAAATAAAATAAAAAGGTTTTTAAGAAAGTAATTCGAACTCCGTTAAAGTTACTTGTTGCTCTAAAAGGAAATCGGTTTTAGTGTTCCTCTACGACTTACAGGACAATCTGCTTAATCGGTTTCCACGGTAATAATGTTTTCATTTAGTCTTCACATTAAATTAAATTAAATTAAATTAAATTTCGGCTCCATCATCGTTTACAACATTCAGAGCTGTGTAAAATTGCAAGCATTTCACGTTTTACGTTTGATTTTGCTTAAATTGATTGCAGTACATAATTCTTGTCGGCATTTATGACTTCAACGTTTGAAATTCGCAATCATTTGTCATAACTTCATTGCAATTTCGCATTTATTTATGTGGAAAGTAACTTCAAGTCAGATAGGACTTCAAATCCCTTGATTGAAATATTTTTTTTTAATTCATTATTTCAACTATTGAGAAAAATGTGGAAAAATTACACCATGTATTTGCTAGGCCTCGTGAAACGCATAAATTATTGTTATTGGAAATTCCTACCAAAAAATAAAAATACATGCGTCGTCGGCCACACGAAAAAAGCAAAGCTATTTAGGTAAATATCCATATTTAGGTAAATATCCATATTTAGGCAAATATATTATTTAGGTAAATATCCATATTTAGGTAAATATCTGAAAAACTGGGCGTAGTGGAATGAAACGGAAACCGAATTCAGAATCAGCACACAATTTTGCTTACATATATTGCGTAAAAGCTTTTGAATTTGTGTTACTTGAATTCATTCACAAGTCAAAACGCAATTGATTGGGAATGGTGAAAATGAAATCAGGTCATGATTGCACAAAATGATAAACAAATCAAAATCATTCAAAATGATTGGTGACTTAATTTTTTTGAAGTCTTATTCACGAAATTTAATAAATACTGCAATAAAAAATTTTACTCATTTAGGCTATTCACAGTTTAAACGTAAATTAACAAAGCGTATTTATAGCATATGTTATTTTTGCAACTGTGAGCTCAGTATGTGTTTGCCGTATTCAATACTTTTGCAACCCTGTTATATATGCTGTAAATAGGGCATAAAAATACGAGACGCAAAAAACACGTCCAAGCATGATACAATGATAAGGTAGGCTCATGGCAGAATTATAAGGTAAGGTCATCACGGAGAGGAATGGAGTAGAAAGCAGAATAAAACTACATTGATGTCAAAATCAGCTGTTCATCGCGAATTTCTTTATGCTCACGTTTCGCAGTTGTTTTTAGGTTAAAACTGTTACAGGTTTTTTTTTTGCAATTTTAAGACTTCTTTCACATTTTATAGTTTTTATTACACTTTTTATATAATATTTTCACTCAAATTAGCACAAATTTAATACCCGCGACCGCACTGTTTGCAACTTGGAAACATACAATATTTTCTTCATTTGCAATTTCTACGAAATTCGTCGTTTTAACATTAATGTTGCTTCTCATTATCCACTCTTCGTTGACGCGTGGGAGCACTTAGTATCATGGGCCTACCTTATCATTGTATCATGGGTAGGCCCATGATACTAAATGCTCTCACGCGTCAACGAAGAGCGGATAATGAGAAGGAAGATGCTTGTCAAAACGACGAAGTACGTAGAAACGTCAAATGAAATAAAAATATGTTTTCAAATCGTAAACAAACTCTGGCACAAACTCTGGCACATCTTGCAAGTAAAGCGAGAAGAAAACCTTGCACACCAAAACCAAGGTGTCATAGGTTACCTTCAAGGCATCAGCATAGCCCTCTTGTACCTTCGCCAGCTGCATGGTGGCCAGCAGCAGTTGATGGCTTGGCCATGCGATGTAGCACCAATTTAATTTCCTCCCATAAAGTTGCAAACATAAACATCCATAAAGTGCGGTCGCGTGTGTTAAATTTGTGATAATTTGAGTGAAAATTTTATAACAGTGTAATAAAAACTATAAAATGTGAAACTCTTAAAATTGCAAACAAATCTGTAACAAATTCTAACCTACAAACTGCGAACGTGAGTATGAAGAAATTTGCGATGAACAGCTGATTTTGACATCAATCTAGCTTTATTCTGCTTTCTACTCCATTCCTCTCCGTGATAAGCTTACCTTATAATTCTGCCATGCGTCCAAGGGCTACTTTTATTTACGTGTGTTTGCGTATGCATGCAAAACAACAACAAAGAAAAATATGCTTACGTAAGTTGTAAGTAAACTGTGAATAGCCCAATTGATTGCGCCTTCAAAGAATGCAGCTTCAAATGGTTGCAATCTCACATAGCTCTGATTCATCAGTAACACAATATATGTCAATAACATTGTTTTCAATATATATTAAGTCAAGTTGGCAACAACAAAAATATATAAGAGAAGCTTTACAAAGTTGCTGCCCTATCAAGCTTCATTAATATAGGTTAAGTCACTTGAGAGAAGCTCGGTCGAACTGTTAGAATGGATAAAAGGAAAGAAATCAGGAAAAAAAAATCCTGAATCTGTACAATTTTTAGCTAACAGCTACATTGACAGTTCGAGCAAAGACGGAAAAAGAGTGCTTTCTCTCAAGTTACTTAACCTATATTAATGAACCTTGTGCCCGATAGACTTAGGCCACTGCCCTTCCTGCTCCATTTCTCTACAACTTCGTGCTATCACTTTTGACAGTTGCGTGCAACTAGTTTATATGCATAAATCCCTCTATTTGATTCCCCACATGTTTTGCAATCCTGTTTGCATATTTGTTGAATTCTGAACACTTCCTAGCGAAGTGTAAATTGAAAACGAAAAATACCGTGGCTGAAATTAAAACAGCTGATAATCCGGCGAAAAATTAAGTGAAATTTAATTTATATATTTCTGTTATCGTTTATTTATCCTCAATAATATTTATTGGGAGCTTTGTGAAAGTGACTCATAAATATAGTAAAATTAGCTGGGAACGTACATCTTGCGTGGCTGTCAAAATCTGATTATACAACTAATCTTATCAACAATTTTGATTTTTTTTCTATTCTAACTACGCTTCTTCGGTAGTCACGTAAACATTGAACAAAAAATGTTTTTCACTTTATCTAGCCAGTAATTTCTTTTATCTTGTCGCGTGGTTGGTTACGTCTCGATGAGTTCTTGCAACACGATTATTCGACAGTAGTTCACATGCAATACTGAATATTGGTTTAGAATATGCTAGTAAAACATTTTAGTTACTAGTGACTAACGGCCAAGTAGTTGCTTTAAACAAACAATTGTTTAATATATTCGTATAGAAATTGCCGAAATACGTCACCGTCGTAGCGATATAATCATACATTGGAATATTCCCACGCATACAGAAAACTGACGGCCGTGACTTTGGTTTGGTCCTCGCTCTTTAACTACGAATTACAGAAGAACAGCAAAATATAATTGGAAAAATATTTTTATTGTTTATTGTTGGATATGCTGTAAAATTAAAAGTTTCCTGCATTGAATTTTATCATAACCTTCACGAAAATGGGTCAAAAAGTGTCTCGCACCGATTTTGAGTGGTCATACACCGAGGAGCCACACGCTTCACGTCGCAAAATCATTCTGGAAAAGTATCCACAAATCAAGAAACTATTTGGCTGTGACCCAAAGTTCAAGTGGGTTGCCGGCGCTATGGTGTTGACTCAAATACTTGCGTTGTTCATTATCAAGGATCTGTCGTGGCCGATGCTTCTACTAGCTGCCTACTGCTTTGGTGGTATCATCAATCATTCGCTTATGTTGGCTGTACATGAGATCGCGCATAATCTGGCTTTTGGACACAACCGCCCTTTGCACAATCGTCTTTTGGGTTTTTTCTGTAATTTGCCAATTGGTTTACCGATGTCCATATCATTTCGAAAGTATCACCTGGAGCATCATCGGTGAGTTTAGAATAACTTTGTTATAGTTTAAATGATGACGACATTTATTGTCATGCGACTTCAATTGATTCAAGTTGTTTTGTTTGGCCGTACAAAACTCATACAAAGAAATCATTTAATGATAGTTTTAGTACGTTGCGCCCTGTGCGTAGTGGGCGTTTCCTTCGCCACCCAAATTTGTAATCGTGAAATTCATACTAGTGTGAGAGTGATGTATTTT
Organism: Coremacera marginata; assembly: GCA_914767935.1. Taxonomy (NCBI): domain Eukaryota; kingdom Metazoa; phylum Arthropoda; class Insecta; order Diptera; family Sciomyzidae; genus Coremacera; species Coremacera marginata. The sequence goes on along the minus strand of OU612045.1, from coordinate 181,725,180 downwards.
TATGCTAATTATTTGAGCAAGTTGTTCTGTATGTATTAAGAAGTCTTTAAAGTGATGCTTGATGTTATATGAGCTTGGTTATTAAAATGTTTTTCAATCAATGCCTAAATTATTCATGTATATAATTGAAATTTTTAACTTTACTACTCGACAATATCTATTTTGCTCCATAGAAGTGCGCTGTTGACAAATTTTGTCCAAAAAACTTATAAAATTTTCCAATCAACATTTTCATAGCATATTTTAACCACCTACAACTACTTTAAGCACTGTTTTAAATTTTTTTAAAGAGTAAAAAGTTCCATAAAAAAGGCTCTGGATGGTTCAAATATTCTACAAAAATATTTGTCATAAAATTGTAATCTTGTTCTGTGAATATAACATTTAACTTTTTAATATTGATACGTATTATTACGTATACGTCTTATACACACGCCTGCGAAATACGACTTTTTATTTTCTTTTTAGAAGTTTTCAATTGTTTTAAAGCACAAATTTCTGAATGTTTTTAACCCTGCAAAGTTTATTTTTTATTCAAACATTCAATTTTCATTTTATTCAATTCAGGCATTCAAACTGAAATTTCCAATTTTTTTCTTTTTAAAATTCAACTTTGTATTAAATTTTTTCCTGATATTTTGTATATTCTAAATACTTTATTTTGTTCCCTACATAATTCTCTGCATCCTTCTCGTATGAAATTTTTGCATGTGATGTATGAATTTAAAAAAAATAATCATTTGTTGAAAGGTTACGATTTTGTAGGTAAGAACATGCAAAAACACCGAGAAAAAAACTGCGAGAATGCAAAAACCTAATGGGAAATTTTCATTTAAAAACTCCAACTTTTCTAAATGAAAAATAATCACTGGCCTGTGTTATTAATATTGAGAAATTTCTTACTCTTTATGCTAGTAAATTATTAAATTTAGTGTAAATTTAGTATAAATTAAAAATACATTTTAAAAATTACTCAAACGTAAACTTTTAAAACGCCAATACATGTGTAAATCGTTGCTTCCTTTACCTGAATCCGTTAAACGAAGTATGTTATTTTGGTTGTTGGACTGTGTAATTAGCGAGATATGATCAGAAACATTTCCCAAAAACACAGATATTTTCAGATTTTTAAAATAAAAAATACGTTATTGATTTTCAATTTAATAAAGAAATGGCCTGTTGGGTATCCAGACCATGGCACTGGGACGATGCGGTATATCGCACTTGTCTACCGCTTGCAGCTTAGCCCAGGCCAAACCTCTCCAACTTTACTGATGGCCGCTTTATAAAAGGTAGCCGATCGTTCGTCGTCGCAAGCTATCAGCTTAATGTGGCCAAAGTTGTACCATCCAGCATCGTGACAGTGGGGGTTTGGATCAGGGTGCTCTACCAGGACCTGGAAGAAGGCTTCGGCTAATGCAGCTTCTACCCATCTCCATTTGTCCCGGGGGAGTGCCCCGTCCGCCCTCCCAGTGTCAATGACGCCCAGCACCCTTCCTTCCCCCTTGACCACTTCGCTAAACGACCTGGCTTCAGTAACCCGACTGTGCGTTTTTGGCCTTTTTACAGCAGGTATCTCCTCCGCAGATCTTTGCCTTTTATTGGCAAGCTCGCCCTTAAAGGGAGTAACCTTCAGGAGAGTTCCCGCTTCCTTGTTTTGGCTCTTAAGCAGTTTTGCTTTGGCACACCTTTCGTACCAGGTCAGTTTGGACGGACGATAACGCTTGCTCTTACCGAGCGGTTTGGATTTGTTCGAGGCCTTCGCACCCAACATTCCGTGACCCGAATTTAATCTAGCCGCGGCTTGTGCCGAAGTGCTCGGGCCAAGTTTCTCCTCCAGTACCTCAATGGCTGCTCCTGTGACCGTCTCTACAGTCCTTTGTGTTTGTGTGGCTTCAGGCGGGATCAACCCACCCACCGAAATTGCGCCGCAGCTTGCAGCTTTGGCTTGTTCCACCAATCGGGCGGATACGGGAATAGAGTTTCCTTCTGGTTTTTATGAGTCGGACTCTTCTTTTTTTATAGTTTTTTTTTTTAATTTTTTGTTTGTTTGTTTCCATTTGATTCCCACGAGGGTAGGACAATGGAATGTCCACCCCCACAGAGGTCCCTGTGTGCGGGTAAGGCTAAATAGTATCAGAGGGCGCCTGTTATCCGATACGCTCCTTGAGCGACTGGACTATTCTTGGCTAACCGCCGTCCCGGATTGAGACACTAGCAGTTATTTCCAGCCGGCACCCACGCGGGGGGTAAGGTGGAGGATTTTTGCCAGCATTTATATTTAAAGATAGGAAGACACAATAAATTTGGGAACAAATATTTATATTTTTCACATAGTCTCCTTCGTTGATTGTTTTTCCTTTTTGAACATAATCAATGAAAATTATCCCACGTGCATCCCAAAAAACTGATGCCATGACCTTGCCAGCAGATGGAACTGTCTTCGCCTTTTTTGGAGCCGATTCTCCCCTTTCAGTCCATTTTTTGATTGCTCCTTCGTCTCAGGTGTGAGTGATGGACCCATCCCAGCAAACCAAAGTGGAATAGTTTGTCGAAATCTCGACTAATTCGTAACTATTTCGAGCTGTCTCAAAAAAACTGTTACAATTTCGTTACAGCAAATATCGGAACAGTTTAAATTTTTATACGAATTTATATAGAATTTCGATATGCGACTGTTTGTACGACATATTGAAATGCAAACAGAGTGAAATTTCATTCCTTTGAACTGTCTGAATCAAATCGTAACATTTTCGTTAAGATCCGCTACGACATCGTTACGAAGTCATATCAACCTCTTCATACGATATTCTTTACGATTCTTTACGTTTTATTTTGTCAAACGCACGGCATCACTTCGCTTGTTTTTTTTTGTCTGACAATAAATTTCATTAGAAAATTTCAGGGAAAGAGTTTGTTTTGCTTCATATGAAAACGGAATTGCTACACAAAAAACCCCAGGTGAGGTAATTCCTTGCTTTTTTCAAAATACGGCCATTGATGTATTTAAATGTATATTCGTTTTTTTCATTATTATACATATTCAGGCCCATCGTGAGTATTTTTTCGCCCGGAATCGGAAGGAGGAATTTCATTTTTTTAAGATTAAGCTCAAGAACTTTTGGAAATTTTTAATGCAAACTTAACATCAACCGTTAATATTCATGAGTATAAAAAATAAAAAGGTGAAGTCTTACCAGCTATCTTAAAAACGGAAATTTCCGATTCCGGGCGAAAAACACTCACGATAGGCCTGTGGCGACATGTTATAACTTCACTTTCGAAGCAAACATCGAAGCGAATTATCGAAGTGGCAGCATGTTATAAAAAAGAACAAAATTGTATGAAAATATTAAAGCAAAGTGATATTTTATCGAAATTATCGCCTGTCGAAAGTGTTGCAACATACAAATTGTCGAACATCGAAGTTTACGAAGTTATAATATTTCGCCACTGATTATAAATTGTTTGTCCAGGGAAAAGTTCTAAACATTTTTTTTTAACATGCTGCCTTAAGGGGACTTTAGCTCATTAATGACGAGAACCCAAAAAAATTTTTTATGTGAGACCGGAGTCAATTCAAGAAAGACAAACGCGCGTTACATATATGTAACATTAGTCATTAATGGGTTAAGGTACAAATTTAAGAGAAAAGATATAGGAAAAAAAACTTCAAATTGACATGAACATGACTGCAAATCAGTTTAATTAGTTGTTGTTAAATAATGTTTAGCACATTTTGTGTCTAAGCCTGACAAACAAACCAACAAATTACTTTTTCTACGTAAAAAATCGTTAAACGAAGCCCAGGCAGTATTTAATTATTACATAGATACAAATGACAGCGGTTGATACGTCAGAAATGAGGTTCTTACGAAAGTATGACTACACTTGCTTAGCTTATTCAACGATATGTATTATTTACGCTGCAGCCACACGTGATAGTACTGGCATGCCAATAACGAATATGTATTTACTTCGAAAATATTCCGAAATAATCAACAAACTATGCTGCGGCCACACGTAATAGTAAATGTTCATTGGAAAAATATTGTCAAAGCCAAAGGTTCGACCACTTTTTGATTCCGGTTGCTTTTGATTCAGTGATGCTTTATATGCCAACATAGCACCAAACTTAAACGGGATAAAAATGGGGAACTAATTATTTTGTAAAATCTGTTTATCAATGTTTTCCAAAATGAAATACAACTTATTCATTTGATATTTTATGTGTCAAATTAGGGCAATTAAAATAATTGCATATATTTCACTACAAGACATGAAAGAAAAGTGCATATTTAAAGTTCGAATAATTTAGGGAGAAAATACAACACTGTTTTCTTTTTTAGGGGGGTTACCCCCTAGCCACACGCGCCAGTCCGAAGACAGTAACAGTTCGAAAAACTCAATACACTCTCACTTTTCAGTAATACACTCACACCTTGGCATCACTGGCAGTCCACTGGCAACAACTTTTACTGAGACAGTGAATTTTGACAACCACAGCCAGTGCGAAATCGAAGTAAGGAAACAGTGTTGTATTTTCTCCCTAAAATATTCGAACTTTAAATATGCCATGTCTTGTAGTGAAATATATGCAATTATTTTAATTGCCCTTATTTGAAACATAAAATATCATATGAATAAGTTGCATTTCATTTTGCAAAATATTGATAAACAGATTTTACAAAATAATTAGTTCCCCATTTTTATCCCATTTAAGTTTCGTGCTGTGTTGGCATATAAAGCATCACTGAATAAAAGCAACCGAAATAATAAAGTGGTCGAACCTTTGCCTTTGACGACAGTTTGCAAATGAACATTTACTATCACGTGTGGCCGCAGCGTAGCTTTGTAGATTATTTCGAAACATTTTCGTAGTTAATACATATTCTTTGCTGGCCTGCCAGTACTATCACGTGTGGCTGCAGCGTAAGGTATGCTATGATGCGTTTGTTAAGGACGCTATAGACGAGCAACTAATCACAAAACTGGTTGATAAACTGGTAGCAGGTTGTTGAAAGCAAGTCGTGTGTAGATGAGTTGAGGTGTCATTTTTAGGTTTTCAATCAGTTTATCAATCAGTTGACAAAAATTAAAAAATTTTGATATTTTAAACGTAAGATTCATAGTAAAAAAAAAATATTTGCATTAATTTTCAATATAATATGCGTGATGTTTTCAAGAAGAAAAGTTTTAGTACTGGAATTGAAAAATTGGTCCAAGTGTCTGTAGGTAAAACCATCAACCAGTTTTTCAATCAGTTTTGCGATTAGTTGCCCGTCTATAAGGGCCTTTACATATGAATTCAAGAATTATTTTTTTAGATTTTTAAAGACGTTAAAATCTGGTCAGGATTTGCCGGTATGGAGGTAGACTAAAATATACTAATTCATATCATTAAAATGGTAGTCAAGACATGGTTTGGGTACCCAGCTTTTCGATTGCAAAAAGTTAAATTTATCAAAATTTAATCGTTACACTTGACCCTAGAATACTAACCTTCCGTTCACTATACGTTATATTACTCGTAAGGAGTGAGAAATTTTACGTAGGTTGTACTCTAGGGTTAAGCACTAAAAAAATATTTTTTTTTATCGCTCACTAAACTATTCTTATTTGTGATAAAGTTGCAATCGCACTTAAAAGCTTCGAAGAAGTGGCTTAATATGAAAATAAAAAATTTATAAATATTTCTCTCAAAAGTAAAAAAATGCTCACACTTGATATACGTAATCTTATCAATCATTTATCAAACACTTAAATTGTTGAATGTAATTTATTGTAAACAAAGTTAGTAACTATTATTGCTGATTTTATACACAATTACTTTAAAAAAAATTAACCTACTCTCTTCTTACGGAAATAAAATTGCTCATATTTAACCGTACATATTTTCATAATTATTGCAGCTACCAAGGAGATGAAGTTATTGACACCGATATACCAACTCTGCTTGAGGCTAAGCTTTTCGATACTACATTCGGAAAATTCTGCTGGGTTTGCTTGCAACCAATCTTCTATATATTCCGCCCACTCATTATTAACCCGAAGCCACCAACAAAACTCGAGCTAGTCAATACAGTGGTGCAGCTAATCTTCAATGCGTTTGTTGTTTATTTCTTTGGCTGGAAGGCAATGTCCTATTTATTGTTGGGCTCCATACTTGCCATGGGACTGCATCCGGTAGCTGGCCATTTTATATCGGAACATTACATGTTTGCCAAAGGTTTCGAAACTTACTCTTACTATGGCCCACTAAATTGGATCACCTTCAATGTTGGCTACCATAATGAACATCATGATTTCCCTGCTGTGCCCGGTTCACGTTTGCCCGAAGTGAAAAAAATAGCGCCCGAATTCTACGATTCGATGCCACAACACACAAGCTGGACGCGTGTGTTATATGATTTCATAACAGACCCAGAGGTGGGACCATACGCACGTGTCAAGCGTCATCAGCGTGGCTTGAAGTCATAAGAGTATTTATTTATATATAATTCGTATAGAATGAATTTATGCTAACATTTGTATTACTTAAGAAATTGTTTTGCGTGTAATCTCAAATTTTGTTTTGATCATAACAAAAATAATGATGGCCAATAAACTGTTTATTTTATATATTAATAATTTAAAACTCAAACCATCGCAGATTGTAACTAGAACGAATGTACAGGAAGAATTTAAGAAAACAATGATAGAAGAAGCAATGTTTGTTGTATGACTAAGAATGTAATTTTTACTAAAGTATTTTAAAAACTAGTTTAATTTGTTAAGCTGAAAGTAATACAAAAGTAAAAATTTATGATATTAAAGATGACACTATTTTGAAAAATAATACAAAAAAAATAATACAAAATTTGTGTATAAAAGCTGAGCTAAGCAAAAATAAAAAATAATCAACAATAAATAAATGTACCCCAATAAACTATGAAACCAAATAAAAATATTTTACCTGTATACCGTTACCGGTGTAGCCACTTTAGTGACTGCACACAAAACTTTAGACTATACATGATCGACATAGATATTAATAATTTTTCAGAAAAAATATCATAATTTTTGTAAAAAATCCCGGCTTCTTTAAAGCTATTAAAAATCTTTAATTCTGAAATTGCTTTATTTTGGGCTATTCATTACAATCGTAACTTTGTGGAACATAAATTAAATAATCTTACTTAAAATTGTAATTTATTGTTGATACGATATTCTTATTATTGGTCTCAAGCAAATTTTCGTTCTGAGCTTTTTATTATAATATTTTGCATCAATTTAATTTAAAAAACAAACACTGCAGAAGAAATAAATATCTATACAAAATATGCCAATTCAAAACCGATGTGTACTGGAGGCTGTAAAGATTTGTACACAATTTCCTATTGAAAGTAAAAAGCTTAATTATTATATAAGAAGATATGTATTGTTACATAAATAAAACAATTGTCTGTTTAATTGTGTATTCTTGTACCTCATGAAATGTAATATTTGTGTATCGAAGTAAATAAAATACATCTGTAGCAGGATTCCCAAAATATTGATGAATAATAAAAGTTGTTATCGGTCATTGTGTATGCACAGTTTTAGCTAGTTAACTACAGCGACAATCGTCGTTAAGGCGTTTGGGAATCCCGCAACAGGTCAAATATATAAATATAGAAAATGATTTCATAATGACTACATAAGGATTTGCATAAGTAAGTTTATTTATAAATAGTTGGATGTTTTGACTGAGGCACCATTAAAAACGGCTGTCAAAAAATCTATAGATTTAAGCGCAGCAACATTACAATATTCGGTTCAAATGAATTGGAAACATTTCACAATTTGCGACACATTGTAATCAGTGCTGCAATTATATCACAATTGTGAAAGATCTATTATTTTTCAGACATTTTGTACGTCTGCCACTTTTATGCCACGCTCTATTTTCCAAAATCGTCCACGTTTTTATTACTGTCATAATTTTTACTATTAATTAATTTTTAGGACATTGCTGCTATTTGTGTAATAAGTACATTTTAATATTCTAATTTTAAATGAGTTAAATGAAACACTTGAGATGTCTTCGTGGTCGTGCATCAGCTATTAAAAGTAGATGTTGTACTTTTACTGAAACATAAATTATTTGTTTTATTTCTTTTTTTAATTTAAATATACAGTGTGTCCCGCAATTCAGTGCAACTATTTACGGAGCTTAAAGTTTATGTCGAGCTGAGCAAAAAATTGTATGGGAGGGGGGTCTATTTTCACATTCTTTGAAGCTACAGCGTTAATTATTATGTCACGACGTTGATTCACATTATTGTTTCTAGCAGAACTTACTAACTTACATAAATTTTGATAGCTTATTTTAAAGGCAATGAAATCACCTTTCTAACGGTATATCAACAAACCACACCAACTTAATCGTTACCGAGCTGTGATCGTGTGAAGAAGAAATCAATCGGTTGAAATTACCAAATTTCAACTTTTAGTGCAAATTTCTGAGAATTTTATCTACTGCATAACTAATCGTAATGTCATTATTTATCATTATTTTCTAATAAGTATACTTATTTTAGTACAGCCAAATTTTTTATTTTTAAAGATATGGTTATGTTTTTGGTGCCATTGAAAAGAAAATTGAATAAATTACAAAATTGATCTAAAAAAAAATTTCATTTATTACGCAAAATTCTGAGAAATTTGTACTCAAAGTTGAAATTTGGTAATTTCAACCGATTGATTTCTTCTCCACACAATCACAGCTCGGTAAAGGTTAAGTTGGTGGGGTTAAGTCCGATTTTTTGCTCAGCTCGACATAACCTTTCAGCTCCGTAAATAGTTGCACTCAATTGCGGGACACCCTGTATATATATTTGTTGTAATGACGTTAAAAAATATCGGAGTGGAATATTTTTTATGAGGTATAATGCAACAAAAGTTGAATTTTTGTTAGGAGACAAAAATCTACAACACTTTTTCTAAATTAACCACTCATTTTATACTCACTCTATCATAATTTAAAATTTTCAAGTGACAGCATTGATTATAAAGGGTGGTTAAATTTGAAGGGCCGATGTTGATTTTGAATTAAACAAATTATTTAGGAAATTATTGTCATTTCTTTTTATTATGATAATATTGGTATGGTTCAATTAGGTATTGAACAAAATATCGGCCAAATGGCCGCCGCGACCTCGGCGGTACACCTCCATGTGCCGAATTATCTCATCCGTTACCTCTTGTATGTTGCTGGCTTATCGACGTACACATTTTCTTTCAAATAACCACAAAGAAAGAAGTCCAACTGTGTCAAATCACATGATCTTGGCGGCCAATTGACATCGCCACCACGTGAGATAACACGGCCATTGAATTTGTCGCGCAAAAGAGCCATTGTTTCGTTAGCTGTGTGCCAAGTGGCACCGTCCTGTTGAAACCACATATCGTCCACATCCATATCTTCCAATTCGGGCCATAAAAAGATCGTTATCATCTCATTTTGGAAAAAATACGGCCCGATGATGCCGCCAGCCCATAAACCGCACCAAATAGTCACTCTTTGTGGGTGCATTGGTTTTTCGACAATCACTCTTGGATACTCATTCGTCCAAATGCGGCAATTCTGCTTATTGACGAATCCACTGAGGTGAAAATGTGCCTCATCACTGAAGATGATTTTCTTCGAAAACTGTTGCCATTTCTTGCCACTATTCTGACCATTGACGACGCTTGAAATGGTCAAGAGGCTTTAGTTCTTGAGTCAATTGCACCTTGTAAGCGTGTAAATGCAAGTCTTTATGCGTAATGTTCATCAACGACAAGCGTGAAAGGTGCAATTGTTGGGCACGACGACGAGTTGAGGTGGACGGCTCTTCAGCCACACTATCGCGAACAGCAGCAATATTTTCTGCAGTACGAGCATGCACTGGTGTTTTCACATCTCCTACAGACCCGGTTTGCTCAAATTTTTGCACGATTTTTCCGATTTCGTCCGACATTTGGACGATTAAATTGACCTAAAAAATCACGAAGTGCACGATATGCATTTTGATTTGAAAGCCCATTTTCATAATAAGCCTGAATAACTTTAACGCGTTGCTCGATTGTGTATCTTTCCATGGTTCAAATTGAGTTAGTCTGAAATTGAGAAATGTCAAATGAAATGCAGAAAAAAAACTTGACGTTTACGTGTGGTTCACATTCAACATCGGCCCTTAAAATTTAACCACCCTTTAATATCGGATGTATTCATATTTACAACATATTTCTACCAAAATATTTGTTGAATCTTTAGCGAGGCTTGAGGTAAAGAAATTTGTATTTTCATAAAGAAACTTTTAAAGATCCAAAAATATTTTTAAAAAATCGCACACAGCCAACCCAAGATTGTAGTTCATCACATTATGAAGTATGTCAGTATCAGTAGCGAAATTCTCAAACACCTTAACTATGATTATGAACAAGCGAAAACTGTAATTTTCAATGAACGATTATTATCGTTAACTTTTTGGAAATCCAGCTACAGGTGTAGTAAAAATAAATCCACTATAATTGCATGAAATTCAAGGCTTTATTTAACATAGAATGATTCGATTTAGTTCAAATATGCACCAAAATTGTTCGATATATAGTTGTGATTTTGAAGGTAATATCAGTATGCCTCTTTCAGAGAGACTTTCGTTCCTATTGACAAAACAATTAAGAGTTGATTTTCACAAGCTTTTCTGGAGGTGAATGTTTTACCAGCAAAATCATTCATAATAGACAGAAACAGCTGGTAATCACTTAGTGTCATATCCGGATTATAAGGTGGATGCATAAGATCCTCCCAACCAAGCTCCCGGAATTTCTGGCGAGTCCTTATCGATGTGGCAACACGATTCCTCTCCTATTGGCCAAAGCTGTCCGCTTCTGGGCGAACGTGATAGAAAAAAAGTAAGGTCTAACATTGCTATTTCACCGACTGATTGCGATAATTTTTAGTGCACATCTATAACTCTATTTTTCTAGTATTTTAACCGAGTTTTATTAAGATCGGTCAATTTTTGTATGTTCCTACCGTACAAAATCATGAAAAACTAATAAGGAATGGAGCATCGGCAGGGTACCGAAGCTAAAATAACCCTCCGCGGCCGTATATTCTTTAGCCACAATAACATTCAGTATTATATATTTATTATTTAGTATATTCATTCAATTATATATTTACGTAAGGGAGTTAGGCGTGGTTTTCATCCGATATTGACAAATATCATACTATATTAAATATCAAAGCCTTTGTGCAAAATTTCAAAACATTTCTTTAATTTGGGCAGATTTTTAAGAGACTACTTTTAAAATAAAGCCACTTTGTATTGGAGGTAGGCGTGGTTTTCATCCGATTTGGCTAATTTCAGAACTTGCTCTTTATTTTTTATAAGAAGAAAGCTTATATATTGAATTGTAATCGTGTCGACGGACGGACAGACAGACTGACACACGGAAATCTACTCAGGAGGTGATGCTGATCAAAAATATATATACTTTTCTATTCCTGCCAAGCCTCCTTGTTGGCGTTACAAGCGGAATGATAAAGTTAATATATCCCTTACGCAGTACGTGTTGGGGTATAAATATGCTGTCAAAAGGAAAAAGCGAAATATTGAATATTACGGAGTTATAGACAAAAACTTCCAAGTCCGTAACCGTTACTTTTCAGGTAGTGGAAGCGCGTGGGGCATAGCAATGCTTTTTTCACAACAGATTGTAAATTCTTTTGTTCTGTAATTTTGGGAATGCTTATTATATATATATCGCCAACGAAAGTTTCAACGCGGCAGTTTGGCGAATACTCGTATGTCCGAACATCTTAATTCTGGGCTGAAAATTGCCGGAATTTCACTTACATTGCTGTTGGAATGTTAAATGAAGGCTAGACCTCCTTTCTGAAGCTTATGAAAGAGTTGGGGTATAGTTATTGGCACCTATTGCAAAGTTTTCGCCGAAAACACCGATGAGGCACGAGAAGCGAAGCGGAACCGAAAGAGTGCCTCCTAGACAAAAGCAGCTCGTACAGCTCGAAAACAGCAGCAGCTCTAAGATAATCAACTTTTCGAGAAGGCCGAAGGGCTATTGTATGGACCCGGAATCGCAGATTGACCCGAAAGTCACTTAAACTTATAGTGATTATCTAGAAAACTACTTTTTTAAAAAATGCTCATGTTCTAACTCAAAAAGTTGTTCACCGATCAGACTGAAATTTTGACAGGTTCCTGTCTATAGTAGTACCGGAAGGATGTACCTACAAGTTCCAATATATCGTGTGAATAATTTTTTTTGGGGTCAAGACTGTTGAAAAATCGAAACAGAAACAAGATTCAGATTCAGTGACTAAGCTGGAATAGTCACTGGTTACGTTTCTGAAACGATTTTTTTATGACTACCAAATCCAAGTCCTCCAGTTTTACAGTTTTATATAGCAGAATATTTTTGCATTTGGCACGCCATATTGAACACCGCCATTTTTATTTCGAACTGCAAATGCATAGAAGTTTAACTTTAGAGTTCATGGACGCGATATTTTTTGGAATTCAGCAGACCGGAGTCGAATTCGATGTGAATGCCTTGATTGAAAAAAGTTTCTTTAAAAAAATTACGTTTTTTGCAAAAAAATTTAACATAATCTCTTTGCATCGCATTTTTCGATAAAACCAATGCAAGAATCAGAAAGTTCAGTCAATTTTACGTCGGCTACAATGGGTCCGGAATTTTTCTGACCCTGTTTTTGTGAAAAATACTGGGACTAAAAAAAAGTTTAAAATATTCGTTCAGACAGGACTTAAGAGGTTAAGGCAAAAGAAAATACATTCTCATCTGAGGAACCTGGCAACCGTTTCTTCTTGCCTCGCTTTGCTGGTATCTAGAATTTTAGCGTCAACTTTTTGTATATATTAAGGTGCAGTATGGTGGTTTGTGGTCGATTTTGACTTGTTTGATTGCTGCATCCATCGCATCGGGACCTATATTTGTTCTGCCTTTCACTTCTTTCGACGACGCCATGCTGAAATTGTTAAGTAGGTAATTTAAAATGACAATTGACCGTCTAAAGAACTGTTCAGTAGGTGGAATTTCCAATTCCTCAGAAATAGTGGCGGTCGTGGCGTAGTGTGTAGAGTATGTGGCTCTACACGCCAGAGTCCAGGTTCGAATACCCATCTGACACAGAAAGTTTTTTCAATTGAATTAATTTTTCTGTTCGGCCGTCACCTCTCTGCAGACAATGGCAAGCCTCAGAGAGTAAAAACTGTAAGCTTGAAAAGCTTCTTGAGAACATAAGCCGTTAGGAGTCGGCATAAAGCAAAAGCAAACATTTCCAACACACACAACAGAATTGATCATAAGAAGCTGGGCCAAAGTCCTTTCAAGGGCTGAAATGGCCATTTCGTTTTTTTTTTTATTCCTCAGAAATGGAATTGAAAAAAATGGTCAATTCCATTACGGAATTGTAATTGAACGTCTCAATTCCTCAGGAATTGAAATTTTCAATTCAAATACAGGAATTGTAGTTGGAGGTAACTGTAAATGTAATTGAATTACAGTAATCGCAATTACAATTGGATTACATTAACCTCCAATTACAATTCCTGTAATGAAATTGAAAATTTCAATTACCAATTTCTGAGGAATTAAGATGTTCAATAACCAATTACAATTACGTAATGGAATTGACCATTTTTTCCAATTCCATTCCTGAGGAATTGAGATGTTCAATTACCAAATACAATTAATGGAATGGAATTGACGATTTTTTTTTAAATCCATTCTTGAGGAATTGAGATGTTCAATTACCAATTACAATTCCTGTAATGGAATTGACGACTTTATTCCAGTTCAATTCCTGAGGAATTGAGATGAGCAATTACCAATTCCTAATTCCAACAAATTGAAGTAGAGACGGAATTAATTACAAATGAAATCATTACAACCCGAGCTGGGTCGAAAAGTATTCATTACAATTCAATTCCATTACAAAAATTCGTCAATTACATTAAAGGAATTGTTATTGGTAATTGAACCTCTCAATCCCTCAGAAATGTAATTGACGAATTTTTCCAATTACATTCCTGAGGAATTGAAGAATTTTCCAATTACATTCCTGAGGAATTGAGATGATCAATTAACAATTCCTAATTCCAAGAAATTGGGAAATACATTTTTTTCCGCTTCGACTGTTCATAGAATTGTGTAAAATAAATATTAAACTGTGAATTCCATTCATACGTATACTCAGCTTTTTTTTAGATAAAAAAAACACTTGAATTCACTAAATTGATATGCATTTTCTTTATCAGTTTCGTTTTTTTTTAATTTTTTGTTTCGCGTCGAACGTTCGGTTTAAGTAACACCCGCATACAACTCAATTGAGCTATTCACAGTTTAAGTACGCAGCCCTGTTTAATTTACGATTTGTTATTTTTACGACAACTTCCGTAAGCGTATTTTTCTTTGTTGTTGTTTTGCATGCAAACGCAAACACGCGTAAATAAAAGTAGCCCTTGGACGTGTTTTTTTAACAGCATATATAACAGGGTTGCAAAATCATTGAATACGGCAAACACATACTGAGGTGCTCACAGTTGCAAAAATAACAAATGCTATAAATACGCTTTGATAATTTACGTTTAAACTATGAATAGCCCAGATGCCATTTTTAATATAATAAAAAATGTTTTAATATTTACAAATAGTTTTATTGTGAAAAAATGTTCTGCCCCAACCGCTTAAATACGTATTTTCAGGATTATTATCATGAAAAATATGCGCAAAGTTGCAGCAATAAAAAAAAAAGTTTGAACGTTAATTGGCAAACCACCGTGCGCGTTAATTGGTAAACCAAGATAAGACGTGCCTATCTGTATTTTATTGCGCTGAAGTTTTAAACACCGTTTTTGTTCATCAACTTAAAATTATTAGTCTCTTCCTCCATAATGCTTAACTAGGCACGTAGAATTCTTCACCATACATATATACTTCATTCTAATGCATCTACTGTTTAAGTGAGTTTTCGAAGCCTCGATGACTCTTACAGGTTTTTAGGGCAGGATGAGTTCAGATTGATTATGCATTCAAGTAATCAATTAAAACTGAACAATTGATCGAAATCGATTTTGCAGCATGTAATTGATTTCACCTGAATTAGAACAGGGCATTTGTATACTGTAGCAGTTTTGTTCCATATTGATTGCATATTAGCTCTTTCCCACTTAAATAAGAAATGCAGTTTTTTTAAATACTACATGATTTTTATTTGTATAATTAAGGTTTTATATTATGTGTATTTTTTTTATTGTTTTATTTATTTAAAAGTAAATATGATTTTAATATTAATATAAGATTTAATTTAATTGTTTTTATACACATTCAAAACGTAAGATCTACAAGATATTTTCCAACTGCAACTTTTTTCGGCTCAATTTTTTTTTTCTTTTTCGGCTGTTGCATTTCTTGTGTTAGTTTTGAAACAAATATTAGACATTAATTACTATTTTAAGTATATAATATGTTTATATTAATAAAATAGCAATAAAGTAAATCGTTAAAATTAAATTTTTTGTTTTGTTTCGATATTAGAAATAAACAAACTACAAATAAACGAATAAATTTTTAGAAGTTTACTTAGTTATGTTACTGTGTGTTTTTTTTTTTTTTGTTTTCTTTCTATTTAAATAAATCTTTTATTACTTTGCAATTTATACAAAATATATTTATTTTCATATACATTTATATACGATGTATAAAAAAAGGAAGCGAAATTAGATTTTTTTATTTGTTTTATATGTAACCGATACTAATTTTTTTTTAACTTTTGCAATCTAAGAACAAATTCCAGCAATCTATGTGCTAAATTAAATTATAAGGAAATATTTTTTCGAGTTTTTTGTATTTTTTTTTTGTTTAATTTTTCTTTAAAACTGTATATATATGTTAAATTCTATATAGAATATAGTGCAATTTACATGTTGTGTACATCGTTAGTTTTTCTTGCGTGTTTTCTTATTGGTTAATCTTAACACTGAAGAATACCAGAAGGGGGAAAGATTGAAATTTAAATAAAATATTAATTCAAACTGCGTTCAGTATTTTAAAACTACAGAGCTTAATGCTTACAAATAACTTATATTTAAGACGCCATTGAAGAACTCTTGCATGGGCGCGCGGGTTGGGGGCAACAGTAACTCTGCATAACTCGCAGCCAGATGGCCGAATTCTTCGTATACAAAACTGGTTCTACAAAAAATGCTTACAAAATAGTTTTACTTAAAATTCTGATCTTTAAACTACACACAAACATACAAAAGAAATAAAGGAAAATCTTAAATAAACTACTTATTTATTTATCCTGCTGCTTGCTTCTCACTGTGTGTGTGTGTTCTATTTCTTTACCTTACCGCCTGCGACCGACCTTTTATCGTTGACTGCTGCTGCTGTTGTTGTTGCCCGCCGCCACTATTGTTATTGTTGTTGTTTACTGTAGTCGCAGTAGCCGCAGCAGTTGCACTAACCGCCACTGTCTTGGAGCAGCGTATGCAGATATAGTCGTCGTCCGCCTTAATTTGACTGCGATTCAGTCCTACGCAATACATGTGGAACCACTCGTTGCAACCACCATCGCACTGTACCCAGTCTACCTCACGTCCTGTGGGCTTGTGACAGTTCTCTGCTCGACACTCCTCTTCGTCATCCTCCTGCTGCGCGAGCTGGGCGCGTTGGGACAACTTCTTATTGCCGATTGTTGCATTGCCAGCGCCTCCTGCTGCATTGTTGGCTCGCTTGCGTTTTTTCTGCGAAGCATTGCCGCCATTTGGCTGTTTGGTGGGCGTTGGTGTGGGCGTATAGTTTTCGGCGTTTTCCTCTTGTTTGGCCGCATCTGATTTGCGACCCAGTTTTTTGTTCGTTAGCTTAGGCGTAGCAGTTTTTTTGCGTGGCACTGGACAGCCGCCAGTGGCAAGATCCAGCGAACGGCGTTTCTTAAGAGAAGAGGTGCGCACGATACCACTGTTACTGTTGCTATTACTATTCGGACTGCTCTGTGCCAACAAGCTGTCGTTTGAATCTTCGGCAGCCGAGTTAATGTTTGACGCTGGCTGCTTCAGGTGATGCTGCTCTACCAAGGCGGCAGCTTCAGATGTCGCTGATGCATTGGCGGTGGCAAGTATGCGCCACAATTCTTGTGACTCATCAAGTGAAACTTCCAGTAAATCACCTTCCATCATCAGTTCCTCCAGATTATCAGTTTCGCTGTCGGACAGCAGTTTTTGCAAGTCCAACATAGTGCCGACAACATCGTCGTGTTGTTCCTCCTCATCCATGCTAAAAGCATCTTCGTCTATATGAAGGCGTCCTTCATCGTCGTCGTCATCATCATCGGATTCGACTATGTCCTCAGCATCGACATCCTTTGAGTTATGATTGTTGTTGCGACGCGATTTTCTAGCAGACACAGTGTTGGAATTTCCACCTACGCCACCCTTACGTTGTTTCTTACGTTGCTGTGCCGTAATTGCTTCTAGCGCTGCGGTTACATCAGGGCTGGTCAAAGCTTTTCGTGCACGATCCTGCCAGTTCATGGCACGTTCCGCCAAGCAACGCAAGGCCTCATCTTCAGGCAGACGTATGGGCAGTCGCTGTAGTGATACCAGCAACGGCAGTATGGTCTCCAGACGTGGTCGCTTGGAACGCACACAAGACGGGCAAAGCCATTTCGGTTTGCCATTTACTGCTGTTTGCACTGATACTACAGGTGGCACGCATTCCTCGTGGAACCAGTCTTTACACAGTTGACAATTGAGCATTACACCTTGGAACGCCATTTTGCACAGACAATAGTCATCGCGCAATGGATTCTTGACCATGTTATTGCGTCGCTGAATACGCATGTCGCGCAACTCCTTCTCTTCCGCTGTCTTAAACGAGTCAACAATTTGTGCTGGGTTCATTTCTTTGACGAAATCATCTTCGAAAGGTTTTTTGAGATCTGAATCAATAATGACTGCCTCGGCGCGTGGCATTAATACCTCAAGTAATGTGTAGAAGGTCTGCTTCTTCAAGAAAGCACGGGCTGTGTTCTCCTTCCACTCATGCGCGCTGTTCAAATGACCCTGCATGCGTGCCAACTCTTCCAGCTGTATAGGAATGATGCGACCACGCTGCACAATGACTTCCAGAGTGTGACAATAAGGAAAGTGATCCTTGGCTTGAAGCTGCTCCACGGATTTAAGCCATTCCTTAGCTTTACGCAATGCATCCTTAAGCGTCACATACGAGGGAACTTGGCCATCAATGTCCGCAGCAGTCTTTAAGAATTGTTCGATTTCCAACAGTTCATGTTGTTGAGTGCAAGCACGGAAATACTTAGAGGCTTGCTTTTCCCAGGCTTCAATTGAAGCGCCAATTTCCTGTAATTTTCGAATTTCTTTATCAATTATAGGATCGGAAGGTGCCACCTCAGCTGCGGCCGTGCTCAACAGATTCTTAATGTCTGCATATGTAAGCTTGGCACTGGCATTGCGTAAGCCCTGTGAACGTTTGTACCACTTGAGTTGCTTGAGGCGTTGATGTAACAGCTGCATTTGGTGCAATTCAATGCGCAGTGAGTTGCCCTCGGTAATAAGCAGCTCTACTTCCTGCTCTTCAAGCACGTCTAGGCTGCGTTTCAGCATCGCATTTGCACGTTCAACAAATTGCTTACCCAACACCAACAATTCGCGCACTGAAGCACCCTCCTCAATGATGCAGCAAAGATTATCTATTTCTTGTACGAATAGTTCGAGTTCTTCCATGGTCAGCTTGTATTGTGCGGCCTCCAAACTATTGTCCGAGCGGGTACGAACCTGGAAAGTGAAGAGACAAATAAAATAAGCACACATTAGTATGATATTAGAGCAAGTTAGGGCTCGTTCATAAGCTACTTTCGTTACTTCGTTACTTTTCGTAGTATATTTCAAACCCCCTTCCCCCTATAAAGTAACGTAGAATATGAAATAAATAATAATCAATTAACCTTCATCGGTCATTCATTTTAAATGATTATCTTATTCATCGAAAAAAAAAAGATTTTTGAAACCATACAAAACTATATAAAAATGAAAAATTGGGAAAATATTGAAAAAACAAAAATGCAATTCAAATTAATTGAAGCTACGTTGATGTGCACATTTTTCTATTAGTTTATATAAATGTGACAGATAGATATATTTCGTACACATATGACACCGTGCGGAGTGATTATTTAATTTAGAGCGTGAAGGACACATAGACACAAGTTCTCTTCTTGATGTGACACTTGATGTTGATAGTAAGTCTGGATTGCGAGTGCAGTTTACGACAGCAAATGCATTCGGATTTCGTAGCAATCATGCACTCCAACTTTATGTATGGAGTCCACAACGATTTACCAAAAGTTCGACCAAAAATAATCTGATTTTTTTTATGAATATTCCATCCGGGATTAATTTTCGTGGCTATAATAATGCAATGCATGCCGATATACCGAGCATATTGCAGGAGAGGTCAACTGGCCATCGGTTCGACTTTCTTTTGCATCGGAAAGAAATCTATTCAAAACGTTGACTCCACCTTTAGTTTAATTATAAAATTTCGGGTTATTTTTTTGTGTATCGAATGATACATAGAGAGCAGAGTAACAAAGCTACGTTTCTTCGGAACGTATGAAATCGTGTAAACACTAAAATTATGGTCGAATACAGCTTCGTTAATGAAACGTTTTTCTCTTCATATCCACCAACGAAGGAGGAATTTCCTTTCAATTCTTACGAATCGTGCCATCATAGTAATTTGTCGTTGCTTTAATTTCATAGCAAGCAGATGAGATGTCAAAAAATTATCAAACCTGGGAAAAGAGTAAATAAGTATAGAGAAATAGTGTTTCTAAAAAAGCAAGCAAAACAAATAACTGAAGTAACTTCAGTCATTTCCATCACCAAACGTTCTCCTTGATTCACTTCAGTTGCGCAGTTACCATCACGTTCAATATACACTTGCAGATTATATGCTACCACGTTTTAGCATCTGTTGCGATCCACAATTTCAAATCATGTTTGGCAGTTTTCGATGTATTGTGTATATGATGATCGACCACGAAATGGCAGATATTTTGCTCATAGACAGTTACAAAATAACCAACACAATACGAAATTTTTAACCGTTGTAAGCATTTATCGAATGAAATGGACGTATTTCTATTCGAACGATTGAATGGCATGGGTTCTTCCGAATATTGAATTTGCTCTTCTTTTGACAGCAGCAGCATAATATTAGCATTAACAACAGCTGATTTTCTTGTCTCTTGTTGGACAAAATCGGCATTGGAATCATCGTTGTCGTACTCATCATCGCTATGTGGTTATTTATTGTCCTTTGGCACAAAGTCATCATCATTTTTTGAATTATAATCACGACTCACATCACTTCCATACTCTTTGAAATAAAAAAATTCCATTGTTTTTATTTAAATTTTCAAATAAAACACCAAACAAAATATTAACGTGTCTGTTGACAACATATATTATATTTATTGTTATAACAAAGAACAACAATAAAGTAGAACAGTGACATAAGCGCGCCAACATCATGGTGTGTAAATATGATCCCTATAGGAACAAACTAACTTGTTTTTAAAACCAACTAATTAAAAAACTAATTTAAAATAAAGCAGTGTATGAACTACTTTCAATTATATTAAGGCGGCAACTACTCTAATTTTGACATGTTTTAATTGCAAATTTTTATTAGATTACAAGGTTATATATATTTAACCATGTTATTTCATCAAATATTATTAACCTTAGGAGATCAGTAGTAATAGTTTTCAATTGGTTATTTTAAAGTAATTAAAAAAATAATTTAAATATAACTAATTTAACAAGTAGTTGATAATATATGCAGACGAAAGTCAATTGACTTATTTAGCGGACATCACCATACAAAATATGTTAGTTCGTTCTATGGAAAAAAGTTAGAATTTCAACTAGTTGTGGTTGACAAAAAACTACTTTATCAACTACTTTTAAATTAGTTGATTATCCTACAGGGATGTTACACAAAAAACACACAAAAACCTATTAAGGAAATTCTTTTCTGTACGGTAGCAACGACATCTACCGTGAAAAACATAAATTTTACATACGATTTTCACATTAAGCCAACCTAGTTCGATTTAATGAACTTATGTTAAAGAAATATCAGCTTAAAGTTGAAATGTGTGTAAAATTTACACAAGGAACCGATTAAGGTTAATAGGAATTTGTTCGACTTTTTTTTAAATTTTTGGTAACGTTACAATATCTGGACCCCCCCACCCCCTCCGTTACTTATCGCAGCGATTTTCACAATCCCTCTCCCTCCTCCCCTAAATTGGTAACGTAGTTTATGAACGACCCTTTACTGGAATTAGATGGAAATGATACCATATAGCAATATCTTACCTTATTTATACCCAATTGTTGTATAACGGTGACGCATTTCTCGGCCTCCAATACAGCAGAATTTAAGCGATCAATCAACAACGAAGACGGAAACTTCTTGACTTCCGCTTCCTTGCAAAGCTCCTGCAATTCTGCTAGGGTCACTGAAGTCGGAGTACTTGCATCAACTATATCACGACAACGCGAAAGCCAGCGCTCGAATGACTGTGCCTTGGCCTTTAACTTTTGCAACATCAGCGGCATTTCATCCAAAGTATAGCGATAGAGCAGAGTGTGTTTCTCGGGTGCACACGTACAGAGAACGGTATAGTGGCGCAGACATGCAATAGCTTTAGTGCACTCGCACGAAACGGCCGAAAGAAAGCATGTGGTATTGCATTCCTGACAATGTCGCTCGTCATCGGGTACCAATTCAAAAGCTTTGCGTTCAGCCTTTGTAACGCCCCACTCCAGCAACGACTTGCGCAACTTTTTCTCTGAGTCTACCATCTCGGCCATGTCTATGTAGCAAGCAGTGGCTATGCCAAATGTCAACTTTGCTGGCTCCAAGGCCATTTTGCAAACGAGTTCGTCGTGTGAGAAAACACAGAAGCGACGCAACATTGAATAATGATTGACACATTCGCGACCCATCTTCAACCAGTCGGCTGGCGCAAAATTGACAGCCTCGGCAAAGTTGTAGCCCTGATTGAAGCCAGCATGATAGGCGCGTGGAAAAGTTATAACAAATTCACCGGCATTTTGATCTGTGCGAAATACGGGCACACCGTTGTTCATTAATATGTTCGGATTCATGTTGGTCACCAGCTGATGCAGCAAATCGGGCTGTGAAGCAAATAGCTCTGGTGCAGCCTGCTTCATGGTCTCCTCAAATTGCTCGGCACAACTGCCAGGTACGCCGTACCAAGTTTTCGGCTCACCCCAATGCAAATAGTTGATCGAATAGCTCCAGTGATCCTCATTATGCCAGCAAAAGGCAGCAAAGCACATGCCGACATACATCCAAGGTGCATTCATGCCACTGATATCGGCATTGATGTGTCCCAAAATAGAATCTTCTAATAGTGGCAGATTATTTAAGTTCCAGCTGGACTCAGCGTACTCTTGATCCCCAGGTAGCAAATAAAGGGAGCTCTTGGTGGGAAAGCCGGAACCATGATCCATGGTGTGTAAATCTGCGCCATATTCGACAGTAACGTCTTCGTCAATGGATGAAACAATGCGCCAAAATTCGCGTTCGACTAGATCAGTGGGTACCAAGTGCACCGGCTTGCGGAAGTAGTCCATTTTGAATTGATCTGCCATTTGACCAAATTGTTGTAGCGTATATTCGCGTTCAGCTTGTTCGAAGCCAAAGGCCTCGGTAGGCTTGCTAACCTCCTCAACAACACAGCGTGGACAGAGCCATTCACCTGAGGTTGCAAAAATATAAAAAAAAAAATAAGGAGCAAAGAGAGAGAAAATCATTAGTTCAAATTAATTTAAAAAAAAAAAAAAACACAAAGAAGAACATTCGGTAAAAGATCCGAGTCTATTTTTATGATTAATACTTACCTTTAGGAATGCTCGTTAGAGGCGGCAACAAACAGAATGTGTGATAGCTGTCATCACACCCATCACAAAGCAGCATCGATTCCTCTACATCCCCACGATTGCAAATGTGACAAATATACTTCATGAGTGGATCCACTAGCTGAAGATCGGGTGCCTTTTTCTGAGAAGAACTTGAAACTCCTGCGGCCATGCGTCCACCAGAAGAGGGCCCACCAGATGAGACATTGAAACAATGCAAGAGGTCACGCTTAAAGTCCTCCTTTGTCTCGATTTTAATGTGCCGACTATTGGCGCCCAGACCACAGTGAGTGGCATTCGAATTGGCGAAGCGCTTGGAACGACGTGCATTTGTCTCATTTGGTGGCGTTATTTGTTGACGTGTTGGAATTTCATGCGCCTTATAGTCGGAACCCTCCTCCAATTTGACTGCAGCAGATTCTGCAGCAGCTGTAGCTGCACCCAATACTTTGCCCGATGTATACACCTCAAAAGGATGTAGTATTCGCTCATAATGCGCTTTGAGTGTGGCACCAACGCTCTTGCTCGAAGGATAACACATGCGATTGGCTACCTTGGCCCATTTGCGGTCCTTAGTTGTTTGCTCCATGCCACCCTCCTCTTGCACAACACGATGCAAGGTATAAAGATCGAGGGCTTTGCGTTCTACCATCGGTATTTTTAGAGATGACCCCTGCAGCTCCCAAAACTTGGCAATCTGATCGAGGAAATTAAGTTTGACGCGTGTCTTAGCTTCCAGCTCATTGAGACGTTGCACACGTGGCGTAAACTTTAATTTGTCAACATCGACGGCAAAAGGTGGCGACCATGATTCTGGCGGCAGGATCTTGGCTATGCCGCACTTCTCGGCTATGGGGCGAATTTTGCTAATGTAAGCCAGAGGATTTTTAAATTCTTCTTGTGTTGGTCGAAATACTGGACACTCGATAGGTGTATCAAAGTGAAACTCCTCATTTTTGTTCATATTAAATGTGCTAGAACTGTGCGGTTGCGTGTGAGCCTGAGCTTTGCGTCCAGTGCTGCTTGGTTGTGGGCAGTTCTGATTCTTTTTAGCGGAGCCACTGCCTCCTCCACCACCACCACCGCCGCCGCCACCGCTACTAGAGCTGGGTTTATCATCGGCTGATGCTGCATTTGAGTTCGAATCGCTGGAGTAGTTGATGCGTTCGCCAGAGGGCGTATTTTTCTTGGCTGAATCGCTGCCACTAACATTGCCGCCACCGGTTGAAGTGCGCGTGCGCAGACGTCTGGCGGGGGTAGCTGTGCCGTTGGTGGTGCTGCTGGTGGATACCGAGGTGGCGGCACTGCTGCTGCTATCAGCTGCAGACACCTTGGTAGACATGGTCAATATTTAGTTTTCAATTTCAGTTGAATGTAGTTCTGAAATAATACAAGATAAAAAAAAGACTACTTTTATTATTTTGAAGTTAGAAATATCTGTTGAATAAATAAATGTGTTTATTGTGTGATGATGCTAAAGGAATGGATATGAACCAGAGCAAGAATTATTAACGCAATGCTCTTAATAAATAAAAAACTTTAAATAGCTGGGGGTTCGCCTGTCTTTGAGTATCATATCAAGTTGAAACATTTTTAGAAATATTTCGGTCAAAGAAATGACTTTACGAAGATGTGCGGAAAAGGTTACCAATATATTACTTTTTTACAAAAGTTCATTTAACGCACATTGAGCCAGCGTACAAAAAAATGTGTCAAATTTCAAATCTGATGTTCTTGTTATTGGACTTGGATGAAACACCAGTTCTTTCAAAAAGTATTCTGTTTAAGGCAGTATTAGTGTAGAGTTTAGAAAAAAAATCTAAATTTTTTCGAAGTTAAGACATTCAAGAATATGCCCTTGCAAGGATTTTTGAAAATTTCGATTATTTAATGAGTTATAACCATTTAAGTGATTTCCATCCCACCATACCAACACGTTTGCCATGATATCTCAGTTTCTAATGGACTGATTAACTTGAAATTTGGTAAGGGCCTTTTTTATATAACCCTCTATGACATATTTGTCATATTTGCGCTAACGCCGCGGACCACTGTGGCCTGCTAGTACTGTATATATGCATAAATTTCCAAATTGCAAATTTACAAAAATAAACTAAAAAAAAGTACTGTTATAAAATAAAAACTTTGTATAAGAAATAAGTATTTGGAGTAACGGCAAATTTCATAGTTTAATATTCACAAGCGATTACTTTCTCCTCTCTTCTACCTGTTTCATAAAAAAGCATTTGACACCACTCTTACCTGCAGTTATTCAATATAGAAAAAGAAAACGAAAGGAAAGAAAAATTTTTTTTTTTGTAGACTTAACCAGCACTCAGGGGTGCACCCCCATAAATGCGAAAGCATTGTGTTGATTCGGAAGACTTGTGATAGTTAGTTGATTGATTTGATTTGCATTGATTTGCAACTCCTGTATAAATTTGAAGGAGTTTTTGGTGTTTTTTATTTATAAAATTAACGTAACAGTAATTTTTTTTCAGAATTTGTGTTGTCACCGCTTCGTGTCAGAAGTGTTCTGTTTTACTTTATTTTATTTACTGATATGAAAAAAATCAATTCAAGAGAATTTTTTAAAGAGCGTTATATTTAAATAAAGTTGAAAAAATTTACGAATTTCTCTGCACTATCCATATTTTTTTAAATTTACCCATGTATTTTCTTTTAATAAAGCGACAGGTTTGCGTTAATGTGCAACGGGGTGTACTTTTTCAATCATTCTCATTCATTTATAGAACTTAAACTTTCCTGCTTCTTCTCATAATCCGAGTGTTATTTCTTCGACACAGAATTAAAAGAAATATGACCCATTCTTTTTTATTCAATTTTTAATACCCATTCAGCATTATTTTCGTTATAATTTTCTCACATAGATTTGTGAAAAATCATTTATTTTAATTTTGAAACAATCAGAAATGAAAGTTTTAATAAGGGAGCCACATTGAAGCCACAAATAACAACAAAATATTTCAAGTAGAGAACACTTCGACCAAATGTAAAATTTCATCAAGAAACATTAAAAGTGAAATGAAGTGGAAAAGCTCTAAACTGAAGGGACAAATTCATGTTTCAAAATACTATTGCCTCGAAAAAGCTAAACAATTGCAACATAGGCTGAATATATCCGTTGTGGGAGTGAAGGTAGTAGTTATTAAATCAAAGCTTGTTGTTAAATTTGGGGTTGAAACTTTATTGCATAAAAGTCGGCAGAAGAAGCAGCAGCAACAACAACGTGACGAGACTAATGTAAAAACTTCATTTCGTTGTCGGAGTGACAGTATCGCGCACATATACATGGTGACATATGCACGAGTACATACTTTGCAGTGCAATGTAAAGGTGTTGGTGTATTGGTTATATTATAAAAGAAAAAAAAATAAAATTTATGTATCGAACATAAAAGTGGATAAATTTGCTATATGAATAAAAACAACAATCATTGTACAAAATCTGATGATTTTCCAAAATTCTAGCAGGTATCTACATGTAACGTCATAGTGGATAGTAGACAAAACAATGACGACAACAACAACAATAAAACAAGATAATAAAACAAATGAGCTGAGATTGAAGACAGTGGAGAGGGCTAACTGTGAGGCTCTAAGAAATCCAAGGACTGGTTTCAAGCACGGTTGGAGGATTAAATTGACTGCAGCAGCAGCAGCAGCAGCGCAACGTAGTTTATACATGCATACAGGAACAGGATGCACTCGAAAGGTTCTTGGCCTGCATTGCCCTTAATGATAAATTAAAAAATATTCCAACAATAGCAGCAGCAACACAAGTTAGGCAACAGCGGCTACGGACGGACGGACGGACAGACAGCCGTATGGATGGACGGATGAAAGGAAGGTAGGGCGGCAACATTTATACACTCACCGAACGATAGATAACACAACGTAAAGACTGCCGGACAGACAGATAGATGACCTCTTTTCCAGTCGCAATTCACACACAAATACACATATCTATACGTTTCACATATTTTTATTAATAACTTTTTTTTACGTACATATTATGTACACATCAACTTGTATATCTTGGAATACGTATATCTGATAAATCACTCAATTTCTATTAAAGCACATTTTTCCAAATAGTTACAACCAAAATCTATACGCAACAATGAAATGTTTAAATGTGAAGTTAGAAACGCAGCCATATTGTTATGGCAAAAACACATAAAACACAAAATAAATTAAAAAAAAAAAAAAATAAGACTTAAAAAGATCTTTTTGTTGCTACAGTAGAGTTGGATGTGGAGAGTCACAATCGGACGGCGAACTCGGTTTGATGTTCGCTCGTCTGACTGGTTCCGGTTCGTGTTCGAGTCGTGTTGGACGTGGTTGTGTACTAAAATGTTTTTGTTTTGGTGTATACGCTTAAAGTGTGGCGATGCCACCCCACCAAGTTGGTTTACTTGTTTGAGGAAAGTGAATTATTTTAATGATTTTTCGTAGAATTTGTTAAAATATTTCGTTATAAGCTGAACTGAAATTTGTTATTCGTTTGATAATTCAAGCTATTTTCTAAAATTTCACTTTTTCTGAAGTAAGTAATAAAGTACTTTTCGGAAATTTAATTTATTTGTTTTATTAATTACTTTAAAACATTAAGTGTTTTGCATTTCTTTATAATTCGTCAACAAGTTTATTCATTTTATTTGTTTACAACTTATTTTTAAATTAAGTTTTGTTTTGTTTATTTTTCGAAAAATATTTATTTTTTTTTTAAATTGTTTTTAAATTATATGTATAATATGATTATATTATTATTGATATTATTTTAATTATTACTATGTTTCTATTATGTTATTATTATTTTTAGTTATTATTATAAAATTTGTATTATATTACACCGTGCAACAATAACCTGCAATAAAATAACCCTGTTTTTAATTTTTTGTATCAGGTCAGATACATTTTTAAAAGGCATTTTAGTTTTTTAAATAATATTGCATTTTATGAAATCCGTGAGTGGTTTTTAAAAGAGGTTTTTTTTAATTATAGTTTTTAATTCGTTATTGTATGTAATGTTTACTAAATCCTAAATTGAATGGATAAAAATAATTTAAAACCGCCAAATCTTCAGATTTTCAAAAAATCAAATGGGGCAATCAGAGCATTGCACGAATATAATATTTTAATTTGTTCGTAGAAAAAAATTCTGCGAACGAACAAAACTTTCAATTTTACTATCTACGAACGAACAACTATTTTCTACAAACGACGAACGAACGAAAATGGAAATTTCAGTCCTTGAAAGGACTTTGAGCGACCGAGCTTTAAGAAGCATCAATTGTGTTGTGTGTTGTGAAATGTTTGAACACAAATGATCGAGAACTGGACCTACATGTTTTATGCCGACTGCGAAGGGCTTATGTTCTCAAGAAGCTTTTCATGACAGTTTTTACTCTCTGAGGTTTGCCATTGTCTGCAGAGACGTGACGGCCGAACAGAAAAATTAATTCAATTGAAAAAATTTTCAGGTAGGATTCGAACCAGGGTTCTCTGGCGTATGAGCCCAACACTCTACCTACTACGCCACGAGCAACACTACCGGCTGCAGGAACCGAATGGACAATGGAAAATCACTTTTTTAACCATGGTAATGTGTATTTTATTTTCCACTAATCCAGTACTCGAACTTACAATGATCAATGATTGATTTTTATCTAAAATATATCGATATAGACTGATTTTAATTTCTGATCCAATAAATATCGGTCAAAAGGTAATAGGTTAGCAAAAAATAGAATTTGTTACTTATTAATTGATTGAATGATTGATAGCATGGCTCTACATATCGCACCCTTTCTACAAAAGAAGCACAACTCAAAATTTAAAAAATTTCAGTAGCAAAAAACCATTTTTTTTTCAAAGGACTCCATATAAAACAAATAGACAAAATGGTTTTTTCTTTTAATGATAGTGTAAGAAGTTGAGTGAACAGTTATGATAGTTGAAAGATTTAATCACTACGAATAGTTAAACATTAAAAACTAAAAATTTGTAAATTTTGATGGTAATTTTGTCATTTTTAGCCACACTCAAAATAAAAAAAATCAACAAAAATCTTTTGTTGGACGCATATTGATAAAAATTTTCCAAATTAACTTAAATCCACCAATTAAAAAAATTGAGACCCTCTGCGACAAAACGGGACATGAGGCCGTGTTCTGGGAGTGATCCTTTACTAGAAACAAGCAGCGTCCTTCAGATAAATTTTGGCTGTCGCAGCACTGTGTAATTAGAGACAGTAAAATGTTTCGAAGATACTTTTGAAAACCTTCAAGCCAAAGCAGTTAAAGAGGCTCAAAGATTGTTCGCAAGAATTAAATAAAGGGTATGATTTCAAAATTTTCAGAAAAAAAACAAAAATTGGAAATTTTCAATCTACCACGAGCCATAGAAATTTTGGGCAATGCTGATGAGAATGTATTCAGAAAGTTTTAACAAGTATTGTAATTCCGGGTATGAAAGTGAAATATTAAGAAGAAAAAATAGAGACATGCCATTATAAGGAAATCCGAATGGAAACGATATTTCATCTTTTAAATATAGGCAGTTTATAACGACAATAGATGGTTGTGTTATTTAGAAAATTTAAAAATGTTCACCGTGGCGTAGTGGGTAGAGTGTGTGACTCTTACGGCAGAGACCCCGGTTCGAATCCTCCATCTGACACAGAAAATTTTTTCAATTGAATTAATTTTTCTGTTCGGCCGTCACCTCTCTGCAGACAATGGCGAATCTCAGAGAGTAAAAACTGCCATGAAAAGCTTCTTGAGAACATAAGCCGTTCGGAGTCGGCGTATAACATGTAGGTCCAGTTCTCGATCATTTGTGTGCAAACATTTGATATCACACACAACACAATTGATCATAAGAAGATCGGTCAAAGTTCTTTTTTCGTTCCAAACATTTTAATTTAAAGCAACAAGTGGCCGTATTTTGTGAAACGCAGGCGATCACGTCACTTGGGGTTTTTTGTCTGGCAATAAATTTTGGTAGAAAATTTACTTCATATGAAAACGGAATTGCCACACAAAAAATTCCTAAGTAACGTGATCGCTTGTGTTTTACAAAATACGGCCATAAAAATATTGCATAAATTATAATTTTTAGGGCATTTTTATTGGGTTTTAGGGCATTTTTGATGCTTTTTTAGGACTTTAAGTAATTTTTTTTAAAGTAATTTTTCGATGTTTTTAAGGGTATCACTATTCGCCTGATAATAACAATAAAAATAATTTTATCATTTAATTATTTTTATAATGATAAGTTTAACTAGCGTATTACCAATTATTCCAGCCCACACGTTTAAACTAAACCGATGTTGAAATGATGTCTGCTTCATTTCGTAAGGATTATCTTGAGCCCAGGTATGAAGAAATTTGTCATACCAACTCGAGTAAATTGCGATTCATCTTTTGCCCAAAGAATAGTTTTAATAAATGTGTTATCTCGATATTCCATTCAAGTAACCAGTTGCAAAATTCAATTCGCTGGGCAGATCTTCTGGTAAAAGATTTGGAAGGATCCAAATTTCTGCTTGCCTGTCTTGAGTTTCGACAATATAAAATATTATTTTTAGCATATTATGTATTCAATTTTGCAAGTATTTTAATATAGGAAATTATTGTAACTTGCATATTATTATTAATTTATTTTTATTGTTATTAATGAAAAAATCATAAAAAAGAATGTTTAAAAAATTAAAAAATTTATTAGTAAAAAAATTTCGTCTTGGAAAAAAAAATCATAAAATCATACAAAATCCTAAAAATTGTGTATCAGGACTTTGTAGAAGATACTTCAGGGGTATGAGTAAAAAATAAAAAAAAGTGAAATTAAGTGGGCAACTTTTCGAGAAAAAAACCTTTAATAAAAAAATTAAAAATGTTGACTTTGCGGAGCCATATCTTCACACTTTAAGTTCAGATTTCAACTGTTATGGCATTTACACAAAGCCTGGAGCCGAATCGCCGCTTCCGTGAACGTACAACTCGTCACGTAAAATTGTGTTAATTGAATGCAATTCAACGACGAGTTGAAGACGATTCCGTGACGAGTTGTACGTTCACGGAAGTGGCGATTCGGCTCCTGGTTAATATCGTATCCAACAACTATATCAGAGTTGAACTACTTTATCGAACACATTTTTTTTAAACACCCTGTAACTCAGTGGGTGTTGAAAATAGCCCCCTCATCCGATAAAATTTTTTGTTCAAAATAAGCGAAATAAGCTTCTCAAGTCCGGACAGCCTGTATATCATTTACACTCCTAATAACGGCATGGAATATGTTTTTCCCAGAGACCCAAAATAACTATTATTTCTTTTTTTTTTAATCGAAAAAGTTGGCGATATTTTGACGAATATTTTATACGTTGCTTGATAATAGTTATTTTTAATTTCTATTTTTTACGTTGCCTCGTAAAAGTTATAGATGAGAAAAAAATTTTTACGTTGGTCATAACTTTTATTTACAAAAAATATTTTTCTACGTTGTCTGGTAAGAACTATTTTAGAGAAATACACTTTTACGTTATTTGATAGACATTATATGTAATTTATAATTTTTGGAGTTTCAAAGGTGTTTTATATCAAGTTTTTGCACTTTATCTGTCTCCACTATCACTGAGACAGAATAGCTGCATTGCCGTGGTCGTTGATCTAGAGCGTGGCTCTAATTTATTCACAATGCAAAAACAAAAATTAGAACCAGCTCTTTTCCTGGCTCTATTTCTGAACTTAAAATGCTGCCAAGTTTAAAGCATTTTTTTCAAAACAAACATAGTTGGCAAATCTAAATTAATCTTATTCAAGTTTTCGTCTCACTGCAAATACGGTTGCGATTTTCGCAATTTTTATCGCAAGTGTGGTGCCAAATTGTAAAGAAATTTAACTAAAACTGTACCACTCAGATTTGATCTGATCTAGTGCCATGGGAATGCAGCTAATAAATATGTATACAATAATTAACATTTTTTTGCATTTCTCGTATTGAAATCGAAGAAAACTTTTACAACTAATAATTAAAAATAAAAAAAAAGAAACAACGCAAATTGTTACATTTTTTCATTCATAACTATTACGAGGCAACGTAAAAACTAAAAATTGAAAATAAAAGTTATCAGCAACGAAAAAAAAATTCATAACAATTTATAATAGTTAGCACAGAGAAAAATTAGTTTCTGTTGAAAATAAAAATTTCTCATTACAATTAGAACATTATTTTCTTTTGTAACAATGATGTAAATGTAACAATGATATCCCAATTTTTTAAAATATTTCTTATATCTCTAGTTTTTCCCCTTTGGGAACACTCAAGAGAGACTGGAAAAGACTGTTTCTAAAACGTAAGCCACACAATCAGATTCAACTAGTTAAGACTAAAAAAATTTCTAAATAAAAAAAAAGTGTGGCAACATTATTTTGATACCAAAGTTAGAGTGTTCAGCATTATTGTAAACGTGCTTTAGCATGGATGAAATGAAGGTAAGTTTTTTTTCCACAACTCTATCTGATGTTTTTTTTTTTTTTTCCCTGAGTTGCGAGTGAAACGAACAAGCTACGAACCAACGACGACTGGGTGCACGATACCGAATTCACAACAAAATTTCAAACATTTTTTTTATGATTTGTTGTTTTTGTTCGGTTCATGTGCCTGGCCTGCCTTTCTTTTAGGCCCATTCCGCACACATTTAATACCTTACTTATACGTCGAGTCGAGAGAAGCATCGTGTGTGCGAGTGTGCAGAGCGCTGTAATAAATGTATGTGCGGTGGCGGCGGTAACTGCTTCTTTTACTACTACTTCTTTTTTCCTACTTTGGATTCAATCAAAGTTTTACTTCATTTTCTCTTGATGTTTGGTACAATTTTTATTTATTTTTTTTTTCTAACCATATTCACAAGAAGAGAAGTTAAATTGCGTAAAGTGAAGTGAATTGAACAACAACAACAACAACAACTAAAACAAATGCACGCTGAATTTTATTGTCAATTATAATTCTTGTTGTTCGACTTTAGTATCACATCAGTTTCTTTATGTGACTGACTCTAGTTAATGACTTTAATTAATAGAATTAGTAATTAAGAGAACATGAGCGGGAGTAGTAAAAAAAAAAATATAATAAAATAAATAAATAAAACAAAAACACAGAGATAGGATATAGAAATTTATTTGCAAGGATTTCAACTGGTACATTATGACGAGCACTAAAATAAAGGTAAGAAGGGTGGATAGTAGTAAGGGAGCAATTATGGGGTGGGGTTGATGAGTACAAAGCTTTGTAGCTAGAAAGGCCGCGGCAATATACACCAACAACAACAACACCAACAACAACAACAACAACACCAACAACAACAAAAACACCAACAACAGCCGCACAACCAACATACAAACATGTAAGTATGGGATAGAACATAGGGGAAAAAGTAGAACAGAATATTTATGTATACGTAACTACAGAGCGTAACAACAAATTGACACAAGCACAACAACAACAAACATAAACAATAAACTTTAGATTAAAATATAAGATATAAGTGAAAAATATTCATTTTCTTTAACAGCCAAAAAATATAGAGATTTTCCAATAAACCAAATTCTAAAAGAGTGCTAATCTGAATATTGGTATTTCTTTCAAAAAAGCGAACTTAACATAATATTTAGTTACTTATGCACATGTAAGAACATTAAGATAAAAAATATGTATGTGTGAGGCCGCCAGTAATGATGGGAAATATCGAAAAAAAAAAAATTAATTTCAAGTTATTCGATAGTTAAAAAATAATCATTTATTCGATAGTTAAGAGTGATTCACTCATAAAAAGCTATTCCTCATGTCGTTTTTAGTAATTAGCCTTTTATTAAGTTAAATTAGTAAATCATTAAAAATAATATCACTCGGCAGTCAAAATCAGTTCAGTAACGAGTTATATCAAAAATTACTTGATAGGTTTAATACCAACTTCAAAAATCAAATGAGTGAACAAATCATTTGATAGCTAAAATCATTCAGTTACTAACTATCGATAGTTGAAATCACTCGATGGTTCCCAATACTAGCCGCCAGGCACTTCTACATAAAAAGGAATTTCTGCGAATAATATTTTATTTTATTATTATTGACATTATTTTTCAGCTCAACAACAACAATTTTTCCAAAGAAAAAAAAATAAAAATAAATATTAAACTGAAATATTATTAACTTGCAAACTTCGAAAACAAACAAAAACAATTAAATCAACATTAAAAGAATCATTTCGTCTTCTAATTCCAAGGAATGTTTTTTGGTCATTGTATTTATAAAAATCCGCGATTGATCCGCTCTGTGACTTATATGGGTGAATTTCAAAATAAAAGGTAAACTTCAAATAAATAAGAGAAAACTCTCCCTACTCTTCCAGTACTTACTTTCAAAAAATAAACTTAAAAAAGTTGTAAAACAAGATAACGCGTTCCGCAGTCCCGTCACCTAGTGTTCTTTCTCATTTGCCTAAATGACGTCATGCAACGTGCCATTACTTAGGTAAATTGAACTAATTGGAAAAAACTTTTGGATGAAAGAGAAAGGAAAATGAAGTGTGTGTTAAAAAACTGTTTAAACGATAAAAAAAAACAAAGAAAATAAAATTAGTTTATTTTTTTAATATAAAAGTCTTATAAAGAAGAAATTAAATAATGTTATGAATATAACAATAAATAATAAAATGTGTTAATTTTAAAAACAAATTAAAGCATCTTTTAAAATTAGATAGAAAAGTCTGACATAGTATTTAAATATATGCAGGCCACGGTTTATTAATGTAGGTTAAGTCACTTGAGAGAAAAGCACTCTTTTTTCGCCTTTGCTCGAACTGTCAAAGTAGCTGTTAGCTAAAAAATGCACAGATTCAGGTTTTTTTTGTTGATTTCCTTTCATCCATTCTGACAGTTCGACCGAGCTTCTCTCAAGTGACTTAACCTATATTAAGGGGTTACATGACATTGGCAGTTTTTTTAAATCGATCCTTTTTTTAATTTTGTATTTTAGTAAATATTCTTAAGATTCTAAGAAAAAAAATTTCATGGAAAAATTCCTACGGGTTCAAAAGTTACAGCCGGATTAGTGAGAGCGCATTTTTAATTTTTGCGCTACCTACGTACGGCAGCTAGTAAATACTGTTTTACTTGCTACCTGACTTTTGGTGGTTGTTATTTCGTACCTACTTGAAGTGTGAAGGGTGAAGCCCGAATTGCTAAACAATTGCAAAAAACTATAAGAAACAGCATAACACAAGATAACGAAGGCATACAGTACGAAGCAGGCATGTCAGATTGAAGGTAACCTCTTTTTCTTTGTTCACAAACTTTGAACGCGTTTATCTCGAAACCATGTTTTTCGTACTGGTTGCGGCACTAGCGGGTTAATTTTTTGACGAAATTTTTTTTTTATTTCTTTAAACTTGATTGCTATTGTATGAAACGAGCTTTTTTTTAAATTTTTTATGAATTTTTAAAGTCAATATTTTTTTCGAAAAAAACACACTTTCAAATTTGGAACATCACCAAAAATGTAAAAAAAAGCTCGTGTCATACGATAACCAATTTTGTTTCGATTTAAAAGTCATTTTTTCCAGATCGGACAGGCCCCGTTTTTTTCTCTGCCGCCAGTTTGGAGCTCTATAAAACCATGTTGGAGTGAAAAATATATGTTTTGAATTTTTTTTTCTTGTAATTTGTTCAATTCTTTACAACAATAAAAATGTTTGTTTTTGACTGAGATATAAATTTTTAAAAAAAGGTCTGTTTTCTCTGCCGCGAATGTCTTGTCCCACCTTAATCAACCTTGATGCAGGGAATGTAAACAATAGCGCTGGTTAAATTCATGCTCTCTCTCTCTCTGTAGCGGAACGCGTAATATTGTTTCTATCAAGGTTGATTTATAAGGTTGTCGCAAGAGAGAGAGAGCGAGCACCCATAATTGTCAAATCGAAGTTGACAGCTCATAGAAAATCTGCAAGTGCTCTCTATTATCATCCGTTTTTCTTTCGTAGTCATTCGCAAAATTGGCTAGTTTGGACAATTATGGGTACTGAGAAGAAAGTGCGATCAGGCCTGCGACAACCTTATAAATCAACCTTGGTTTCTATCATTCTTGGCTGTAAAATAAAAAAAAATATAGGGTGCCCCGCAGCTGAGAGCAACTATTTACGGAGCTGACAGGTGATGTCAAATTGAGCAAAAAATCGTATGGAAGGGAGGATGTATTTTCGCATTCTAGGACCTACAGGGTTAATTAATATTTCATGACTTTGATTCACATTATTGTTTCTAGCAGAAAAACTAGCGTACAGAAAACTTATATTGAGAGCTCATTGCAAAGGCAATGAAATCACCTCTCTAAAGGCATATCAACAAACCCAACTGACTTGACCCTTACCGAGCTGTGCTCGTGTGAAGATGAAATCAATCAGTTGTAACTACTAAATATCAACTTTGAATACAAATTTCTCAGAATTTCGCGTAATAAAATAAATTTTTTTTTATCACCAACTTTGTAATTTATTCATTTTCTATTTTCAATAACACAATAAACACAAAAAAATTTAGTACTAAAAAAATTATAACATATAATATAACACATAATATAACATTAGAAAACAATGGTAAACAATGACAGAACAGTTAGTTGTACAGTAGATAATATCATTGTTTTCTCATAAGTAGATATGTTTATGTTTTGGTGTTATTAAAATTACATTGAGTATATTACAAAATTTATTACGCGAAATTTTGAGAAATTTGCACAAAGTTTACATAACAGCAATTTTTTTTTGCAGAGTTTGTTTTACCACCGCTTTGTGTCAGGAGTGTTATGTTTAATTTTATTTGTTCTAATCTTTATTTTAGTTACTGATATGCCGTCAAGTGCATAACTGTAAGAAAACACACGATTTATAGATTTCAGTTTTACTAAATAGGGATATTTAAAAATATTTATTAAAATTTAATCAGAAGATTATGGTTAGTATAGATTAAAATGTCAAAAGTGTTGTCTATGACTTAGCGGTTTTAAGTATTTCAAATAAAAAAGTGTTTATATTTGATTGCTTAATTTTTAACTGTTTCTTATATTTAGCTTTTAGTGCAGAATTTTTTCCAAAAAAACTATTAATTTTTTTTTTTTTATTTTCAGCTTAGACAAATAAACAATAAAATTCTGAAGTTTTTAGTATACTTAAACACATTTTAGAGGAATAGCACTCAAGACAAAAATCGTATGCACATCTGCCAAACATTTAAAAAAATAAATTAAAAGAATTTTTTAAATAGCGTAAAAGTTATTATAGCTTCTAAATTAATTTTCACAACAGTTGAAAAAATTTAAAAATTTCTGTCATCAAATTTCAAGATCAAAGTTAGCAAGAAGTACATTTTCAGAAATTTTATGTTGCATTGACACTAAGCTTGAAACATTCTGGTATTATTTGTTTTTTTTTTTTGATTATTTTTAACTACATATGTGCATGAACCAGGTTTGGAATCGGCTAAAGCGATATTTCACAGTTGATAATTAAAATCGTTGCTTTTGCTTCATGTAACGATGATTATCAAATTGACAATCACTTTTTTCCTATTGATTTCGTGCGACAGCTATTTAGTTGTCATTTTCAAAAACGACAATCAAAACAGCGACTGTCAACTATCACCATAGCCGAATTTACCCCTGGTATTAAACATTGATTATATCGGTTTATTTACATAAATTTCGGTTTTTTTACATTTTAGAGAATTTTATGAAAACTTTGTGGTTTGTGCATTATTATTAATATAGCCAAGATACAAACCAAGTCCATCAGATAAGAAAGAAAAAAGGAACTAATACTTAATTAGCAACTCCACTTGACATGAGAACCATACATTGTTCAGAGGGTAGAAGATCTGTTTGGAGATCGAGAAGTAAGCATAGCTTCTGCGACCAAATACTCTTAAAATAACAATTTTACCATTCTTATATTGTAGAGTGCTGCAAATGTTTGTTTGTTATTGTTGAAACCTTTAGTTATACATACACGGAGAAAATTATTTTGCTTAAATTAAGCAATTGTTTTGCTTAAACGCAAATCAGCAAATGTTGGCTCAATCACGGTTCGATTTTAGAAAAAATTCCCTAATTGAAATCAGTCCTCATATATTAAGGAAATATTTAATTTTTTTTTAAATTCTAACAATAATTGGCTTAGTTATTAAAAATTATCATAGCAAAATTTTGCTTGATTTCTTCTGAAAATAAGCCAAATTATAAGTAACTGAGAAATATGCTCATATTTGCTCAATCTCCAAGCAAATTAAGCAGTTTTTTACTTAACTGTTCTCTCCGTGTAGTTTTTACTCCCCTCCCACGCCTCTCTATTCACTTCACTGTATTTTTGTACACCTGGCTAAAAAAGTTTCACTTAAAAAATTTTCATTAATTAATGACTTTCCAATAAAACTGAATTGTGTAGCACACGCTGTCAACTTGAAATAATAATTTTAGCGCATAATCGAAAACGATCAGTTTTTCTGGCTTAAATATTTCAATGTTAGTCAAATAAACAAATTATAAACAGTTGGCTTAAAGCATATTTTTTATTTTAGTGTAACATCGCTTTATTTTTTTTTTAACTTCTGTGTATTTGTAGAACCGGCAAACTTTTCTACAGAGCTCAGCTGAAATGTGAACATGTGTTTTGCAAGATCCGATTTAATACATTTTTTTAATCAGTCTAAGAATCAATAAGCATTAATTGCAGAAATGGCTCAAAAAAAAAAAACACACACACTGAAGTTCATTGATACATAAGCCGATAGCGTTCCGGGGGTTGAAATAGGCAAAAATACATGCTTGTGATTGCACTTTTTCCTCTCAAAGATTTCGATATTTTGTAATTTTAAATGCTATTACTTGTTCATGTTAATTATCTAGAAAATGAATCTATGCTATACTAAATCATTCAAAATTAAACTAAGAACATTTTAATCTTCATTACTTTTGTGAATTAAATAAAAATTTAATTAAAAAAAAACTTGCTCTTAATATTGATATAGCTATGAGTACGACAAAAAATACAGCAACAGAAAATATTACAATATTTTTTTGCAAAACAATGATGCCAAACATGTGTTTATTATTGTCCTCATTATCAAAATGCAAAATGCTCAGACCTGAAATGCTGAAGTCTGTGCATGCTGTTGACCCTTATGCACTTAAATTTGCCAAGTAGGTATAAACAGATGCATCAGGCCCTTACATGTGCGTACCTGACATTTATTATCTCGTTCTTAGTAATGATAATATTGTCACATCAGGTAAAGTTGACGATTTCGAAGATGATTAATCGCGTGATTTATTAGTTTATTTTTACTTATAAACTTAAACATTAAAAGTCTGAATCTGAAAAATTTTAACTTTTTGTGAAGCTTGACAAATTTTAACTTTTATGCAAACTTAAAATTCATTAAATGTTTTATTAAAAACGACTTTTGCAATCGCAAATAAAAAATATTGCTAGATTGTTTTTGCAGCAATAGCGGATAAAAATCAGAATTAAGGTTTCAGTTAATATATTAACATAAAGTGTTTACAACAAAATCTTACAGGGTACAAGTTTTGTACGATGATAAATAAAAAAGTATACAGTCGTTAAAGCGCACGATTGTTATGACAGTCTTTTCGAAAAATGTTAGAATAATTTTATACAAACTGTATTCTCTTCGAGCGGCCGTGGCTTCGTGGCGGCCGTGGCTTAGTGGGTAGAGTGTGTGACTCTTACGCCAGAGAACCCAGGTTCGAATCCTCCATCCGACACAGAAAGTTTTTTCAATTGAATTAATTTTTCTGTTCGGCCGTCACCTCTCTGCAGACAATGGCAAACCTCAGAGAGTAAAAAAACTGCCATGAAAAAGCTTCTTGAGAACATAAGCCGTTCGGAGTCGGCGTAAAACATTTCACATCACACACAACACAATTTGATCATAAGAAGCTCGGTCAAAGTCCTTTCAAGGGCTGAAATGGCCATTTCGTTTTTTTTTTTCGTATTCTCTTCGAATACTTAAGCTGTGGTTAAAAAAAATAAATTCCATTTAAAAGTTTACTTTGTATTAATATATTTAAAATTTTCGCACAGAATAAATAAGTATATCTTGCTTATTTTTGCGACCCAAAGGTGAGGATAAAAACATTTTGAAAAAGGTGGTGCACTTTTTTAAGTCTGTTAAAACTTAAAATGCGTATTCTAAAAAACAAATTTTTGAGTTGTGTGTTTATTGAAGAAAACGGGTGAAGAAATAAATTTAAACATTTTTGGCCATATATACATTTTTGAAGATTTTGAAGATATATAATTCAGTACTACCTAAATCGGAGTAAAATATTTGTCAATAAACAACTTAACCCATTTTGGTCCGCTACTAGAATGTGTTGGAATTTCGTAATTAAACTTTCAGACTTTTTCGATTTACCAATTTTCGGCTACAAGGTGGACAAATTAAAAAATTTTAAATAAAATATTATTTTTATTAAATGAAGTATATGTAAACGTGACATATGAAAATATTGTAATAAAAGTAGTAATATAGGGCCATTGGTCGAAAAATCGACCACCTGTGTTTTATCACACAGTTAAAACATAGTTAAATTTACCTGCGTTTTCCTTTCACTGCTTCTCATATTTTAGTCTTTTGGCTGCCTGATCACGTAAATAGTTTTTTATGCATTACATTTATATATTTTTTAGATTTTTTCAAAAATTGTCCAAAAACGGTATTTTTTTTTTAGCGCTAACCTGAATAGGTAGAAACAGGATATTTGAAAAATTTATTTTTTTTCTGAATTTCAATTTAACCAAACCGTGTGTATGCCATGAGTTTAAAAAAATCTTTTAATTTTTTCCACAAATTAATTTTATAGTAAGTGGTCGAAAAATCTACCAGTGGGCTAAAATGGGTTTAGGGGGACTTATATCTATTTTTTTCTAAAAAATACAGGCGTGTTTTATGGGAAGCATACAAAATAAAGGTTAAAAAGATATTCATTTAAAAATGTTTGCATATTTTTGAAGTATTTAATTTAAAACAAAAACACATTTTACATTTGCTTGTGCAATAATAAAATCGTTTTATTAATTTAATTTTTTCGCCCGGAATCGAAAAATGGAATTTCCGTTTTTTAACATAAGGATCAAGAGCTTTTGGAAATTTTTAATGCAAATTATCTATCGTTAATATTCATGAGTGTAAAAAGTCAAAGGGTGAAGTCTTAACTGGTATCTTAAAAACGGAAATTCCATTTTTCGATTCCTGGCGAATAAATTACTCATGATAGGCCTGAAAAAAAATCTCTGAGGCACTTATAAAACAACGGCGAGCAGGATTATTTAAAAACTAGTCGGTGGTTTGACTTGGAATTTCTTGTGGACCTTAAACAATTTTTTTTTTCGTAATGGACATTGAGTTTTATATTTTTTAAGGCCTACAAAATTGTATACACCTATTTTTACCCTCAAATTATAAGCATTTTTTCTATTTTGACTTCCGCGAGCTACCATTTTTTTATAAATCAAAAATTTTGAAAAACTCAAAACTTTTTGTTTTGAGATTTTCCAAATCCGATATATCCTGCACGTCAAAAACCCATTTTTTTCTTGGTGCCTCAATTTATTATTACGAACAAATAACGTCATGAAAAAAATTTTATTTTTAAATTAAATACTTCTTTAAAAATACACAAATATTTCGTCTCGTAAAACACACCTGAATGTTTCATAATAATGGATATAATTTCCATAAGGAAGGCGGGTCATTTACAAGACCAGAAAATATCATGAGTTTTGTGAATTTTTCGGGTAGGAAAAATAAAGCAAGGGTTTTATAAACTTTAGGAATTATTTATACATATTAGAATACGCCGAGCAACGCCGGGTATTCCAGCTAGCATTTTTCTTTCTTCTCCCTACTCTGATTCATTAAAAAAAAAAAAAATCATCAAAATCGGTTGAGAAACACAGTATAAACGCAGTATAAACACATGTATACGTTTTTTTCCGTTTTCTTTTGTTAAAAAAAAAAAAACGTAACTTTCTAGGTATATCAATTTTTTTATTCAAAATATTGGCCGCCATCGGCTTCTACACATTTCACCCAACTTTTAGGTAATTTATGAATAGCATGCCAGAAAAACTGCTTGTCTTTTGCAGCAAACCATTCGGCGAGCCATTTTCCAACTTCCTCGAAACCTCTGAAGTACTGCTGAGGTGATAGTCAGATGGCCCCAAGTCTGGAGAGAACGGCGTACAATGGGTCAGAACCAATCAAAAAGCGCGCATAGCAAAAAAATTAAAAGTCGTTTTTTTGTACATTTTCGAGCATTTTTGGTTATCTAGATATATGACGAACCTACCTGGAAGTCTCAAAACATTTTTTTACTATCGGTTCACTTGCTGAAGCCGATAAAGTCACATTTTAATTTTTTTAGTCCCATATAAAATACGTACTGGTTTTTCACGAATTTTAATAAAGCAGAAGTTTTTAGTCCTGCAGATTCCCGAGTTTTTCGAAGGAACAAATTATAACTCTTTTGTTATACTACCCATTCTACGAATGAAAGCTCAGAGAGTGAGGAGGAAGGAACATTTTGTTCAAATTTTTTACTTCTTATCGTTTTCTCACTTGTTTTCTATTTGTTGTTAGGTTTGTTTCTAATTTATTGTTATTTTCCTTTAACTTTGAATTATTCGGATAATTTATACATATTCAATTTATTATATCTTTTAACCCATTTCTGGCAGACAAAAAAATGTTTCCCCTTATTATGGCTGGGTTGTAGGTTGTAGACCTAAAAATGGGTATAAAATGGTCAAAAAATGTATCTGCTTTTCCAATCACATGGGGTAACAGGGTGCGAAAACGCACCCGTGGCAACTAAGACTATTTAGGAGTAATACAAATTATATGAAAAATCAAGATTTTCGTAAAAAAAAAAAAATAACAAATTAGTTCATATGTTATGCCAAGAGCTAAAACATTTATAATGCAGAGGCGAAAACGCATCCTTTGGCAAGAAATGGGTTAAGTGGTATTTATGACAATAATTGTTGATTAATATTTGAATTTCATGTACGAACAATTTTAGGAAGAGCCAAAAAAGATCTATTTAACATTAAAATCAACATTGAAGTTATTATTAAATTTATCATAATAATTTGTAAACAATTGTTTCAACAGCTGACAACTAATAATTTTTGTTCGCATTAAATATAGCGTAAATTAACTCCAAAAATTAAAAATATTCATTTCAGGACAAAATCGATTAGATTACATAAGCTATGAGAGCTTTTTGATTTGCTCTGCCCCACTGTGCGGCGGGTGCAGAAGGATGACCCATCCAAGCGATTTCAATGTGTCTTTCGCTAGTTTTGCAGTGTGAGACGGCGCGTTGGTGTGTAACGAAATCACTTTGCCATGTTTTCTGGTCCATTCTGGTGGTCTTTCGATTAATGCGTGGTTTAAATAAATCATTTGTTGGCGATAGCGTTGTGTATTAATGGTTTCAACGGACTTCAAGAGTTTAAAATACACAATACCGCTCTGGAAGCGATTTGGCCTTGGGTACGTCAGGTGAAAGCTACGATTTTTTTCCGCTTCGGGTTATCAAAATAATTAAATCTTTCGTTATCCGTCACAATTCTGTGTAAAAATTATTTCCTTTCGTGACGTTCAAGCAGCATTTCACAAGTGTCTTTGCAATTTTTCCATTTGACGTTCATTCAAATGGGACCCATTTAACGAGTTTATTGATCTTTTTCATTGCTCGTAAGCGTTTGCTGATTGTTTTTTTGTGACACAATGTAATGCTTTGATGGAGCGTGTACACCATATGTTTCTAACAGCAAACGATGCCTTTCAACAGCCTTTCTCTTTTGATTAAATAAGAAAACCAATGCGCGCTGTTCTACTTCAGACACAAAACTCGACATGATCACTGAACGATAAAACAAAGACATTAGTTTTTGGCGAACTCAACTTGCGTGCGTTTGTAGTCAAATGTCTGAGGACGTTGGCACCATCTCTTAGTCAAACCGGAAAGAACTTATGCATACACCTGGTAAGTTGCATACAACCTTATTGGTTTTTGTATCAACTTTGCCTAAGATAAAGAACTGCGAAATATATGGGTTCAAATCCCATTCGACACAGAATGTTTTTCAATTGAATTAAAATTTCTAAACGGCCGTCAAGTTCTGGCAAAACTCAGATAGTAAACAAAACTGTAATGTAAAGGAGTCAGTTTAAGACTTGTCGATAATATTTGTGTACAAACATTTAATAACAACACGCACAACACACTTGATTATAAGAGCCTCGGTCAAAGTCCTTTCAAGACACATTACTACAACTACATTACTAAGTATGTCTTAAGGCGATTCAAGCGATTTTTTTGTTCTTGACACAGAAATATTGCATCCCATTCAACTCTTATTAATACACGTGCACATATGTTTCTGCTATCAGTTCACTTTATAATTATTTGAGAGAAAACTCTTCCCATCAAGAAATTCGAGTGGTAGGAATACTGAACACAAATAAAATAAAATAATTATATAAATATTTAGTTAATCTGCATAACAATACGTTAAAATTAATTGTTAAAACAACAGCAAACAGCAGTTAGTTTTAACATTAGAAAACCTCCCGCTTTGCATACCTGACATAATTTGAGTTGTATAACCGCTCTAAAGTGGCGACAACGATGTTGAACATTTTATAGGGTTGTTTTGGAGGCGAGTTGGCTT
Source organism: Coremacera marginata (assembly GCA_914767935.1). Taxonomy (NCBI): domain Eukaryota; kingdom Metazoa; phylum Arthropoda; class Insecta; order Diptera; family Sciomyzidae; genus Coremacera; species Coremacera marginata. The sequence continues at coordinate 181,680,298 of OU612045.1, read as the reverse complement.
TTTTTCAGATAAACTTGTATTCTAGTTAGAATTCTTGTTTTAAGAGCTTTTCGAACACCAGGTCCTCAAGGCATTTACAATTTCCAAATTTTCAGAATTTTAGACCAATTTTAAGAAATTAAATATTTTGTTATGATATCAAACATATTTTAATGTTTTATGTATTTTTGTTTTTTATTCTTATATGTATTGATAAACGGCACTTTGAAAAATTTATTCATTGATATTAGAATTTTTTGTTAAATTGTAAGCACATATATAAAATATGTCACTCGTTAATAAAATAATAGTTACTTAAAGATTTCATAATTTTTCGTCATTTATACAATGTAAGATAAAAAAAAAAACCTTCGTTTGGTTATAATTTCTAAAAATTTGTTGCTATAAAAAAAATATTGTTCACTGGGAGAATAAATTAGAAGTACAGTCGAATAAGTAAAAAGCTTTTGATAACCTAAAAATCGATTTAAGCAAATTTTACAGCGGAAACAACAGCGACCACGAAATATGGAACTTCTTGCTTTGCATATAATTTGTATTGCACAAAATTTAATATTTAACTTCAAATGAAAAATACCTACCTGTTTATGTTTTAAATAAAGTTAAAATAGAAATAAAATCTTTTAAGATAGTTGAAGAAGTATGAATTAGTTTTTCAACAATTCCGGTCATAATCTTTTCTTGCTACCAAAACGAAGTGCATAATTAGGTTAAAAATAATTTAAAGCCACTATCTTTATTAGATTAAAATAAAACATTGAAAAAAAAAAATATATAAATATATGATATATAATATAATGCAAGACTTTAATATTTTGATTTACTTTTTAATCTTTTAACAACTTAAGCGCAGATTGAACAAGTTCCACGTATCTATTAATATTTTATGTTCTATAAAACTAATTGTTACTTTGTAAAGATTGTATTTTACGAAAAATTTTTCCACAATATGGAGTTTTTTTTTTAATGACAACAAAAGCAAATTTGATGTGTATAACGCGAAGCGAAGCCATATTGTGAAATGGAATCCAACTGAAAGAGCGACGCTGACGTTGAGCAGGTGAAGCAGGAGCAGGGGGTACTCCTAGGGTAAAGGCTAAATGGACAGACGGACGAAGCACTTATATCGATCAAGCGAAATTCTAATAATTTTATAAAAAATTTATAAATTTACTCCAAAAATTGGATCGAAAAACCAGTTTCAAGGCTTTGAAGACATTTCAGCATTGAGTAAACTGGTAGGGCAAACGAAGCTGATGAAGTAATGCACAGCTTTAAATTAATTATTCAAGCTAACCAAACTTTTTTCACACACAAATTCATAAAAATAGGGTTTCTACAATAAAAAAAAAAAAAGGAAATATCGATTAGCGTCTTGAACGTTGGTCATGCCAACCCCCTGTTTGACAATTACTGGGTGGATCGAGTAGGCTGGATGTTATTTCTGTTATGCCTCCAAGCATAGTCCTCAAAAAGCTATTTTCAAGTTTTACTAAATTAAAAACTGAGATTCACACAAATCTACATCTTGGGTTGGTTGTCTATAGTAGCTACACTTACATCTGTCTGTCTGTCCGTCCGTCCATACGTTCGTCTGTCTGTCTGTCTACCCGTCCGTCTGCCTATCTATATAGCCAACTAGTTAGCCGTATGTGTTAGCAAAAAAAAAATCACTTTTATATAATTTTTTTCCATTTTCATACTTTGTCATCGCACACACACGCTACACTCGCATTGAGTGTTCACGCAGGAATTAGCAAATAATTCTGTTGATTTCACTTTGTCAAATTTTAATCAAATACTTACATTTTTCAGTATTTCGGAGAATATTTTGTAAAATTTTAGTAGTTATACTTCGTCGTTGCAGAACTTTTGCTGTTTTTTTTTATCTTCTTGCTGCTGCCAACGTATTGATCTAGGCAGGGGGCAGCGCAGCGTAGTGCGTTTTTCCAGCTTAAATAAAACCTACAGCGCCTCCTGCTCTTCGCCCTTCGTTTACTGTCTTTGCGCTTTACTAACTTTTCTGTTAATTTTCACAGTCGTGGCTTGCCGTACAAACTTTTGCACTAGTTTTTTGTACGCGCGGATCACGTAGACCGCGACTTTGTCTGTAGCTGCTGCTGCGCTGCTGTCACTGCAGCGTATTTGAGTTTATGTTTGTGTGTGTGCGTGCGCTGCGCGTTTACTTTTGATTACGTTTAATGTTTCGTTTCATGCTTTTATTTAATCGGAAAAGCCCTAAGAAAACATTAATATTTTATTGTTTTTTACTCTTTGCTTGCTTTTGTTGCTTCAACGTGAATTTATACAAATTTTCACTTTTTTTCGCAGCTTGCGTTGACGTCAACGTCGTCGTTTTCGTCAAGCACACTCACTACGCTGCCGCTGCATCTTCAACACACATTCAAAGTTTTTCCCTAAAAAGCACATAATTTGCCACTTTTATTTAATATTATTTCAACACTAGATCGCTTTTTTTTCAATTCGATTTACTATTGAAATTAAAAATTTTTCTTTTTCGCCTTCGTCGTTGTGGTCGTCGTCGACTGCTGCGACTCGTCGTCGTCATGAATTTTTGTATATGTCGTGATTTTAATTGTTGCAATTATGAAAAATGTTTAGAGTCAATTATTTTAATCCGTAATGGAGTTTTCACAATATTTGAGCTTAATTAATTAATTTTTATGCTGCTGAATGCGAAGTCTGAAATTTTCTTTTTACACGACAAACGAACTTTTTACACCAGGAAAAAGTGAGTTAAAAACCACACGAAGAGGCGAATCGAAAATCTGATTTGCTGTATGTGCAGAGTGGACGGAAAAAAAAACACACATACACGGTTGCAGATTTCGTAACCTTGCAGCAGTTAATACTTTTGGTTGACGGGAAGTGTTGCTGTATAGAAAAGGTAGCCATTAATGCGATGAACAATCAACGAAAATTTTTTAAAAACTCGCATATCCCAATAAATTTTTATCAAAATAAAGCAAAATACACATGAGACTACAATACATTTTCAGAGGATGATGAGTTTTGGCGGATCATATTAAGATTTGGTGTTGCTGAGATATCTGAGCTTAATTTTTTCATTTTAAATATATGAAATAGCCTTATGTGAACTTCACATCATTTGACATCTATCATATATACTTGCTAGTAAGTATTTGTTTGTATGCATTTCACAGGCTTCTTAATGGCTTGATGGACTAAAATTTAATTATTTAGGTATTTTCTAATGCTTATCAAGCGGCTTGAATATGCAAGGGCTTGATTGACAATCTTTTGCAATTAGTTTGTTTTCGCTGTAAAAAACTTGGACGACAAACAATTTTTGGCAGAGTTTATTGAAATTTATCGAGATTTAACCAGTTTGTGGGATTTTCGTATGATAGGTAATGTCTTTTTTTAAATCACTCATTCATCTAAACTGTTTTCTTTTTATTTTTACGTTTTTTAATGCAACTTGCTATATTTTCTTGCAATATACCTGATGCAATCGTCTGTGTACCTCTTCGCACGTTTGTATTTCACGAAAAATAACAAAGAATGAACATTTTTTTGTTGTGATTGTTTTGTGTAAGTAATAGCATCAATCCACACGTACACCTGCTTGATGTCTAAAGATGATTGCAAATGATAAGATAACAAAGTTGTCATATGCAATTTGTTAGAAAATTTTAAAAAATGAAAGAAAAAAAAATCACCACACAGTTTTAATGTGCAAATAAAAATATTTATTAGAAATCTAAAGCTATAATTTCAATCGGACCACTAAAGTTTAACAGATCTGTGTGTGGAGATGAATATTTTTTTATTATGACATTTTCATTCGAAAAAGAATAGTTTTTAGTTTTTGGAGCTTACTCCTTTAAAATCAATTTCATATATAGACCATGGTATGCAAATTATATAGCGAGGGAAATAAGCGTTATGTTTTTTGTCACTCATTTAGTCACTCTCCGCTCAATGGTAGAAGTTTCGTTTTGACAGTTATGGTGCTATGCGTAGAAAAATCCCTATGCGTAGAAAAATACCAACAACAAAGAATTACCATCAAATACACACACAGCATAGTATAAAAGAAGTTTTCTTTCGAAATTTTAATAATAAATATATTTAATTGATATGTAAAGTTATTTATGAAATCATCCCCTATACCACGCATTGCTTGATCGTTTTCTTTTCATGCGTTTGTATTGCGAGAGTTTCAACAAACTCCATGTTGGCCTCTTATCTTTTTATGGTCAGCTAGCACAGCACAACAAAAAATTTTGTTTTTGTGTGTTTAAATATGTGCGCTTTCGCATCGAAGTCGTTGCTCATAGATTGTATTAAAGCACCCTTTTTTATAAATGATTGGTAAATTAGAAATCTAGCAAGTTTTATTTCATTGCAATCAGTTAAAAATTCGTCGAGTTATTTAGTTTTAAATTTTAAGCATTAATACTTCTGTTAAAAACAGCACAAAATCGTTGTTTTTCATGCTGTTTCATGCTGTTTCATGCCTGAACCGGCTTATTCGCAAATACGAACAAGCACAACATAGTTATTTTGGTGATTTTGTAGTTAAATAAAAATACATCAAATTGAACAACTCGACGAATATTCAACCGATTTCAATTAGCCAAATTTTTTTATTGCTATGACAATGGGGCATTTAATACAAAATATGTCCACTTAATATAAATATATATAAACAAATTTTTAATTGTTTCATCACACCGATGAAGGATTACACTTAAGTGTTTGTGAACAATTTTTGAAAGAAGAAGTACTAGATATCGTATAACCATTGATGCGATGTTTGCACTATTTGTAAATCATGCAACTTCCGATGATCCCGTATCATATTTAAGTTACCACAAACCTATTGTTACAGTATTTAATAATGACCTTACTATCAATAAAGTTAAAATTTACAAAGTATACAATCCTTTCAGTAATATAAGACTTTATGTACATCTCAAATTTCAAGGTAATCGATCTAGAGGAGCAAGCTGCAGTTGCGCGTTGGAGCTGATACGCACACTTTATTTTTTAAATAAAAAACGACAAATTTATGAAAGTCAAGTTAAATATAATTTTTTTACCTCAATTCTTCTCATGAAGTGCAAATATCTTTTCTGTGAGAATCTTTACAATTCACTGAAATAAATTGAAACTTATTTAAAATGCATAAAAGAGAGTAGCCATACACTTACAGGTTTCGCTGAAAATTTGATAGCAAGCACTTGAACACAAATTTGTTAAAAGTAAAAAAGTTTTACTTTACGGGCCTATTTTGCTACGTTAATATATTCCTTTTAGTATTGAGTTGATTGATTTCGATTTAAAACTATTTGGGTTCAATTGTGTATACTTTGTTCAATATCAAATTCTTTGCAAACAATGTCAATCTATAAGTAAGTATATATAATAAAATAATTAGCAAGTTATATTTTACCAATAGGGGATTCAGACGATACTACATGTTGCCACGCAAGGCAGGACAAGTCTGGTATTTGACCATTCGAAAGCTCAAAACAGTAGACGGACAACATGTTATCTTGCAATAAAAAATTTTTTGATTTCAAGGCCATCACACCAGGCTTGACAATATGAAGAATTGTCTGAACCAGCCTATTTAATGTAATAGCCTTATAATTTAACAAGCTAAATTTTTGTCTTATTTTAAAAATATTTGCTTTTGAAGTTTAACATCCTTCCTAAACATTCACATCTTCTTTCCAAAAAAAGCTATCTAACGAAAAAGTAGTAGAAAAATATTCAAAGTATATCCCTTTCGTCCTTCAACGCTCTTCCATAAAAATATAAACTTGCTTTGTTTTGATGTTGTTAAGTGGGGTGGTTGAAGGTAATACATGAGTACTAAGCAGTCTAAAAACATACATTTTATGCGCATGTGCAATGTTTGAGTGAGAACATTTTACTTTGAGTTGAAGTAGTTTTTATTTGTATAAAAGAATGAGCTAAAGCGGCACTATTCGATGCAAAATTTGCTCGTATTTAAAGATAAAGGGTTAATTTATACCCTCATTCATGCCGAGTAAGTTTTTAGTAAATACTCCGCTTTTTAAACCCAAATTGAGTACTTTTTGTCTGCAAAAAGATGTGTTTAATAAACAGTTCTCTGGCAAGGAGTCCGCCATATTTGTTTCAAGCCGGAAGCGTAGCTTGCAAAACTGAATACAAAAGTAGTAAAAAATTAAATAATACTCGAATTTATCTGTACTTGGACAAAAATTTGTAATTTATTTATTTATTTATTCTATTGAAAAATTTTTTATTTTGTTGAAAAATTTATTAAAAGTCGCAAAAAAATTGAATTGAATTGGACAATATTGTTGTTATATACATAACAATTTAATGGTAGAAGTTTTTGTTTCCATTTTATTTTTAGACGCTTAAAAAAACTAATTTTTACAATTACGAAACATCTTCAAATTCCACATTGTTCGGTTATCCATACACGCACGGCTGATACGCGCGCGAATACGGCCGGACGGTTAGCCAAAGCGCAGCCATATCCCCAGGAAACAATGCCGACTAAAGTGCCATTGTGTACAAGTGGTCCACCAGAATCTCCGTGACAAACATTCCGACCACCCTGGACGTAACCAGCACAAATCATGCGATCTGTTATACCACCATTGGCTAAATTGCATTGTTGCTGATTGACTTTGGGCACTGTAACGGCACGTAGCACTAAGTTTGACTCTAGTGGATTAAGTGTCAGGCCCCAGCCGGATACAGTTAGTAGTGTATTATCAGGTACATTGACAGAAGCGGCAGGTAGACGAACATATCCACTTACTATATCTGTGTTATTGTAATTTCGGAGTTCCAATATAGCAAAGTCATAGTCGAATTTATCTGACCTATATAGTGGATGGCGGATCACCTTAGATACTCTTACAAGCAGGCCACCCTGATTTGAGGAAGTGGAGCCAATGCGTACGTATATGTTGGAGTTTGAGGCGCAGTGTGCGGCGGTTAGGACAACTTGTTTGGATATTAAGCAACCGCCACAGAAGTGATATTCACTCTGCAGCGACAGCTGATATGGAATCTGCTCAATGCTGATTTCTTCTCCACCCACAATGCGACCGTCTAAATGTGGCCTACTGGATTCCACCGTAGCTGAATTAACGCCCCCACTGCAAATAATGCTTAGCAGCAACAATCTAGGAAGCGATGCGTAAAGTTGAGTCATTCTGTTAGGTTCACAAAGACTGAATGCACGTTAAGGATAAAGCAAGACTTTTATAGAAGATCTTTTATGGTGCAAAAATTGGAATGGCATTGAAATCATGGTCTACAGTTATTATGGTGTTTCAAAATTTATGACTGCATTTGTTATCAAGTCAACCGATAAGCCAGTTGACCGTAAAGTTCAAAGAATTTTGATAAAACAAAATTCTGTAATGCTATCTTTTGAAGGTTTTGATAAAATGTCTGGAGTGATTAAAGTTGGTGGCTGGATAAATTACAATTTCCAATAGTAACTATAATACATAAAAAAATAAAAACAACCCTACGTTTTAAGAGAGCAGTATTTGTTAAATAAGTACGCTTATGGCATGGAGAAGGTTAACAGTCGATAAAGACGTTCATGATTTATAACTTTAAGTTTGTGCATTTATGTTTTCAAGATATGCGTAATAATAATTTGACACAATATAGGTTATAAGGAAATGCTATACAAAATGAGCAAAAAGTCTCTCAAAATTGTGAAATGTTCGAATTTTTATAATCTGGAAAACAAAATAAAATACGCAATCGAACTACCCAGCAAACCAAAGTTGACGGCTTTGTCGATATTCCGCCGAAAGGCCTCTGCCCATTTACGACACATAACGAAACTAAAATATATAACTACCCTGTGTTCTTATGTATTCATGCACACTAACCGGCGAAGAAACGGCAACGACCAACGAAAAAGCCGTTGGCTATAAAACAAAAGAGTTCTGGGGGCGGATTCTCTAACTGTGGAAAATAAAGTGTTCATAAAATTCAGTGAAGAATCTAAGTATGCGATTCTGTAACTGTATGAAGTGAATTCTTGTCAAAAAATGTACACAATGAACAAAATTTATTCACTGAATATTTTGCGGTGAAGATTTAAATTGAATGCTGCAAAATGGCAAATAAACTAAAAAAGAGCATATAAAAAGCGAATATTGGCTGAAAGAGCGGTAATGTGTTCTGAAGATTGAAAACGATGTGCTATGTCGTTGAAAAAATCCTTTGGAAGTTGCTGGGGAAATCGGTACAACTCCATAAATCGTTCATCAGCTACATTGTATGGATTGAGGTTATCTCGTAAGTTCCTTCGAACAATAATTAAGTAATTCCTATTAAATTAAGGAAGACTTTTTGTTAAACGCATATTCTTAAGTGTTTAATACATGCCTTCTTCTATTTCTCAAACGACGTAAAAAATTTATGCGTAGAAGTAAGCTCATTTTATTTCATAAATTCTATGATTTTGTAACCGAAAAAGTTTTGCATTTTTTTTCCTTTCTTTTGTTTAGAAATATTAGCTGTCAAATCCAATTCAGCGCTTTGAAATTTTCATTCAGCTACTTTGCTTTTTTCATTCAGCACAGTGCTGTTCATTTGCACTTACAGAATCGCATGGAATGCTAATGTGAACACTGCGCATGAAAGTGAGTTTTTTTATTTTGTGTTCACTGAATACTTCTCACAGTTACAGAATCCGCCCCCTGACCGGCTTGCCGTTTCGTTTCGCCATGTGCCGTAAGAGGGCAGAGAACTAAATTTGTTACAATTTCGTTACAGCAAATATCTTAACAGTTTTAATTTTCATACGAATTTATATAAAATTTCATAATGTGCCCGTTTGTACGATATATTTAATTTGTTTCAAACTGTCTGAACAAAATCGTAACTAATTCGTAACATTTTCGTTAATATTCGTTACGAAATCGTTACATTTAATTTCTTTCGAACTGTCTGAACAAAATCGTAACAAATTTGTAATATTTTCGTTATAATTCATTATGAAATCGTTACATTTCGTTGCAAAATCGTGCAAATTCGTAACCATTTCCTTAAGAATATTTTGTAATCCTTCCGATTTCAGAATTCGTTGCGAAATCATAAAGAATATTGTATGAAGGGGTTGACACGACTTTGTAACGAATTTTATAACGATTTCATAACGAAAATGTTACGAATAAGTTGCGATTTTGTTCAGACAGTTCGAAAGAAATTAAATTTTACTCTGTTCGCACTTCAATATATCGTACAAATGGGCACATATCGAAACTTTATATAAATTCGTACAAAAATTGAGACTGTTCCGATATTTGCTGTAACGAAATTGCAACGATTTCTTTAAGAGAGCTCAAAGTAGTTACGAATTATTCGGAATTTCGGCACAGTCGTCAACTTTGGTTTGCAGGGCACAGAAGTGATTCAGTAATATTTGAGCTAAAATTTTAATCGCTTACTTTTTAAGATTTTTTATATATGAACTCTTTTATAAGGACTATTTTATGGCAGCAAATCATTCAGCCCGCTTCAAGTAACTGTATCTAACTATTAAAAATTTTTGAAGAGTTGGTTTTTTTAGAGAAGTTATATTATACAGGAGTAAAAGGAAAAGTTTACAAGCGTCAGTTACAAACCGTCATATAGAATCTTCTCTATTCACTTCTATGCACCACCACCATTATATACTTATACACAAACAAGTTGTCATTTTGATCAGTTGTGAAAAATATTTAAACTAAATTTTTAAAAATTTTGTAATGGACACTATTGGATTATTTTTTGTGGACTCTGATGACGAAGTTTGCACTGATATGAGGCAAGATAGAAGAGGCTTAACGTGTAATGCGGAGAATTTTATGGAAATGATCAACAAGGAGTAAGTATTGCCTTAGAAATTTGTATTCTATATGTTTTGTAAATGAATTTATTGAAATATTTCAGTTTTCAACAAAATTTAAGTCTTAAGGATGTTTTTAAATATGCCTTAAGCGAGTTGGTAAGTAATATTGTCCAACAAAAAAGACGGTGCACTCAACGACAAAAATAAGCTTGCTTGTTTCAGATTTTTAGCAGAAGGTAGTTATAAACACGGAATCGGAAAGGACTTTAATGTTAATGTGGCGCAGTTTACATTTTTGTTAGTTCATTTAGAAGTTCTAAACTCTCTGGAAGGACGTCTTTGTTCTAAGTGGATCTCATTACATATGGACAGAGATAAAGAACGTGACGCAAAGAAAAGGTTCTTCCAAAAATATAGTATGCCTGGAATTACAATGGCTGTTGATGGTACTCACCTTTATGGATTGGTACTCAGTGAAAATAAAGGCACCTAAAGGAAACACATTTTTTTCAACTTACTTAGATGGCACTTACAACCGGAAGTTGGTTTTGTCCTGTTGTAAGAAATTGCGCCAGGCATTTTTATTTTGCTCTTGCTGGCGCCAATTGGAAGCTCCAAGTTTCGTCAGGTTGTCCTCTACTTGGTCCTTCCACCGGAGATGCGGTCGTCCTCTTCTGCGTTGACCGCCTCTGGGTACCGAAGCGAATATTTTCTTCGCTGGAGCGTCGTCTTCCATTCGCTCAACATGACCCATACAGCGAAGCCGCTCGATATTTACGCGCTTTACTATGTCGATGTTGGCGTATAGCTCATAGAGTTCATCGTTCCATCGTATTCGGTACTAGCCATTGATGCAGATTGGTCCGTAGATTTTACGATGGATCTTTCTCTCGAACGCTCCTAAAGTCTTTTCTTCAGAGCTGCTCAACGTCCAGGTTTGTGCTGCATATAAAAGGACGGGAATGATTAGTGTTTTATAGAGCGCGACTTTTTTCCGTCGAGAGAGAGTTCTGCTTTTCAATTGCAACTGGGCCAAAAGTAACTCTTGTTGGCAAGAGTTATGCTTCGCTTTATATCTCTACTGATATCGTTGGTAAAGTTTATGCTGGAACCCAGGTAGACGAAATCCTGCACAACCTGGGAAGACGCTGGGACTGTTTGTTTGTTGACTCCAGATACTTCGTCTTATCTGCATTCACTGCCAGACCCAAGCGACTCGACTCAATTTATAATTTGGAGAATGCTGCACTGACTTCGCGTGTGTTATAACACTCTTATAGAATATTATGCCGCTTTGTCTCAGATCAGCAGCTCGAATGATCTTGTCCATAATTAGGTTGAAAAAGCACGATAAGGAATCACCTTGCTTGAAAACTCGTTTGGAAACAAATGGGGGGGAGAGGTCCTCCCCGATTTTAACAGCGCTGCTGGTGTTGCTCAGTGTCATACTGCATTAAAGGATTAATTTTGCAGGTATACCAAATTCAGACATGGTGGAGTATAGGTGATTCCTTATAGGACTGTCGAAGGCGGCTTCGTAATCGACAAAAATCTTATCTTAGAACCCCGCACTCATCCATGATTTGTTTAATTAGGGAAAGTTGATTTAGACTGATTTTAATTGATTTAGTTTTTTTAGTATTTTTTTTTTGTTTAATTGTATTTACATTTCAATTATATTTTCGATTTGTAATTATATTGAATTCTTTCTTATTTTTTAATTGTTTTAACTTTAAATTGAATTATTTTTCACTTGCACTACTTATCATTACATTGTCATTTTTGGTTTAATTGGCCTAAGGGCTTTATTACTATTAAAATTACTATGAATTTAAAAAAAAAAAAAAAATAAAGAGATGATGGGTGTCGATTTGTTACTGTAGGGTCTTTTCCAAGATTTGTCGTAACGTGAATATCTGGTCGGTGGTAGATTTTCAAGGTCTGAAGCTACACTGATAAGGTTCAATCAGTTGGATTACGATGGGCTTCAGTCTTTCACATAATACGCTCGACAGGACCTTACATACGATCTTTAGGAGGCTTATCCTGCGGTAATTGACACAAATGGTGGGATCACCTTTCTTGTGGATCGAGCAAAGTACACTGAGCTTCCAATCATTTGGAATGCATTCTTCCGACCATATTCTGCATAGAAGCTCTTGAATGCACTTTAACAGAGGTTCGCTTCCGTTCTTAAACAGCTCAACGGATAGACCATCGGCTCCCGCGGCTTTGTTGTTTTTAGGCCTTGTATCGCTTTAATGAGTTCATTATAGTCGGGCAGCTGAACTTCAACGCTGTCATCCATAATTGAGGTTTCCTGGATATCTTCTCTATTTGCAGGATTGTTGTCATCATTGCCATTCAGAAGGCTAGAGAAGTGTTCCTCCATAACGTCAGTGTACTCTAGATATTTGTCACTGGAATACCGTTTTCATCCTGGCTGAAAGAGGCCCCGATTTTAAAGCCATCGGATAGGCGTCTTATCTTTTTGAAACATTTTCGGGCCTTTTTTGAGTTTATCTATCATTACATGTTTTATTTCTAAATTCTGTTTTTTTTTTTGTTTTTCCATCTGTTCTTGCAGAATTTTTGTTAACTTTTTTTAGTTTCATAGTTTCGTAATTGTCTTAATTTTGCTTTTTTATTCTTCCACAGAGACCTGCCCTTTTATTAGCTCATTTGAATGTTCAACTTGCCTCCTCTTGTTCACAGCTGTTTCGATTTTCGCATGCCACATCTTGAATGCAGTCTGCTGGCTGTATCAAATCAAATTCGATTCGCTCTTTAAAAATTTCTTCACCTATTTCAGCAGGGCCTGCATTAAGAGTTGAATCAGGATTTCAAAAACTATTAATAGTTTAATCGTTAAACAATTAAACCACCCATTGAAGTGCTGAAGTTCAGCATGCAGCTTACATTTTCTTCTATGGAACTTAGTGGAACTTCTTTAAAAGGGCCACCACCAGTTCCTCTAAGCTGCTGCTTACTTTTGCATAGTTTTTTTTTTTTACACCACATTTGTTGAAATCTGTCCAAATCTAAAGTAAAAAATTAGTGAATGTCAAATGTAACATACAAAGTTACATTACCTTCTTCCATTCTGCGGGATCTTTTTTTAGGAGGCCCGCATGCATTCAGTCAATTCTTCTAGAGCTCTCTGACTGAAACCCTGTGCAATGTCAGTATTTTCCTTCATCTTGTCAACCGGTATCTCTACTTAATTTTTGTTGGTGTACTTTTGCTTCTTATTCCTAAAATAAACCAATTTATAAGTAATTTTTTATAAATTCCAATTTGCGAAGTCGCAAATCTTCCATTTTTGTTATGTTCTAATATTACGAAAAATTCAAGGCTTGATTTCCGTAAAAAAATTATAACGATATAAAACACAGTTGAATATTTGTACTGCGGAATCAACAATGCAATTTTAAATTGCGGAAAAAAGAAAAAAGAGTAGGTAATGCAGTTTTACATGACGGAATCAAGAATAGAAACTGAAATTTCTGCCCGAAAATATTGCAGAAATGCTGCTGAACAGAATTAGCAATGGGGCCCATCGCTTCCTTTAATCCCAAACGGGTTAAATGGCGGCAAAAATCTCTTCCATCTTTCACGGTTTGCAGGTTGATATTTCAACTGTGGCGTCTTCGTTTTGCTTCCTAAGTGTGTGAGCAATCGTCATTTACACTGTTTTATCTCAACATTGAACATTTTAACTCCTTTTACGTCACAATTCCTGTTTGGGTATAATAATGGCGGGACCCAAACGCATATTCCACGTTTAAGGTGGCGACCCCTTAAGTTCAACTTTAAGAGGAAGACTTAGGAGTTTTGGATAAAGTTGCTTCTTAGGCGACACCGGCTCGGCTTGACAGTGTCAGGTTATCGGGCTATGTGTGTTTATCGTTCAAGACGTAGCGCTTGTCCGACGTTACACCTTTCCACTCCCTCGCAGGTCATCCACAGTTTCGCCAGGGACCGCTTATTTGTTAAACTTATTTGCGGCTAATGTTCATATCTGGAGGCCGTTCAATATCTGCAACCTGTGACTCGTCCGGTGGCGTACGGCTAAGTCTCTACAGAACACCCTGATATTCCACGAATAAGCCATGAGCTGTATGAGCTCTACGATTATATTGATGTAGATCAGCGTATAACTGTGTAGCGACTACGCTGGCTGGGTTATGTTCATCGTATGGACGATGAAGCCCTAGCGAAAAAGGTGCTCCAGACGAGGGTCGTTGGTCGACGACGAAGAGGCAGACTATGCCTCTGATGGTGTATCCAATTGAAGAAGGCACCCGCAAAGCAGAGGTGCCTGGCGAGAGCTGATAAGGTCGGCCGAAACCCCAATGCGGGTTGTTATGGTCATCTAAGTAAGTAAGATCATTAGTTTTTATAAATATTTTTGTTTATTATTATTATTAAAAGTTAAATTTTTGGCTAACAATCAGCCCTATTATAAAGAAAATATTCCCGGGAATTGAGAAAGGAAGCTTAAACTTTTCAGACAGAGGATAATGCTTTTAATGATTTTTTTCCTCGCGATCTTAAAAACGATGAATGCATTCACGATGAATGCAAACATTTGTGTTAAATTTTTTCAAAAATTCCGTGAACATTTTTTAAAACACGAAAATTCTCTTTTAAAATTTCGAACGAAATTATATTCTGAATAAGGCTGTATTTTTGCTATAGAGTATTTCGATATTTAAAAAGTATTTTTATAGTACATAGTTCTGCAGAATAAAATTATATAGAAATTTATTTCCAGTGTATAGTTACGGATATTTTTTTCAGATTCCAATGTTTTATAAAGGTTACATACATATATCTTGAATTCAACAAACGGCGATGCGATACCCTGCAGAGATGATTAAATTCTTCTACCTTTTATTGATTGATGTTTATTATTTGCACTTCGATGAATTTAGATATTTTTCCATAGGCTGAAATCCTGTAGTTTTCTTAATCCATACAAGAAATTTATTATTTGCAGGCATATTGAACGATTCTTTGAATTCAATGCCTCTTTCGTTAGCAACGCGCTCTAGATCAACGATATCCCGAATGCCCCATTCAGGATTACGAGTACGCAACGATTTGTCGAAATTCACATTACTTTCAGGTGTCAAGACACCGTTTAGCGCGTATGGACCATAGGTAAAGATCAAACCATTAGGTTTTAGCAAAACCGCAGCAGCACTAAAAAGCCCCACAGAACAATTCCAGGGCGAAATGTGGAGCATGTTGGAATTGAACATATAGTCATAGGAGTTTGGTTGCAGGAATGGCGAAGGCTCCCATTTCGAGTAATCCACACAGATGTCAACAAGCAGCGGATCACGTATATTTTTTGTTACACAGTCTGCGGCATAGGCGCGGATGCTGGCGAAATTTATGGGATCGATATCAGTGGGTTGAAATGTGATGTTGGGAAAACGTGCCGCAAAGTAGCCGGCGTGTTGTCCGTAACCAGAGGCAATTTCCAGAAACTGTTTCGGTTGCGAATGCTCCACTTGGTTGCGTATTACTTCAGCGATTGGTTGTTGATTGCGGTCTGTTGCGTAATGTGTGCGCTTAGTGCCTTGCAGTGTACTGTTTATTAGTGACATATTTTTTGTGGTTTTGATAAGAGTGGCAGTAGGTGCACAGTGGTGGGCCAGCGGATGGACATTGAAGAAAAGTTTAAAAAGTCGAGATGAGTTTCTTTTGTAATCAAAAATTGTGTCGATTGGTGAATACGAAAAAATTACTTTTTTGCTTGCTTACCTCATCATCTTGAGCTGTTATTTTGTTTGCGGACTACAAGGTAACTTATTATACTTGTTTGGAATGTGCGATGAATTCTATTTATTTAATGGAATTGCAAGCAAATTTAAAAATTCTGTGTGAAAATAAAAACAGAAATTTGTCAACAAATAATTTTGACACACGAAAATTTAAGAGTTCAACTGAAGTTGGCAGCGCCAGGCATTTGACAGTGGATGCCTTAAGCAGAGACATGAACCAGAGAAAGTTGAATTTTAAAGTACACCCTGTAGTAGGGGCAATGGTGCTCTAAAAACAATTGCGCCTAAAAGGAAACTACGCTATTTAAATTTTCATGCACCAATTTGAAGTAGCTTTGAAAACTTCTTCTTATTGACAGGGTGTAGGGATGCTTTAAAGTTTAAGTTGTTCAAGTTTTCTTGAGGTGAAGAAACAGAAAACTTTAGCAAAGAACGGAACCATAAAATTGAATTTTGCTTGATTTTACCCTGCAGGAAAATCAACTAATTTAAAAGTAGTTGATAAAGTAGTTTTTTGTCAACCACAACTAGTTGAAATTCTGACTTTTTTCCATAGAACAAACTAACTTATTTTGTATGGCGATGTCCGCTAAATAAGTCAATTGACTTTCGTCTGCATATATTTTCAACTACTTGTTAAATTAGTTATATTTAAATTATTTTTTTAATTGCTTTAAAATCAATTGAAAACTATTACTGATGGCCAAGTTAATAATATTTGATGAAATAACATGGTTAAATATATATAAGCTTGTAATCTAATAAAAATTTGCAATTAAAACATGTCATGTAATTCAAAGTAGTTTATCAACCACTTGTTTTTAAGTAGTATTTCAATTACTTCATATATAATGCAATCTAAACTATTAAGAATTGAAGTGGATGCCGCCTTAATATAATTCAAAGTAGTTTATATACTAATTTATTTTAAATTAGTTTTTTAATTAGTTGATTTTGAAAACAAGTTAGTTTGTTCCTATAGGGTTAATTCTATTTTATATACATATGTACGAGTATATGAACCGTTATGACGGTTTATACGGTTAATACACACTTGGAAAATTGGTTTAAAATTTTTTAAAACGAAATAGGTTTAAGGGAGGTTGTAGGCAAGAGCAGTTAAAATCAAGACAAATTTTAGAAGATGCTTGCTAAAAAAACGTATTATGTATGCAAAAAATTCCATTTGCTTGTTAATTTAAAATCATTAGTTAAAATTTTTGTTTTTCTTAAAGCTTAGTACGCTGTAGGAACGAAAATTTTTGGGCATATAATTCTACATGCGAAATTTTGGTGTAGAGTCCAAATTTTTTAAGTGGAGAAAAATCACTTAATAAACTAAATAAATTTGTTTAATAACAAATTCAACATCAACACATACTTACTGCTTTTTTATTGTTGAATGTAAAAATTCCGCGGCAATTAAATGTACGGGCATATAAATACCAGCGAAATTCTGACATTTTAACTCTCCACACATGGTTGTGAACTTGGCTACACTGAACAAATTTTTTCCCTCAACAGCGTAATACCTAGCGAAAAAAATTCAGCTGCCTGTTCGCCGTCAAAAAACTCAATGTAATTCTTATGGGAATTTTGGTTTCGTTTCTACAGCATACTGAGCTTAACATAACATATATAAAATAGTAAAAAGATGAAGTGGGTGTCCTTAAAAAAAAAGAGGTGAAAAATCAACCCACATCATAGCGCGACTCCAGATTGTCCGAAAAAAGAAATACATTCGAAAATATGGTAGACCTATGAATGCATATCTTTTACTGAAATATAATGAGTATATGAAAAATTAAGAAAATTATAAATCGTAGAAAAAAAAGGCGAAAAATGTACGAATTTTTGCGTTGCGTGTAAAAACTAGACAAAAAATTATTTAAAGGCGCTCTTTTTGTTAAAAGATGTGTAGGATAACATTACAAACAGATTAAGAAATAAAAAAAAAATTAAAATCGTTCGATTAGTTTAATTGCAGTAGTGCGGGCCGTTTTGAAAAAGTATGTTTCAAGAAAAGCTCTTTTAAAGCTTCAAACTTTAAAAACATCAAAGCGGTCAAGCTCCAATAACAATTAAATATTTTCGTTTTTACAAGGTATAGTTTACATAGCATAGAAACATTTCATACACACATACAATTTTACATACACACATACAGCGAACATCACGCGTTTTAACAGCTTCTTCTGGTTTGATCGATTGGCACTCTGGCGCACCGGATTTTAAGCTCTGTAGACCAGAGTATTAAAAGCGGGATGGATTTTAATTGAATAAAAATCAATTAAAAAAAAAAAATTCGATTTCCAAAAAATTGTTTTCCTAAACCCTCCCTTAATTAAACGATTTAAATGTGTTGAATTGTACCAAAATCATTGACTTTCGTCTCTACATCTCTGACCTAAAACTACGCTGCACTCCCATCTCTCTTTTTCAATCTCTTTTAAGCACTATTAATGCAGTTTAAATACCTTCGTACCTAATGCTCTATTGTGGTTACCTACCTACACATATGAGTCGGAGTGCACTCGTATGTGTGGGTGTTTCTGTGTCTATATTTCTGTCTATTGACTCTTGCTCTGAACTCGCTTGCAATTTGATTCGATTCGATTTGAACTGAGCTGAACTGAACGTGAACTTGTTACGAATTCTAGTAAAGAATATAATTGAACTTTTCTTGGCTAGTTTTGTTGTTGCTCCTACTGTTTGTGTGTGTGCTGTACCTTTTGTAATGTAACTGGTTTTTTGTAATTTCCAAGGTATGAGCACCACCAGAACAATCTGATGCATCAGTGTAATGAAATCCGGCAGCACTCCATTATTAAAGCCACTTTCGTTGTGCAAACATTGGCATTGGCAGCATTGGCTGTATTGACTGAAATGGTCGCATATGCCACTGAGTGAGTGAGATAACAGAGTTCCACAACCAGCGTGAGCATGGAAAAAATTCTTAACATTATTTTTATGTAAAGTTATACAAAATTAACTAAAAAACTAGTAAGAAATGGAGCTTCGGCAGGGTACCGAAGCTAAAATAGCCCCCGTGGCCGTATTGAAATATATTCGAAGTCTTTAGATACGACAGACAGGATGACATTCAGTTTTATATATTTACCAAAGTTTTCCTCTTTTGATGACGTTACTTTGTATGGGAGGTAGGCGTGGTTTTCATCCGATTTTGTCAAATATCATAGTTATGGTCTACATTAAATATCAAAGTCTATGTGGAAGATTTCAAAACCTTTCTTTAATTTGAGCAGATTTTTAAGAGATTTTACGGTTATTATATAAAGCCACTTTGTATGGGAGTTAGGCGTGGTTTTCATTCGGTTTTTCCAAATTTCATAGTCAGGATTTATATTGAAGATCAATGCTTACGTGCAAAATTTGAAAGCATTTCTTTAATTTTTGTAGATTTTCAAGAGATTTAACTGTAAAAATAGGTAGGAGGTGGTTTTCATCCAATTTGGCTTATTTTTGAACTTGATCTTAATTTTTTAAAAAGAAGCTTATATTTTGTATTTCATTGCGAATGAATATGTTGAATCTCAAGTAAATTTACATCATTATCTTAGTTTTTCTTAAAAAAAAAGATCACATTTTTGATTTTATTATTCTCATTTGAGACTTCAAAGGGAACAGGGGACGAACCTTCACATGGCAACGTGTCTGACTGCCTCAACCTGGCGAGGCCAGCATTATCCATGTCGAAATCGTACCAAGTCGACTCAAAACGCCTCGTGGTGTTCCCTGGGCAACGGAAAACTGGCATCCGTCAGTTAATTTGAGCGGCGGGTCACCTGGCCTTAAATAGGTTGTACGTTGGGCTTGAAGCCCACCACTTAAAAATATATTTCAATGAAAGGTACATGAATAAAGATAAAACTGATCCCCAAATCTGATGGCGACTACCGCAAACGAAAAACTCATAATGATTTACGGATATGCACTTGGAATGTCCGATTTGGGAGGTGCCTCTATCCAACTGATTGATATCTTGGAAAGATACAAAGCTGATATCACTGCAAGCCAAGAAATGCGATGGAAGGGACAGGGTTGCTCTCGTCAAGCATCCTGTGATATCTACTACAGCGGGTGATACAGGTGATATCTACTAAACATCTTTGGTCCAACAGTCGGAAAGTTCAGCCTCCACGACAACACCTCCGATAACGGAATGAGGCTGATTGACTTCGCCGCAGCACAAAACATGGTCGTTAGTAGCACTAGAACCAAGCATGTTAATATTCATAAGGCCTGGCTCTCCCCTGACCAAAAAACGCGCAACCAAATTGATCACGTTTTGATTGACGGAAGGCACTCTTCCAGGGTATTTGATGAACGCACGATCCGTGGTGCTAACATAGACTCGGATCATTATCTTGTCGCAGCTAAGATCCGTACACGTCTGTGCGCTGCAAAGAATGTGCGCAACCTTACACAGAGAAAGCTAGACGTCAACAAGCTGGAACCAAAACGGCCAGCCGAAGCCTTCGCCACTCGACTCTCACTCCTGCTTCAAGAAAGCACTCCTCCGATCGACGATATTAGCGCGCAGTGGGCACACATCTCTCACTCTATGCGTGTGGCTGCCGAAGAGGATATTGGCTACCACCACCCCCACCGAAACCAGTGGCACGACCAAAAGTGTCGCGACGCCACTGCAGAGGAAGATGCCGCCTACAAAGCCTCCCTGTAGTCGGTTGTAACGCGTGCTGCTAAGGAGCGATACAGAGAGAATAGGAGGGATGAGAGACGTCTTTTCAAGCGGAAAAAAGAGAGGCAGAATAGTGCGAAGATTGAGAAGTATGGTGACAGTAACGAGGCCCGAAAATTCTTCGAAAATATAAGACGCCTGGCCGATAGTTTTAAAACCGGGGCCTCTTGCTGCAAGGATGAAAACAGAAATCTAGTGACAGATATCCAGAGTACCCTGACGTTATGGAAGGAACACTTCTCTAGTCTCTGAATGGCGATGATGACAATATAATGAATTCTTGAATAATGAAGTCTTGACAGCAATAACACGGCTTAAGAACAACAAAACCGCGGGAGCCGATGGTCTACCCGCTGAGCTGTTTAAGAACGGAGGCGAAGCTTTCTTTAAATGCATTCATGACATGGTCAGAAGAGTGCATTCCAAACGATTGGAACCTCAGTGTATTCTGCCCAATCCACAAGAAAGGCGATCCCACTATTTGTGCCAACTACCGTGGTATAAGTCTTCTAAATATCTCATATTATATCCTGTCGAGCGTATTATGTGAAGGGCTGAAGCCCATTGGGCCTTATAAGTGTGGCTTCAGACCTAGAAAATCTATCACCGACCAGATATTCACGCTACGACAAATTTTGGAAAAG
This sequence comes from Coremacera marginata, assembly GCA_914767935.1. Classification (NCBI taxonomy): domain Eukaryota; kingdom Metazoa; phylum Arthropoda; class Insecta; order Diptera; family Sciomyzidae; genus Coremacera; species Coremacera marginata. The sequence goes on along the minus strand of OU612045.1, from coordinate 181,659,277 downwards.
ACCCTAAAAAAACAAATCGACACCCATCATCTTTTTGTCGACTACAAAGCCGCCTTCGACAGACCAATAAGGAATCACCTATACTACACCATGTCTGAATTTGGTATACCTGCAAAATTAATCCATCTATGCAGGATGACACTGAACGACACTAGCAGCGCAGTTAAAATCAGGAAGGACCTATCCCTCCCCATTTGTTACCAAACGAGGTTTCAGACAAGGTGATTCTTTATCGTGCGACTTTTTTAATCTAATTATGGAGAAGATCATTCGAGCTGCTGATCTGAGACAAAGCGGCACAATATTTTATAAGAGTGTTATGCTGATGATATTAATATCATTGGTCATAACACACGCGAAGTAGTGCAGCATTCTCCAAATTAGAAAAACAGTCGAAAAGTCGCATGGGTCTTGCAGTGAATGCAGTTAAGACGAATATCTGGTGTCAACAAACAAACAGTCCCAGTGTATTGGCACCCACGTCACTGTTGACAGCACCTCCTTCGAGGTTGTGAAGGACTTAGTCTACCTGGAATCCAGCATTTACTCCACCAACGATATCAGTGGCGAGATAAAACGAAGGATAACTCTTGCCAACAGGTGTTACTTTGGGCTCAGTAGGCAATTGAGAAGCAGAGTCTTCTCTCAACGAACAAAAGTTACGCTCTATAAGCCACTAATCAAGCCCGTCCTGTTAAATGCAGCACAAACCTGGACGTTGAGCAGCTCTGATGAAAAGACTTTGGGAGCGTTCGCAAGAAAGATCCTTCGTAAAATCTACGGACCAATCTGCGTCAATGGTGAGTACCAAATACGATGGAACGATGAGCTGTATGTGCTATACGCCGACATCGACAGAGTAAAGCGCATAAAATTCAAGTGGCTTCGCTGGCTAAGTCATGTTGAGCGGATGGAAGACGACGCTTCAGCGAAGAAAATATTCAATTCGGTACCCAGCGGCGGTCAACGCAGAAGGAAGCAAAAAGTAGAGGACAACCTGATGGAACTTGGAGCTTGCCACTGGCGCCAGCAAGCGCAAAACAGAAATGGCTGGTGCAAATTCTTACACCATGCGAAAGTCGACTTACGGTTGTAAGCGCCACCTAAGTAAGTAAGTAAGCAAGTAAGTAAGTAAGTAAGTAAGTAATTAAGTAAGTAAGTAAGTAAGTAAGACCTTTCGTATTAAGAAGTTTCTCAGGCTTTGAGATCCATCTCGATGAACGAGATCTTATTAACGAGTAAAAGACTTTCTATGCTTTAGCAGCTTACAGTAGCTTACAGTAGCTTATAGAAGCTTAAAGCAACGAGTAATTGCTTAAAAAAATTGAGTCAGAAGTAATTTCTCACTTATATGCATGAGACTCATTGACTTAAATCTTTAAGCAATTTGTCGCAGATTTTTTTGGCGAGTTCGCCTGACTAATATGCTTTTTAAAAGCATATTATTTATATTTTATCTCCACGTTTTACCCGTTTTTGGCCCGTAAAATATTATTTGTCGTGGTTAAATTGTTTTATTTTGGAATTTTGACTAATATTGACATAGGTAATTTTTGTGTTTATTGCTGGTACTGTTTTATTTTTTATTTCAGAGATATCTCTTTTAGAACATGCTGCACCTTTATTTATGACGAAATTTTTTTTTTGAACTTTAAAAGTATTTTAAAATATTGTAAAATGTTTTCAATAAAAACATAATAAAGTTTTTTCTTACAAAAAAATTAAAAAAAAGCATAAATTTTGGTCCTAAAATATGCCGAACAACGCCTTAAAGTGAGAAGGCTGGTCAAGTCTTTATTTTTCAGATCAAATTTTAGGGACTAGTCAAATCTTGATCGTAGATAATATGAGTTACTTCTAGTAACTGTTATTTATAAATGAAAAAAATGCAGTTTTATGAACGTAAGCCATCAAAATGGTTTGTTACTTTTAGGACATAAATCCTTTGGAGCTTCGAAACTAAGCTCCTAATGTAACATGAGTGAATTTAGAAGCTAAACCTTTATTGCTTTAGCTACCAGTTCAATATCCTTGAAATAATTGTTTACAATTTTTTCTATGGTTCTGTGACAATGTTCACTTTTTTTACTCCACTATTTACCGTTCTACTCATTTCTCTCCCTTGTGCTTTGATTCTGCTTATTTGTTAAAAGTTCAATTCGTTTCATTCTTTGTTGTTTTTGTGAACAAATATTTAATGGTTTGCTTTTACAACTGATTCTTTTGCAGTCAATGAATGATGAAATATCAACGGATGCACGTTATTATTGTCATTGTGTTGCATACACACACAGACACACACCAATGCAATTGAAATTTGCTATGAATGTGTGTGTGTATGTGTGTGTGTGTGCCTTGTTTAATTTGTGTCATATTTGTAGTTGTTCAGTACATTTTTTAGGTCAATTGATTGGGGCCGCGCATAACAGAAACCGGAAACAGCTGTCATAGTTGTTTTGAGCAGGCTTTGCCTGTGGGTGCGTCTGTGAGTGTGTGTGAGCGTGTGACTGTAAGAGTGTGTGCACGTTTGTGTTTCATATAAATTCCCACATTGCCATTGAGTGGCTTAAGTAAACTGAATAATTTTCAAAGTTAATTTTTTATATGCTGTGCCGAATTTCAAAAGTTAACAATCATGCGTTCAGAAGCTTTTATTGTGGTTCGTCAAATTGTTCTATAAGACAAAAAGCTTAACTTCAGCTTTAAATTGCCACAGAATGTTGAAATTTCTTTAGCTTTATTTTGAGAATAAATAAAATATATCATTTGAGCAAGAATATAAAAAATTGCATTAAAAAAAAACAATTTGTTTTCCAAAACTTTTTCATTTATAAACCTTTGTCGCATGTTGTTATTTAATTTTCACCCAAATAGTTTGACCGTAAATAACGCAAATAAATTTGAACCTTTCTATTCTTACTCTACTTCTACTCCATATATATATACATCTTCTATGAAACCTGTCCTTAAAATTTACATTTTAGTTCAACTTTTTTAAATGCTATTCAATGACTAAGCAAAAATATCAAAAAACAAAAAAAAAAAAAATAAACTTAAAAATGCCAAAATGCGAATTAGAAACTAAAAGTGGGTGACATTGGCAAATGTATTAAATTCCTAAAACAACACTAATAACTAGAAATATATTGCAAAAGTAGTGCCTGTTGTTGTTGTTGCTGTTGGCATATGGCAAACATTTACATTCAGCATGTGTTGCAGGTAAAAAATGTCAAATAAGAAGAGCTCAAATTACTTATTTAAAATAATATCAAAAATATGCAAAAGTAGCTAGTTACAGCAAAATTTAATTTTCAACAAACTTTTGAAGTAAAAGTTATGAATATGTCGAATATGTTATGTTGAGGCACTATACATAAATACACGCAGAAAAAAATAAATTTATATATTTATCACAACCACATTCTGAGAGGAACATATTATTTTTGGAAATATAATTGTAGTGAACATTGTAACATGGCGTTACGAAGTAATATTTAACAATATTTATATTTTATACTAATTACACACATTATATCTACTTGATAGTATAATATTATTATTAATAATGTAATATTACTGTAAAATTCTCTATAATAAATCAAATCATAGAATTATAATAAGTATATTATAGTTATATTATATCTGTTTGATAAAATAATATTATATTATTATTCATAGAATAAATCATATCATAGAATTATTTAAGTTATACAATCAGCCACAGATAGGCTACACACAACATAACATACACAAAATAACAACAACCACAGCAACTAGCCAAACCAGTAGGCTACCAACAACACGAATACATAAAATAAATGACAAACAAACAACAGTACCAAAATAGACTCTGCGTAAGGGCGACAACAAAATCAATGTGCCCATAGCCAGCAAGCACTATTTGCATACGCATAGGAAAATAGAATATAGTTCGCAAAGGGTTTTCTTTACGAGTCACGTAAATAGAGACCATAAAATCGGTGAAGGCAGCGTTCCTTTCTAGGTAAGCTCACAGTATCTGCCTCGATCGATCGCAAGGTCTTCCTCGAAGCAGAGTAGTAGCCGTTGCCTCGACCGACCGCAAAGTCTCTTCGAGGCAACGGTGAATTGTTCACCGCGGTTTTGCTAGACGGTTTTTGGTATAGTTATATTTAGTAGGGTATACGTTGACTTGTGTTATTTTCTTCTACCTATTTGCCACGTCACTGCCTCGATCGACCTGATGGAACTCGCTACCACGTCCCATGTTCTCTTCTTCTTTTTTTTATTTACCGCGTCACTGCCTCGACCGACCATAAGGTCTTCTTCGGGGCTGCGACGACGGTAACCGCTGCAACGCTTTCTGCTGCGGCTCATTTATTTTAATTACAAGATTTTATAGGAGCGTTCCTTTCTAGCCTTAGCAACTGCTTACCGATTACCGGAGCGCTCACCAACCGAATCCCGAGGTAACTACTGATTACCGAAGTGCTTACCAACCGATTACCGAGGCACTTACTAATTACCGAAGCGATTACCAAGTGATTACCAGTTTCTAAAGCAATTACCGACTACCGCAGTGCTACCAACTTTTGATTACCGAGGCAACTACTGATTACCGAACCGATAACCAAGATACTCACTGGCTACTGAAGCGATTACCAAGCGGTTACCGAGTGCTCAAATACTTACTGAGACACTAACCAGCGCCAGAGAGCTGACCAACCGATTACCGAGGTAATAACCGATTACCCAAGTGCTTACCAACCGATTACCGAGGCACTTACTGGCTACTGAAGCGATTACCAACCGAATACCAAAAGACAGAGACCGTAACCCACCAATACCCACGCCAAATCCTATCGGAGGCTGCTTATTTAAAATACTAAGTTAGTAAATTGTTCAATAAAAGGAGTATTTGAATTATTGGAAAACCTGCGTGTTTTTATTTCAAAATAATTTGTGAAAGTTAGTGGATCTTTCACAGGCTCCTGGTGCGGCTGAGTTTTACCTCATCCTTTGAGAAAAACCATGCCACAACATGTTCTAACAATGAAACACTGAAGCAAAAATTGTTTCAACAATTAAGTCTCATTTCAACACTCATTTTGGATTCTACATTAATTTTCACAACAGTACAATAAAGTTTAAAGTTCCACAATATTACAGTTGAAAAAATCTTAAAATTTATCTGTCATATCCATATTTTTTTAAATTTACCACAAAAATTTTAAAAATGACTACCTCTGGGTCAGAATTTATTCAGAAAATATCAGTTTTGTTTTATTGTGTAAATTAAAGATTATGCTTCCAAGAAAATATTCTTTTGAAGGTTACCACTTAATTACTTAGGTGCCGCCTACGTAGGATATTGCGCCAACCATTTCTGTTCTGCGCTTGCTGGCGCCAGTTGGAAGCTCCAAGCTTTATCAGGATGTCCTCTACTTGGTCCTTCCAACGGAGATGCGGTCGTCCTCTTCTGCGTTGACCAAATATTTTCTTTGCTGAAGCGTCGTCTTCCATCCGCTCAACATGACTTAGCCAGCGAAGCCGCTCGATTTTTATGCGCTTTACTATGTCGACGTTGGCTCATAGCTTATACAGCTCATCGTTCCATCGTATTCGGTACTCGCAATTGACGCAGATTGGTCTGTAGATTTTACGAAGGATCTTTCTGGCGACCGCTCCCAAAGTCTTTTCATCAGAGCTGCCAACGTCCAGGTTTGTGCTGCATATAACAGGACGGGCATGAAGACGGGACTGAGCTCAAAGTAACACTTGTTGGCAAGAGTTATCATTCGTTTTATCTCACCACTGTTATCGTTAGTGGAGTTGATTCTGGAACCGAGGTAGACGAAGTCCTTCACAACCTCGAAGGATGTGCTTTCAACAGTGACGTGGGTGCCAATACGCTGGGACTGTTTGTTTGTTGACACCAGATATTTCTTCTTATCGGCATTCACTGCAAGACCCATGCGACTCGACTCTTTTTCTAATTTGAAAAATGCTGCACTCACTTCGCATGTGTTATGATCAATGATATCAATATCATCAGCATACGCTAGCAGCATAACACTCTTGTAGAAATTGGTGCTGCTTTGTCTCAGATCAGCAGCTCGAATGATCTTCTCCATAATTACATTAAAAAAGTCGCACGATAAAGAATCACCTTGTCTGAAACTTCGTTTGGTAACAAATGGTGAGGAGAGGTCCTTTCCAATTTTAACTGCACTGCTGGTGTTGCTCAGTGTTTCTCAGGATTAATTTTGTAGGTATACCACATTCAGACATGGTGGAGTATAGGTGATTCCTTATTGGACTGTTAAAGGCGGCTTTGTAGTCGACAAAAAGATTATGGCTGTCGAATTGTTTTTCTAGGATCCTTCCTAAAATTTGTCGTAGCGTGAATATCTGGTCGGTGGTAGATTTTCCAGGTCTGGAGCCACACTTATAAGGCGTAATGGGCTTCATTCCTTCACATAATACGCTCGACAGGACATTATATGCGATATTTAGAAGACTTATCTCACGGTATTGTGGATTGGGCAGAGTACATTGAGGTTCCAATCGTTTGGAATGCATTCTTCCAACCATATTCTGCATAGGACCTTGTGAATGCATTTAAATAAAGCTTCGCCTCCGTTTTTAAACAGCTCAGCCGGTAAACCATCGGCTCCCGCGGCTTTGTTGTTTTTAAGCCGTGTTATGGCTGTCAAGACTTCATTATAGTCGGGTATCGGAACTTCAACGCTGTCATCCATAATTCAGGTTCCCGGGATATCATCTTTATTGGCGTAATTGTTGTCATTATCGCCATTCAGAGACTAGAGAGTCTTCCCTCCATAACTTCAGGGTACTCTGGATATCTGTCACTAGATTCCCGTTTTCATCCTTGCAGCAAGAGGCCCCGGTTTTAAAACCATCTTATATTTTCGAAAAATTTCGTTCCAGTCGCCATACATCTCAATCTTCTCACACTCGCGCTTTTCTGCCTCTCTTTTTTTCCGCCTGAAAAGACGTTTCTTATCGCTCCTCTTCTCTCTGTATCGCTCCTTGGCAGCACGCGTTACAACCGACTGCAGGGTGGCTTTGTAGGCGGCGTTTTTTTTTGCAGTGGCGTCGCGACACTCTTGGTCGTGCCACTGGTTTCGGTGAGGGCGGTGGTAGCCAATAACCTCTTCGGTTGCCGCACGCATAGAGTGAGAGATGTGTGCCCACTGCACGCATATATCGTCGATCGGAGGAGTGCTTGCTTGAAGCAGGAGTGAGAGTCGAGTGGCGAAGGCTGCGGCTGTCCGTGTTGGTTGCAGCATGTCGACGTCTAGCTTTCTCTGTGTAGGGTTGCGCGCATTCTTTGCAGCACTTAGAATCTTAGATTCGACAAGATAATGGATTGTGCGTTCATCTAATACTCTGGAAGAGTGCCTTCCGTCAATCCAAACGTGATCAATTTGGTTGCGCATTTTTTGGTCAGGGGACAACCAGGTGGCCTTATGAATATTAAGATGTTTGAATCTAGTGCTACTCACGAGCATGTTTCGTGCTGCGGCGAAGTCAATCAGCCTCATTCCGTTATCAAATGTGTTGTCGTGGAAGCTGAACTTTCCGACTATTAGACCAAAAATGTTTACCTTGCCTTGTGATGGGGGCAGCGCTCGTAAGGGTCTTCAAGTCGTTCGTAGAAAGTATCTTTGATCTCATCGTCCTTGTCCTCTGTCGGGGCATGCGCACATATGAGGCTTATATGGAAGAATTTAGCCTTAATGCGAATTATGGCAAGTCGTTCGTTCACAGGAGTGAATCGCAGGACATGATGCCGTAATCTCTTGCCAACTACAAATCCGCACCCAAGCTCGTGGTTTTCCGCATGGCGATGTAGATGGCGGTGTAGATATCACAGGATGTTTGCCAAGAGCAACCCTGTCCCTTCCATCGGATTTCTTGGATTGCAGTAATATCAGCTTTGTATCTTTCCAAGATATCAATCAGTTGAATAGAGGCACCTTCCCAATTAAGAGTTCGGACATTCCAAGTTTTGAAGATTATGTAATAAAAAAAAAAATTTGATTGTTGAAATTCGATTGAAAATTTGCTGTTATAGAAAAATTGCCATTTCTGATATGTTCTCCCAATCAGAGCCTAATGAACGGTAAACAAAAAAATTTCTCTGTTTTTCACCTTTGAGAATCAGTAAAAATAAACTGTTTTTTTTTGTTGGAAGAACGCTTCTCGTACCAGCAATAGGGACCTGAACGATTAGGTCGCTCGAAAGAAGTTGTCAGGTCAGAAATGGTCTATAAAATTCATGGGATGATATTGGACGATCGGACAATGAAAGTACATGAGGTGGCTGAGGCTCTGGAAATTTGTGTGGTTGGAAATTCACAGTCAAACAGAAATTAATTTCTTGTTTACTTTTTCAAAATTTTTAGATATTCCATTCAATTTTTTCTTTCCTAAAGGTCAATAAAAGTACCTAATAAAAATTATGTGAGCAGTAAATTAAATTTACGCTCTTTTTTATGCGTAACTGACATGAAATTTGAATTCAACGGGTCAAAATACATAAACACACTAGGATCTGACTTTTTCCAAGATAACTTTTTTTAAGAAAAACTATGCACAGATAAATTCTCGTTAACATTTCTGCAAATTTCTATAAATCAAACCTTATTCATGGAATTTACTGGTTTTTCTTATGCTATTCAAACTGATATGACAATCCAGCGGATAACCATCATCATCGTCATCATCATCAACAGCGTAGTCATCATTTAAAAAAAAAAAAAATATACAAACACGACATGACAGCGATACATAAGCCACACACACAGGCACACCTAGGCAAACACACACATGCTCACTCACTCCAACACACACACATATGCTAGAACACGAACAGCAACAAAGCTGACAGATACATTTCGAGTTAGTTCTCGGATATATCTCGGATATAAGGATCAGTTTGCTTTTAGTCCTGTATGTGGTGGAAATAGCAAAAGGAAGTTAAATTGAAACAAACAATATGCGACAAAACACAACCAATAACACACACATACATACTCTGACAGCATAGCTTGGAAAGCATAGCATAGCACAGAAACATGAAATGGCAGAAGATGTGCAGCAATACTCAGTCATTGAGTTAATTTTCCAGTCACGTATCCTTTTTAATCCTGACAAGAATATTATTTCCATAAAATTCTCTTCATGTGCGCTCTTCTTTGAGCTTAATGCGAGGTTTTGGTTACACTTCAGCAGCATAAAATTCGAATGCTTGATGATGCTAGCTCTATATAGTTCAACATTGGCCAAGTTTTGAATATTTTTTTTTTTTTAATGTGTCGTTGTTCAAAAAGTTGCATGAATAACCAAGGAATAACTAAGAGAAACAAGGAAGTGCTTGTTTTTTCTTTTCTGCTGGTTTGAAAGAACTTTTGAAAAATTAAATTTGAAAAATTCAATTTCGTAAAAGTTTAATGGTATTAAAAATTTTTAGCTCAATAATAAAACTTTATGTTTTGATGGAAAATAAATTACTTATGTTATAATTCGATATTAGTTGAATTAATTGAACTGACAAGACTAATGAAGATCGTGCAGCAGATATAAGCAGAAATCTATCAAATTAACTAAATAATTAAACAGAAACTGTCTCGAGTCAATCTTTCTGCTAAATATTATTGAAATTTTTATTTCAGCAACCTTTGATCTGAGTCAAGAAATAAATCAATCAAAACTGGCACCTTTGGGTCAGTTCAAGTAACGCATGTGTACGGCTATATTTTGTTTGAAATCGAAATTCATATTTCGTAGTAATGCAAAATTAGATTTCTGTTTGTTCTTTTATTTCAATTTTGCTAAGCATTCAGTAGAGTTTTTTAGCCAAATTGTTGAGTTACGCAATTCCCTGCAGTTTAATGCTGCGGCACAAAATCTTGTAGCTAAAAGCTTAGATGTTGCAGGAATTTGCTTGTGTGCAATCAAGTTACACACACACACACACACACAATTATGGCAAAATTAGAGTTACTAACATGAGCCAAATTTTTGCTGTTCTTCGGGCCAGCAATAATTTTTCTCGTATTCTGTATACTATATATTTTCCATTGTTTGTTCTGTGTTCTGTTATGTTTTATGTCCAAGACATTTATTCCTGTTGGTTGCCATATTTTTGGCCAAATTCAAAATGTTGTAATTGTGGCAAATAATAGCGTAATTGTTGTTGCTTTTAAAATTGCTTGTTTTGTTGTCATATCAAGTGGGAATTGGTCAAAAGGCAAATTGCAGGCTTTTGATTGTTGACTATAGGCTGCTAAGCTACGTTATATTTATTGCTGTTGTTGTAAGACTCAAGCAAGGTAAGCAAGATATTGTATTCCAATTTAATTGTTTGCTTGAGTTGAGTGCAATTTTTGTGGGCAGCCCTAAATATTTTCTAAAAAATTTAATATATCTTTGGCATCGGCCAGGTATAAATCATGAAATGCTTACATATAAGAATTTTGAATTTATTACTGTGTTTGTTTGGTTTAATTTTAAGCTTAATAAAAATAATTACTGTATATTTATGACATAAGGAAATGCGATGAAAAATTTCACATGACTTTCTAATATGGGTTTGATGTTGTAGGTTTTTGCTACATTTTTCTTCAAAGAGCTCTGATACTTTGAACAACAATAAATTTGGAAATAAAAAAGTAGGCTATGGGGGGGACTGCTGATCGAAGTGAATACTTAAAGCTAAGAAATAACATAGCTGTTATGACTTTCCGAAGTAGCTAGAGTCGGCAAATCAGACGCGTTCTACATTTTTAACTCTTCAATTTATTAATTTATGCGTTATTGAATGTATAAACTGCTATTTTTATAATGTTTGTATATAATATATTTATAGTACAACTACTTTGGTTGGGTAATTGGTAATTGGCTCGGTAATCGGTTGGTAATCGTTTCGGCAATTGGTAATCGGTTGGTAAAACTAATTGCCGATTTCCGAAAAGATTACAAGCCAATTACCGATAGCCGAAGCGATTACCAATCGATTACAGAAGCGAGTACCAGCCGATTACTAATTACCGAAGCAATAATCAGCCGATTACCTATTACCGAAGGCATTACCAACCAATTACCGATTACCTAAGCGATTACCAACCGATTACCGAAGAGATAAGCAACCCATTACCGATTACCAAAACGATTACCAACCGATTATCAATTACCGAAGTGAATACCAACCGATTACAGAAGCGAGTACCAGCCGATTACTAATTACCGAAGCAATAACCAGCCGATTAGCTATTATCGAAGGGATTACCAACCAATTACCGATTACCTAAGCGATTACCAACCCATTACCGAAGAGATAACCAACCCATTACCGATTACCAAAATGATTACCAACCGATTACCAATTACCGAAGCGATAAGCAAACGATTACCGATTACCGAAACGTTTACCAACCGATTACTGGTGCTATTACAAACCTATTACTGATGACTGAAGCGATTACCAACCAATTGCCAACTACCGAAGCGATTACCAACCGATTACCGAACCAACTACCATTTAACGATTACCGAAGCGATTACCAATTACCGGAGCGGTTACCAACCGATTACCTAAGCGTTTACCAACCCATTACCATTTACCGAAGAGCTTACCACCAATCGGTTACCAATTACCGATTGTGGCGGCCGTGGCGCATTGGGTAGAGTGTGTGGCCCATACGCCAGAGAACCCTGTTTCGAATGCCACCTGACACAATAAGTTTTTTCAATTGAATTAATTTTTCTGTTCGGTCTAATTTTTCTGTTTGGCAATCAACTCTCTGCAGACAATGGCAAGCCTCAGAGAGTTAAAGCTGCCATGAAAAGCTTCTTGAGAACATTAGCCGTTCGGAGTCGTTATAAAACTTGTAGGTCCAGTTCTCGATCACTTCTGTTCAAACATTTCATAATACGCACAACACAATTGATCACAAGAAGCTCGGTCAAAGTCCTTTTTAGGGTTGAAATGGTCTTTTCGTTTTTTTTTTTTTCTTTATTTTATTTTCACCTTCAAAATAATCGCCATCCGAGGCGATACACATATGCCAACGTTTTTTTCATTCCTCAAAGCATTTTTGGTAGGTCGATTTCGGAATGGACTTTAGATCCCTCTGCGAATTCTTTTTGATGACTTCAATCGTATCAAAATGTTTACCACCAAGCGACACTTTCAGTTTGGCGTATAGAAAAAAAGTCATACGACGCCCCAGAGCTCCCAGAACTTATGCCTGATGAACTTACGGCCGATAAAAAAAAATGACAAAAAAGCTCAAAAATTTTCCATACCAAATCGGGCATAAACTCCAAGGAAAAAATGTCTATAATTTCTGGCGATTATGCCAATTCTTCAGGTGCTTGTAGCAATATATGTACGGTCTTTTTTCCATATTTTGAAAAGGAAAAAAATCCCGAAAAATAAACTTGGAATTTAGAACCGAAAACCGAATTTTTGTTTAACGAAAATTTAAGAAATTTCAAATTCGTTGTGATAAAGTGGTTTACTTTTATACGGTAGGTATAAAAACAACATTCCGTAAAAGGGCAAATTTTAACATAAAAAAAAGAACCGTTTGGACTTCATCCGGACGTAATCTCTGTGGACCCCTTGTTCATGGAATAACATCAAAAACAAACGGAAACTTTCACTGGGAAAGATTTATTTACTACTTATATCTGCTCTTTTATATTTTGATAACTACTCATATCTGCTCTTTTATATTTTGATAATCTCAGATTGAATCGGGATAACGGAAATTATGCTCGAAAAATTTGCAAAAAAAACCCAAAAAACTGCCTAAAATTTCGGACGTAATTTCCATTTTCTTTCGGGCTTTATTTCCAAACCATTCGGGCATTATTTTCTTCTTTCGGGCTTAATTGCCCTTTCAAATTCAGGCGCTATTTCCGAAATTCAATGCTTCAAAAATTTCGGGCTTTTTTGCCATTTTCTTCGGTCGTAAGCTCTGGGAGCCCACAGAGCTCTCTAAAACATCATGTAAAATGGTGTGCACGAAAATTTAATCTTATTCAGTCGATATATCAAGCTCGCCAGCTTGATATCTTTCATGGCCACACGACCAATTTAGAGCAAAATAGCCTCAATTTGTTTAACATTTTTATCGCTTAATTGTAATTATTGTAATACTTCAAATCTAAATAAAATCATTTTACTTTAGCATATATTTAGGTCATAAAATGCAACCAACAGAAATACAAAAATCGATTAGTATCGACTTGTTATCATAAACATATACTTGAAAAAAATACTTTCGATTATTTAGTTTAGTTAAACAACTGCTTTATTTTGAACTTTTAATATTTTTGTTGGCGATATGTTTGCTAAGAACTCTTGTATGTGGATTATGAGCTGGAGCAGAGATATCTACAAAAATTTACTTTTTATAATTTTATAATTTATGTGAATACAGAGTGCGAGCAACAGCTTTTTGTTAGAAACAAATTTTGCAAAAAACTGTTTCTAAAGCTTAAGAAATGTGTTTGATGTGATTGATAAAAACAAAGCGAAACACACAAATGGTGTGTGTAATAGAGTTGTTAGTAATACGCAATACAGGTACATCAAAACAAACGAAAAGCATTTCAAAATAACAGTTTGCTATAATTAAAAATATTTAAGAATTTATATATCTGTGGCAATAAGTTAAATTAGCTTAAGTCAACAGAAGCAAAATGCTTAAAATTTCACTTATTGCTACTAACTATTTCAATATGTTTAAGTTAGACTTTTCCTTATATGTATCTGCCACTTGGAAAGTTTGTCATGCCAACTTTTCTAATGGCCTTGCACTCATTTTTTATATAAAAATCTTTTAAATAATTTTTAAAAATGCAAATAACTCATAACTAGATTTATCCACTTAAGCGTCTTTTGCTTATTGAAACAGATATGTATTTGTTTTTAGTTTATTTTAGATTGATATAGTCTTTATGCAGTTCTTTTATATCAACCCTATAGGAACGAACTAGCTTGTTTTTAAAAACAACTAATTAAAAAACTAGTTTAAAATAAACCAGTATATGAACTACTTTGAATTATATTAAGGCGGCAACTACTATGATTTTGACATGTTTTAATTGCAAATTTTTATTAGATTACAAGTTTATATATATTTAACCATGTTATTTCATCAAATATTATTAACTTTAGGCCATCAGTAATAGTTTTCAATTGGTTGTTTTAAAGTCATTAAAAAATAATTTAAATATAACTAATTTAGCAAGTTGTTGAAAATATATGCAGACGAAAGTCAATTGACTTTTTTAGCGGACATCACCATACAAAATAAGTTAGTTCGTTCTATGGGAAAAAGTCAGAATTTCAACTAGATGTGGTTGACAAAAAACTACTTTATCAACTACTTTGAAATTAGTTGATTTTCCTACAGGGAAAATAGTTTATCACTTGCTTGTGTGCTGATAAAAATATTTGTTGCTGCGTTTGCTGTCAAGAATTGACGTCTGGTCTTTATTAGATCATGATAAATGTCAGCGTTATCAGGTGGTGGTAACATATAAAAGTGATATATGAGCTTTATTACTAATAATGCTCATATTTATTTAATTATAACGTGTTCCATAAGCAATTTTATAGCATAATCGATAGGCAGATACGAGTTGAAAAAAAAAAAACAGAGGATACATAACATATATGGTAGAAACAGAAAACATCATGATTTCTAGCATTAGAAAGGGAGACAAAGAACAATTTTATAAAGCTAGCGACAAAAGTCGCTCTGTTTCCGGAATGACAAAAATAAACCCTCGTTATCCATTTTATATTACTCGTTAGGGGTGAGTAAATTTTACTAAGGTTGGTATTGTAGGGTTAAGAACCTTTTGTTCAATCTCGATCCTATTTTTTGCAGATATTAGTACAAGTGCATAGGATAATACTCACTCTTGTTCCCCATAAGGGGAAAGTTTTGTAAGATTTCAAAATGTTGGTGTTGTATAGTATAGTAGGTGCCACCACCCGTTATTCAATCTCATTTATTTTTTCAGTTATTTGGTCTGATAATAGTAACAACTCTCTATCATTCTTTCAAAGCAAGTAAACACATTTTTAAAGTTATATGGGAGGTGTCACGTCTTATTTTCTAATATCGTTCATATATTTTGCAGATATTCTGCTTGAGTTCATGTCATTCCGTTCACAATTTTAAAAAACCTGTTTCTATACTTGCCGAACTATCGCATTTTAAAACTCACAGTTGTAAGGCAGGTGCGAAAAACCCAACTGGAATTAAACTCTACCAGATCCTGAAAACCGTATTGTAATCCATCCAAGGGCTCTGAAGTTATTTATAAATACCCCAGAAATAAATCTGGTTAACTTAAGGCGGGACATGAAATTCGCGGCAGAGAAAACAGACCTTGTTTTAAAAATTCATAACTCAGTGAAAAACAAACATTTTTCCAAAATTTTTTTTTAGTATTGTAGAGAATTGAACAAATTACAAGAAAAAAAATTAAAAAAAATATATTTTTCACTCCAACATCGTTTTATAGAGCTCCAAACTGGCGGCAGAGAAAAAAACGGGGCCTCGTGGTTGCAGCGCTGGGAGTTGCAAAAATTGTGCGATCTGGAAAAAAATGACTTTTTTAAATCTTAACAAAATTGTTTATCGTATGACACGAGCTTTTTTTTAAATTTTTTTTCAATTTTTGGTGATGTTCCAAATTTAAAAGTGTGTTTTTCGAAAAAAATATTGACTTTAAAAATTCATAAAAAATCGAAAAAAAAATTAAAAAAAAAAACTCGTGTCATACGATAGCGAATCAAGTTTAAAGAAATACAAAAAAAAAAAAATTTCGTCAAAAAATGAACCCGCTAGCACATGGTTTCGAAATAAACGCGTTCAAAGTTTGTGAACAAAGAAAAAAAAGGTTACCTTCAATCTGCCATGCCTGCTTCGTACTGTATGCCTTGTTATCTTGTCTTATGCTGTTTCTTATAGTTTTTTGCAATTGTTTAGCAATTCGAGCTTCACCCTTCACCCTTCAAGTAGGTACGAAATAACAACCACCAAAAGTCAGGTAGCAAGTAAAACAAATATATACCAGCTGCCGTACGTAGGTAGCGCAAAAATTAAAAATGCGCTCTCACTAATCCGGCTGTAACTTTTGAACCCGTAGGAATTTTTCCATGGAATTTTTTTTCTTAGAATCTTAAGAATATTTACTAAAATACAAAATTATTAAAAAAGTCGATTGCAAAAAACTGCCAATGTCATGTAACACCTTAAAATCATTTTAACTAAATTTCAGGTTAAAATTTGCCAACATGAATCGTTAGGTTAAGATTACCACATGTCACTCAGGTTAATTTAACCAGTTTTTGTGTTTTTAATGGAACTGACAACTGATGTGGTTATCTTGACCAAATTTTAACCAGTTTTTGTAACCTGCTTTGTTTTTTTCCGCTATTTTTTACATATGTATGTTTCTACAAACCACATTCGTCAGGTGAAAATTACGTGGATCAGGTTAATCAGGTGGAGTCTAGATATATACACAAATTGATACACACAGAAATTGTATTTTATGTGTATGCATATGGTATATATTATAGATAAAATATGTATTATATAACAGGTCATTCAATAAATCCGTAGGATAAGTAAGAAAAAAACAAAATTTTGATAAAACTCGATTATATAATTCAACATAGTTGCTTTCGAGAGCTATACTCCTTTTTTAGCAATTTTTCAACTTTTCGATACCACTTAAATAGTACGATTTCTCTTTCTCGTCAAAATAGGCCTCAGTTTCAGCGATTACTTCATCATTGGACTTGAATTTCTTTCTAGCAAGCATTCTCTTGAGATCTGAAAACAGGAAAAGTCGGGGCTAAATCTGGACAATACGGTAGGTGGGTAAACAATTCGAAGGCTAATTCATTCAATTTTGCCATCGTTTTCATCGATTTGTAACACGGTGCATTGCCTTGGTGAAACAACACTTTTTTCTTTTGCAAATGTGGCCGTTTCTTGGCGATTTCAGCCTTCAATCGATACAAAAGTGCACACTAATAGTCGCTGTTGATGGTTTTTTTCTTTTTGGAGATAGTCGATGAATATTATTCCTTTCGCATCCCAAAATACAGACGCCATCACCTTAAAAGCCGACTGTTGGTTCTTTGCTCGCTTTGGATTCGGTTCGTTGACTGCTGTCCACTCAGCTGACTGTCTTTTGGATTCTGGTGTGTAATAGTGAAGCCATGTTTCATCCATTGTCGCATATCGATGATAGAATTCGATTTTATTGCGGTTTAACAGTTCCAAACACTCCTCTGAAGTATCAGTTCGTTGTTGTTTTTGGTCGACTGTGAGCTCACGCGGCACCCACTTTGCACAGAGCTTTCGCATACCCAAATGTTCGTGTAAAATGGTTAAAACATTACCATCTGATATCTTTACAATGTCAGCTAGCTCGTGCACCTTCAATTTGCGATCGTTCATAACCAATTTGTGGATTTTTTTTTATGTTTTGTGGAATAACAGTCTGATTTAGGCGTCCACTGCGCTCTACATCATTTGTGCTGGTACGATAACGTTTTAATTCAGCAATCCACTTTTCTACCATTTGACTCGATGGAGCAGAGTGAGGATAATGTTTATCAAGCCATTGTTTGGTTTCCACTGTATTTTTTTTCATCAAAAAGCAATACTTTATCAAAACTCGAAATTCACTTTTTTCAATTTTTTTTTTCAATAACAATAGTTACACACAAAATGCTATAACTCACGAATTAATTGTCAGATTGTTGTCAAATTTTTATAGGTATCGTTTGCAGGTTGGTACTAAATAAAAATCATATGAAAAAAAATTAAGTAACGCCATCTATGTGTCATCCTATGGACTTTTTGAGCGTACTGTTAGATAAGGATATCAAGGTAGATTTTTGTTAGGAAAATTATAAACAATTATTAGATCTGCTAACATTATTTTTGTTACATTGAAACTTCTACATATTATTCAACATTTCGTCGACTATAAAAGACAAAAAGACCGTTCTGCGGGGGAAAAATGTAGTCATAAATACTCGTATGTAAAAAGTAAAAGTGTAGGCTTAATAAAAAAGTTCGGTTAAAACCAATCGACAGTAAATACTTCAGATAAGAAATATATAATTAAAACAATACTTACAAAACCACTTGTAAAGTGATTTTTTCTATGTGTAACAAGAATATTTTCACAGAAGCAGTTCTTTAGCATTATCTGATACTTAGTATTAATGCTCCACTTTATTTGTTGACATTAGAATTCAATAAAAAAGGTAAAGTTTGTTTGATCCAAAGAACCTATACACAGTTATGGAAAGGCTGAGTATAAAAAAAAAACGAAATGGCCATTTCAGCCCTTGAAATAGCACTTTGACCGAGCTTCTTATGATCAATTGTGTTGTGCGTGTTGTGAAGTATTTGTACACAAATGATTGAGAACGGGACCTACAAGTTTTATGCCGACTCCGAACGGCTTATATTCTCAAGAGGCTTTTCATGGCAATGTTTACTCTCTGAGGTTTGCCATTGTCTGCAGAGAGCTGATGGCCGAACAGAAAAATTAATTCAATTGATAAAACTTTCTGTGTCAGGTGGGATTTGAACCAGGGTTCTCTGGCGTATGAGTCACGCACTCTACCCACTGCGCCAAGGCCGTCACAGGTCGAACATAGGCCAAGCCGAACATAGGTCATTGAAAATTCTTCTCTAGGTTCGTCATGGCTATTTTCTGACAATATTTATTTCGGGTACACAGAACCCGAATGTGAATCACGCCAAAAATCTTATTCAAGGATCAAAATATTCGTATAGAAAATCGTCGGTAAAGATATTCGAGCAAAAAATTTGTACATAAAATCGTCGACGAATATAAAGGGAATTTTCATCAACAATTCTTAAACTTAATAAAATCTCCTGTACTATGTCACTTTTGACAAATGCCATTGAACTTTTACTTTGAAACATAAACAATTTGTCAGAAAATGAATTGGCAGGAAAGGAATTGGTAAAAGGTAAAGGCAAGGTAAAAGTTTATCTTAAGATTTCATTGCAACATTTACAGTTTTTTTTGCAATTTTTTCATATTGTTGTGTTTACAATTATTACCGTAAAGCATTACTCAAAAATAATTTTGAAATGTTTCCTTGATGATATATTGTCAGCTTATTAATTTTTTTGGAGAAAAAGAAGAAAAACAAAAAACGATATTAAAGAACTTTTATAGCAATCATTGACAAATATTTTCAAAAATAGAAGGACTTGAACAATGTCCAATCGTGTCAAGAAATCCCCTTTAGTTATATGTACAGTTCCAAAATGACTCATATCCAATAAATGAAAAATAATCAAGCGATTTATTCCCGAGATAAAAACAAATGCTTGACGAGATAAAACGGGTGTTAATATAAATTTTGTTTTAATGTTGCTACAGTCGGTATACAGAATTTTTAATAATTTTATTTATTGGTTTTGAAAATAAAGAAATCATGTTTTTGATTTCTTTATTTAAATCATGTCTTGAAAATAAAGAAATTATGTTGGTCTTGAAATCAAGAAATTTAATCATGTTTTTTATGATTATGATCCATGTGATTGTAATGGATTATAATTATGGTTATGATAAAGAGTATGAGTATGAGTATGAGTATGAGTATGAGTATGAGTATGAGTATGAGTATGAGTATGAGTATGAGTATGAGTATGAGTATGAGTATGAGTATGAGTATGAGTATGAGTATGAGTATGAGTATGAGTATGAGTATGAGTATGAGTATGAGTATGAGTATGAGTATGAGTATGAGTATGAGTATGAGTATGAGTATGAGTATGAGTGTGAGTATGAGTATGAGTATGAGTATGAGTATGAGTATGAGTATGAGTATGAGTATGAGTATGAGTATGAGTATGAGTATGAGTATGAGTATGAGTATAAGTATGAGTATGAGTATGAGTATGAGTATGAGTATGAGTATGAGTATGAGTATGAGTATGAGTATGATTATGAGCATGAGTATGAGTATGAGTATGAGTATGAGTATGAGTATGAGTATGAGTATGAGTATGAGTATGAGTATGAGTATGAGTATGAGTATGAGTATGAGTATGAGTATGAGTATGAGTATGAGTATGAGTATGAGTATGAGTATGAGTATGAGTATGAGTATGAGTATGAGTATGAGTATGAGTATGAGTATGAGTATGAGTATGAGTATGAGTATGAGTATGAGTATGAGTATGAGTATGAGTATGAGTATGAGTATGAGTATGAGTATGAGTATGAGTATGAGTATGAGTATAAGTATGAGTATGAGTATGAGTATGAGTATGAGTATGAGTATGAGTATGAGTATGAGTATGAGCATGAGCATGAGTATGAGTATGAGTATGAGCATGAGTGTGAGTGTGAGTGTGAGTATGAGTTTGAGTGTTAGTGTGAGTATGAGTGTGAGTATGAGTATAAGATTATGATTATGATTAGTATTATAACTATAATAGTGAATATGATTATGGTTAAGAATTTTAATTTGATCATGATTATGATTGTGATTATGGTTATTATTTTGATTACAATTAAGATTAAGGAGTGGCGCAGCGGGTAGAGTATGTGGCCCATACGCCAGAGAACCTTGGTTCGATTTCCACTTGACACAGAAAGTTTTTTCAATTGAATTAATTTTACTATTCGGCCATCAGCTCTCTGCAAGCCTCAGAGAGTAAAAATTGCCATGAAAAGTTTCTTGAGAACATAAGCCGTTCGGAGTCGGTATAAAACTTGTAGGTCCAGTACTCGATAATTTGTGTGCAAACATTTCACAACATGCACAACACAATTGATCATAAGAAGCTCGGTCAAAGTCCTTTCAAGAACTGAAATGGCCATTTCGTTTTTCTTTTGTAATTAAGAATAAGATTTTTAAGCCTATTATGATTATATAGATGATTATGATTATGATTATAATGAATACGATTTTGATTTTAAATGAAATTGATTTTGATAAAATATGCAGAAAAAAAAAATTTAAAGAAAGCTTAGCTTTCACTTATCTTAAAGTCATTACGATTGCTTGTAGCGTACGTAAAAATGTAATTTCTTCTTCGAAAAATAAATAATTATTTTTTCCATATAAAATGCATGATAAACCACATTGATGCCTAGTTGTTAGCCATCTTTCGTAACGGTGAATACGTGTTGTAGAACAACGCGGCATTTAGAAATAAAGATAAGAAGCAGTAAAGTTTTTATAACATTAAAAAAAGTTGTGTGTTAAAAAACCTCAATATGTACGGAAAATTTATCGTTGTTGCTGTAGCAGTTATATTCCTTTATGTGCAGTTAGGTGAGATGGAGATAGAGTTTTGAATTAAAAGTGGTGAAATATTGGAATTAGCCGCAGCACGAAAGTGAAGGCTACATTAAAATTTTTTTTATAGTTTGAGTAAAAAACCAATTTTTAATATTGAAAACTCGTTATTTTGACTATAAGCAGCTGTTTGAATTTCGTTGAAAATTATTGAGATATAAAAAAAACTGAAAATTAAAATTTATAAAAAGGAACTGTGTCGTATTATTTTGATGCCTCAATTTTAGCTCAATCTGACATAAATATCTTTAAAAATGTTACTTGATCAAAAAATTTTTCAAGTTAATCTAAAATTTATCAACTTTCTAATCCTTGACCTACTTTTTCTTTAACCACAGGTGCCACCCTTCAGTGTTATAACTGCGATTCCCATAATGCTTGCAAGAAACCTTCCACAATTAACTGCGATCGAAAGAATGCCAACCACACATACGAACACATGAAGACATATCTTGTGAATGTTCCCTACCAACCCAGCGACAATTTCAATTGCGTCTTCCACAACTACACATACAGTGAGTGCAAAAAATTTGATATTACTTTAACTTGTATTTGTAGTAAACGTTGTATTTATTTATCTTTTCTAGACAATGCCGTGAATATTACGTACATGGGTTGCGTCTACCGTAGCCAGCCGGACTCTTGTAACCAACAGTTTAACGCCTCTTACATTAATCTGGTCAAACAGAATTGCACAGAATGCAGCGGTAATCTTTGTAATTACAGAAATTCCGCTGGCAGCTACTCAGCGAGCATGTTTACGCTGCTTGCGTCGATAATGGGAGTAATTTTTGCCAAAATGCTTGTGAATTAATATAGTTGTCGTAACCATAGAGTATTGTTTAAGTATTCAAAATTGAAATATTTCAGTTTGTATAAGAGAAATAATGAGAAAAATATTAAATTATGAAATTGTTTCCCTTACATTCGTGGTGTTTTTTTATCAGATTAGCAACAGTTAAAAGCTCCATTCATTTTAATTTCCTTTGGAATAAAAAAAAGAAAGAAAAAAAAAAATAGTGACGTGAAATTCCAAGTGCGCTGGGCAGTGCAACTAATTTACTATTTCAAGTACTATCACGACATTTCACAAAATGCTCTGAGACATAATTTCAGTAGTAAAAAAATTTTAAATGTTTAGTAAATATAAAAATTTATAAATTCATCTTCATTACTTTTGCTTTAACTGCAAAGTGCAAAACACAGATTAGAGTATACTGACATGAAATGCGAAATTAAAAAGCTATGGTTAAAAAATATCTCGTAAATATTTTGTTGTTTATTTAAAATTATAAGAAATGCTATTTAAAAACTTTATACATAAAATAACGTAAACATATTTTTTTCTACAATTTTCCACCTTATTTTCACAGCACTATAAAGTTGAAACACAGGAAAATTTCACAAAAATTTGACATTTTCAAGGTAAATTACATAAGAGAAATACATTAAATTGTTTTAACATTTGTATCTTCATAATATAATCCAAATCTTATTGGGAGAAAATACGGCGTGTGATTGAAGAACACGAGCTCATTAGTGACCTGTTATCAGTTTTACCCAGAAGATTACACGAAAACTTCCATACAAATAGGTATTTAAAGTATTTTGTGTTTTTCAAATTAGATTAGAATATAAATGGCAGTGAAAGTGGTATATGTAAAATAATGTAGTTGCCAGTATTAATTAAAAAAAAAAGAAGTTAATTTGTGAATGCAGCAAAAGTAGTCTAAAATTGTTTTAATAAATACGTTCGAGAAAAGCACGAAACGTAAGGAACAAAGTTGAGTTGAAACAATGCTGATTCCTAAGAAGATATACATATTTAAATACTTTAAAAATTCGAATGAAGCAACAAATAAGCTCTTCATACGACTCAAGAGCATTTGGTGGATGATTCGGGTCTTGTGCTGCTTGTGTGGAATTTGAAACCTAAGAAGTAATTGAATTTCCAAGTACAGTTATTGCGATATATTTCTTATGGACATTATTTTTAACGAGATAGTTATATCTTTCGGATTTTCCTTGCCACTTGCAAAATACCGAAAGGGTTTTGTAAGTGACTTTGTTAGTGATTCTTGTGCAACCGCAACAGAAGAACAAAGCCTCGGGTACATTATGTGTACATTGGATTCTTGAGAACTCTACAATATGCTTGATTCGCGAACAAATTTTTAAAATTCAATTCAATGACATCTACTTAAATATTACATTCACATTACATTCACTTCCATTACTAAATATTACAATGGTAATGGAATCGGGATGGAATAGGAATTGAACGGGAATGAGGTTGAAATGGAATGGGAAATAGAATGGGAATAAGAATCGGAATAAGAATGGGTGTAAAAATGGAAATAAGAATGAGAACTTGAATGGAATGGGTAAAAAATGGGAATGGAAATAATAATGGAATAGGCATTGAATACAATGGTATGATATGGGAAAGGAGTTGGAGGAGAATGAAATGGGAATAAGCATGGAAAATGAATAGAATGATATGAAATGGAAATGAAATGAGAAAAAAATTGGAATGGCAATGCAATAAGAGTGGAGAAGGATTGGGCTGGAAATAGAGTGTGAATGAAATGGAAGGGGAAAGAAAAGTGAATTATGATTGGAATGACTGAAATTGGAAGGGTGGTTTTGATCAACTGAAATGTTTAATAAATGAATACCTATACTACTGTGGGAAAAAAATACCGAGATATTTGAATTAACATTTTTTCGGGATCCCAATAGGAGCAAGGTGGCACTACTGTCACTGACATCTGTGTTTGAGTTACGCGTGCATTTGTAAATAGCCAAAAGTGAATTTTTATTTTTTATAATGTCTGGTAACTATTCAACAACGCAGTTCCATTAAATTTTTTGTGCGGAATGAAATTTCTGTTGCCGAAACGTTGAAAATGTTGCAGAGGGCCTTCGGTGAGCAAGCTCTATTGAAAACAAGAGTTTATGAGTGGTACAAAATGTTCAAAGAGGGTCGAGAAAGCGTTGAAGATGAGTTACGGCCAGGCCGACCATGAACATCAACTGATGAGCTACACATCAACAAAATCAAAGAATTGGTGTTGCAAAATAGTCGATTGATAGTCTGAGACCTTATTGACCTTGTTGAAATATCGGAAGGATCAGTGGAAACTATTTTAAGTAACCGTTTGGGCCTCAGAAAAGTGAAATCTCAATTGGTGCCAAAAATACTCAATTTCATGGAAAAAGAGCGCCGCGTTGATGTTTGTGAAACAATGCTTTCCGACTATCAAGACAAAATGAAACGCAGCATAAATGGAGATGAGACTTGGGTGTACGCTTACTACCCGAAAACAGCCGATCAATCGGGTGATTACCGTGCCAAAAATGAGCAGAGACCGAAAAAACCGCGTCAAAAATCAAGGTTATGTTGACAGTTTTCTTCGATTATCGGAGTGTGGTGCACTACGAATTTCTTTCAACCGGCCAAACTGTCAACAAAGAATACTACTTGGGTGTTATGCGTCGTTCGCGTAATGGTGTGCATCAAAAAAGATTGGATTTGTGGAGAGATAATTCTTGGTTTTTGCATCACAACAATGCACCATCTCACACTGCACTCGTAATTCGTGATCATTTCGCCAAAAACTCGACCCATATCATTCCGCAACCGACGTATTCGCCTGACTTAGCACCGTGTGAGTTCTGGCTATTCGCTAAACTCAAGAGACCGCTTCGTGAACACCGTTTTGAATCGATACAAGAGATAGAAACCGAAACGAAGAAGAAATTGAAGGCTATATCGACGGGCGAGGACTTTGCAGCATGTTTTGAAAATTTAAAAGATAAACACTTCAAATGACTAAGCAAATGATGAACACGTGCGAAGCTAAATTATTTTGATAAATCAATAGAATACACCAAGTCTTCATTAAAATACCGAATTTTTTGAAATCGACTAAAAAAGACCGGATTTTTAACGATTTTTGGAAGACAGACACAAACATTTTGTTCGTAATCTGAACACTGTAGTACTAAAAAAATAAACTAAAAAAACTTGCTCCAAGTGCTGCCAAATCAATTATTCCGTCTTGGCAAGGATTTAAAAAAAAAAAAATGTTTCTTTTCGTCCCAACAACAAGAACAAAAACTTGATGTACGAAAAACAACAAGCAGAACTTGCAACAACTAATAACATTAGAAAATATGTTGCACGAATGCAAATCGCACAAATTTCAACGCTCATAGCTGCAACACGGAAGGAACAAATGCAACGTCATTGCATTACGCTGCCATGGTTTGGGAAATACTATCAGGTGGCAACAGCTGGTATACAATGCACAGTTGACTGCATTGTGTAATGTTGTAATTGTTATTGTTGTTGTTTGTATAGTTTTTGCTATTCTATTTGAAGCTTTTGTGAATTTTGTGTCTTGCAATTGGATTTCTATTGCATTTGCATTTGTGTAATTTTAATCATTTGTGTCGATTGCATGCCTCAGCTCGCTCTGCCACTTATGAAAACTACAACAGCACATAACGGAAGCGGATGTTACATTGATGGCATTATTATTATTGGAAGTTGTTAGTTTCTTGCAAATTTCTATTGATGGATTTAAATAAATATTCTGCTTTGAATTTTTTTATGCGCTGCAGTGGCTAAGCTTGCACAGAGTATTTGAGAAATGCGCTGATTTAAATTCGTCTTATCAAGGTTTTTTTTCTATGATGGAGAAAAAGTTTTAAGTGCTTTCACACGAGCTTAAATTAAAAATTTTTTGTTATCTTACGGGAAGTGGTTAATTTAGCAATAAATCAATAAATTTTTTAACTGTTCTTAGCGCATTTTTGGCATGAAGTGATATAATAATAATAATAATAATAGCGTCATGAGTCATTATGAAGCCACATTTTTGTTTGCTATTCTCCGACTTTTAGTTTTATTACAGCTGAAATGATTTCACAATATTCACAACAAATAAAGTTTTTTTTTTTTTTAAATTTTAGGCTTATATAAGTTCAAACACTTTAAGTCTGAACATCTGTTGAAAAATTCGTTTGCAAAAATTTTAAAATCTATAACTTCCTACTGAGGAACCACAAGCGAAGGTTTCGAAAAAGTGAGAAAAATTTGTTTTTTTTTTCAAAGCATTTTTTGAAAATTTGGGAAAAACTTCAAAAACAAAATTTACGAAATGGTCTTAAATCGAAAAAATTTGTTTTATCTTATTAATATTCGACAAAGATTAATTTAGTATAGTAAATGAAGTATTTGGAGATCATAAAAGTGTTCCTACGACAATTGTAAACAATACTTTTTTAAACGTTCATGAGCAAAATTATCATTTATTACTCGTTAAAGAACAAAAATGGTTGGATTACAAGTTTTTTCTGCTTAATGAAAAAAATAACACAAAATGTATCCTTCATTTTATGATTCTTTTGTGAATTGTTTTTGCGTTTTAAGATGCAATTCGTATCTGGTGAATGATTTATACGGTAAAAATTATTTACTTACAAAATTTATCCAAGAACGCGACAAAAAGTTTCGTAAAAATAATTTGAAAAATAAACATATGGTTCACTGGGAAGCTTTTCCAAAGATCAGAGATAAAAAATACCCCAAATAACAGAATAGTTCAAGAAACTTAAACTCATTATTTTGAAGTTTCAAAACTCATTCCATGGGCAAATTATCACCATTTAAAGTTTGCACGTAATTTAAAAAAACTTTTCAAATACGCACAATTAAAACGTGATTTCAAGGCACATTCATTTATTTCGTATGCAGAATGTTTGATAAATTTAAAAAAAAACTAAAACAAAAGCACAAATAAAACAACAACTAAAACAGAAGAAAAAAAAACACCAAGCATATCGAACGATATACGTAAGATTTAAGCCATAAATGAACAAGTAAACTACAATAACAACAATGAGCATACCAAGAATAGCAACAACAAAAATTTTCACAATTCGTGCCGAGTGCCGAGCAAGTTAGAAAAAACAAAAAATTGCACACATTGTTGGCAAAGGGTTTGGTAACAGTATAGGGTGGCAACGCTGGGCGAACATTTTATGCAAATAAAGCGAAAATCATTATCTCTCGTTTTTAATCTATTTACCAAAGAATATTCGAGTGCCTATAATTCACAAAGTTGTACAACACAAAAACAAAAATAACAATGCAACTAAGAACAACTTCATTGCCACAGAGGTGGGCAACTAAGAGCACTTCTACACTACTCGTATTTGACCATGAGCGTGAGGAAGAAGGTGTTGAAGGGGGTCTCAGCTTAGAGCCATTGCAACGAAAGCGAAAACAATGTAAGAAAACAAAAGCAGTAGCTTGCATTAAATAACGGAAATGAAAACAAAAGACTTCACTTCCGGTAGCTGCTGGGTAAACAAAACTCGACACTAGCAACAGAAACGCTAAACTTAGAGGGAGTGTGAATGTGTTGCTGCTGTTTTGTTTGTGTTGGTGAAAATCAAAACCATAAAAAAATAAACCATTAAAATACAAAAAGCATAAATAATTTGCATTTGGCGTTAACAGGTTCTTTTTCACCCAGTTTGCAATGAAGTGTGGCAAGAGTTGCACTACACACATAAACACACAAATAAACAAAAACACACTCCAAACAAATAGTGTTAAAAAGTGGCCAAAGCTAGTGCAAATAAGTTGAGACAGTGTCGTTGCTCAAGTGCAAGGACATGGTGCGGGAATTTTCCGTTACAAAAATGTATTTTTAATTTCAAAAAGAGAGAGGGAGAGAGTTATATTCTTTCAAGTATGGGTGAGAGAATGGTGCGCTTGCTTCACTTCAGAGCCACAGCTAGTCACTAGCTAGCACACGGATATAAGTAGCCATCGGAAACATGGGTTGAGCACCGGAAATACTTTCAGTTTGTTAAGTTAATCATGATAAAATTTAAATTTATTGTACTTCGAAAGCATGCACCAAATGTTGCACGTTGTTTGCACAACTATGTCGAGCACAAGCTTGGATAGTTAGTGGCATGGTTTTTTATTGCTGCTGTTGTTCTTCTTA
This sequence comes from Coremacera marginata, assembly GCA_914767935.1. Classification (NCBI taxonomy): domain Eukaryota; kingdom Metazoa; phylum Arthropoda; class Insecta; order Diptera; family Sciomyzidae; genus Coremacera; species Coremacera marginata. The sequence goes on along the minus strand of OU612045.1, from coordinate 181,630,834 downwards.
GTTTTATTTTTTATATACATCTATAGTATGAAGAGAAGAAACTTTATTTTTTTGGAATTTTTGTAAATAGCTTTTCTCAGCAATAAATTTATATATTGGCGCAAAAATATGGCGCTAACTTTTATTATTGTTCATTCAAAAGTTTTTAAAATGTGTGCATTTTACACTATACAATAGCACAAAAATGAAAGTGTAAATTTAACACAAACAATGCGGATTAGATTAAAGTCGAATAAAGCAGACAAAATTGTGCATTGGTGTTTAAACTTTAAGGAGTCAGAAATGGATAAAGGATAACTTCAAAGAGTGTCTTCCATATCTGGCACTTCTAAAAATATGATCGTAAAAAGCATTCTTTTACTATTTTGCAGAGCAACTTTTTATTATTTTGAAGAGCTGAATATGAGCATAATTAGGCAGATTATGTTGCATAACATTTCTTATAGGTAGTTTTCAGTAAATGTGTGAAAACCTACTACACGCAGAGAAAAAATTTGTTTGTATATGTTTGGTTTAAAAAAAAAAATATTCAGAGGGAACCACCTAATGATTAAGAACTTTCCTTCAATAGCATTATTTTTCGATATAAGAAGATATTAGTTGTGTCCAAAATTAATATAATTGCCTTAGCTAAAAAACTAACGTCTACATTAGTATGCTTGTGACAAAATAGAAATGTGTGTTTCTACCCAATAAAAATATATTTGCATCACTGTTAAACTCAGAAAGAACAGAACTCTACAAATTTAAAATAAACACAACACCTTTCTTTTATGTGTTTCGCCTAGACATACATATATCTGTTTCTTTTGCACTTACACGAAAAAGAGCGGAAACCTTGTTACTTTATGCGCTTGCTTTTAATAGTTGCCAAGTCTTGGCGTCATTTTAAGTTTTAAGCAGCCGCGCCAAACGTGTTGAAAAGTTTAGCTCTTGTGAAAAGTGTTTATGAAAATGTTTGTTTAGATTAAAAGTGTTTGTGCTTTCAAATTAATAAAATAAAAAACAAAACAAAAGAAAAATAAGGCGGTTTAGCAGTAAAAATAGGTGAGTCTTGAAGCTCTTTGCTGATAAAGCGGGTGCTTCGCTGGCAATTGTTGCAATGTCGGATAAACATAATTTGGTTACTTATCACCATAATTAAATCAACATAATTAAATTAAATAAAAGTTTTCTAAACATATTTTGTTTGCTTCAAACCAACAATTACTTCTAAGCAAATATTTTCTAATCACAGTGAACAATTTTTGGCATTTCTTTTGCTAAAATATGTTTCCAAGTACATATAGAGTAATCATCGGTAAATATATTATGTTGTTCTTAATTATCGTTTTGAAAATAATTGCTTGACTGCAATTAAATTATTTATTCTCCAATTAATATATATTTGTCCGTGAATATTTAATGTTATTCTTGACTAATTTATATTTCCAAGCAAACAAAAAGTAATAGACTAAAAGTGTTCTCAGTCCATTTATAATTTCAATATATTTATATGAATACATATTTTCTTTAAAACAAATTATATTGTTTTTAAATTCAAACAACAAGTGCTAAGGTACAATAAAATAATGTTAAGATGCAAATATATATATAAAGAAAAATTCCATTAATTAATCATATTATATGTGGAACCAATTATGATTACTTGTTTCCAAGAAACATGCAGAAACATATTATACTTCCTGCAAATTATGTTTGGGAAGGCCTATTATTTTCAGCGTGTAGGGAAGTCAATTACGGGATTTCGAACGATTTTGGCACCTTTGACGGCACGTCACCAGACTTCACAAGAACACACTTAAGACTTTTCTATACAAATTGGTTTAGCGGTTTCGGAGTCTTTACGTGATATACACATATGCTCACATACGTATATACATTAAGGCGCCTCACGCTCCACTGAAAAAAAATTGCTTAAGTCGATTCCTCAAAATAATCCAGGGCTTATGTTATGATGATTCCTAAAATATTTCTACTAAATATATCGCACACTAAATACAAAACAGTCACAACTTAAAATTTTTAAATTTCTAGTTGAAGCATAAAACATATTTATTTTCGATGGAATTCCATACAAAGGATTGACACAAAACTTTTTTTTTATAACTATAAAGAAAGAAGATGTGTACAAAATGTACTTGAAGTGTTACAGTCAAACTATATGTTGTTTTACTTTAAAGTTGTTACAGTTTTACTTTAAAAAGTAAAAATTTGTAAATTTTGAGTTGTTTACGCCAAACGTTTGTATTTAGAGTGCGATATAGGCTGGTGTGGTAGTTGAAAAAAAACAAACGGTCAGAAATAATAATAATGAAAAAGTTCTGGCAATCTGCCTCAAAAAATCTTAAATTTTTGCTATGCGGATAAGATAATGCGGATTTTTATGGATTGTCTTAACTTTTTTTCATATTATTTTCACTAAAATTCAAATTTAATTTTTTTCCATACTAATTTTAGTCAAATAAATTGTAAATTTTAATGTCAAAAATGTGTTAATTTTTTGTAATTCAACTCAATTTAATTCTTTACTTTACACTATATTTTATCATCAATAGGCAATTTATTTGACTAAAAGTTACGTGGAAAAAAAACTTTCAATTTGAATTTTGTTGAAAATAGTATAAAAAAAAAATAAAAAAATTTTGGTCCGACTACAAAATTGTAAAAGTTCATGATGCCGATAGGAAATACTTTTTCATTACAATTATTTTTGAGCGTTTTTTTACCTACCACACCAGCCAATATTTTTACAAAAAACTAAATTTTTGGAGCATATTTCAAACCATTACTGCTCGCGGACGGCTATAGCTAGATTCGAAATATTTGGGGAATCATCATAGCATATACCAAGCATTATTTGGAAGCACTGACTCGAACAACTTTTTTTCATCAGGAGGCTTAATATACATTCAGTACAGTCTCGCTAATCCGGACACATATAGTTTCGGCGTGTCTCCGTATTACTAGAAGTGTCTGGAATTCACAAAGCTGAATAATTATTGAAGGAATTATATATAATATGTATATTTCAGCTATATTCGTTTAATCGCTTTTAATAATGCAGTTTTGTAAAGAAATTATAAGAACATAAGTAATAACGTTACCATACTTACTTACTTACTTAGATGGCCGTAACAATCCCTGTCCGGGTTTCAGCTGACCTCACCAGCTCTCGCCAGGCACCCCTGCTTTGCGCGCGCCTTCTCCAATCGGTTACACCAAATTCGGTTAGGGCTTCCTCGGCCTGGTCCATCCATCGGAGGCATTGTCTCCCTCGTCGTCGTTGACCAGCGACCCTCGCCTCGAGCACCTTTTTCGCTGGAGCTTCGTCGTTCATACGATGGACATGACCCATCCAGCGTAGTCGCTGCACCGTTATACGCCGAACTACGTCAATGTCTTCGTAGAGCTCATACAGCTCGTAGTTCTTTCGGATGCGATAGTCATCGCCGACTCGAACAGGACCGAAGGTTTTGCTTTTCTCTCAAACACCCCCAGAGCAGCTGCGTCAGTTTGCGAAACTACCCATGCCTCAGCGCCATAAAGCAGCACAGGTAGAACGGGCGTCTTGTAGAGTGTTAGCTTAGTCTATCGAGAGAAGGCTCTGAAACTTACTGAGCTTACTGATCCCGTAGTAGCACCTATAAGCAATTATTGTTCTTCGTTTTATCTCCAGGCTGACTTCGTTGTTGTTATTAATGGCGGTGCTAAGGTATACAAACTCCTTGACTACTTCAAAGTTATAGCTGCCGAATGAAACGTGGGAGCCGTTACCATACGCACTACAATAATACACTGATTCGGATTGAAAAAAAGAGTCAAATTGTAAATCGAACATTCTTGAAATTCTATCTGTCCGAACTAAAGCGGTACGCATGATGTTGATTTCGATCCAGAAACTCCAAATATGATCTTGAAGCCCCTGCTCAAATGTGTGAATTGTACTCCAATTGAAGATCAGACGAAGTAAAGTATTTCTTGCAACGTTTTAAAAATCCTAGGCACTTGGCCACTTCTTTCGACACATCGAAAATGTAATCATTCCAACGGAGATCTGATTGTATAGATATGCCCAGAACGTGAAGAGCATCTGACCCTATAAGATCTACACCGTTCATATTCAGGAGTGTTAAGGGACAGTTAATTCGTTTGTGGGTTAACAGGCAACTCTGAGTCTTGTTAGTATTAAACACTACCCCATTCAGAAATTTTTTCAAGTCATCCAGAAGTGCGTCATTCATATTTTGCCTTTTTCTCTCCATCTTCAAATAATCAGGGCGTTTTTGGAAGAAATATGAATAAAAAATGCTGCTGTCGTCCGCTAAAGAATGACTTGGGTTGTGGGTCAATGACAGAAGATCGTTGATAAAAATCAAGAACAAAGTAAGCGATAGGACTAAGCCCTGTGGTACTCCTGCGTCGATGGCTTGCTCATTTGACGCGAATTCCGTCGACAACAACAAGGACACTTCTGTCCTTAAGCAAACGCGTGATGCAAAGTTACCATCGACCTCATACGCAATTAGTTTTGATACGAGCATTTTATGACACATTCGATCAAACGCCTTTGAAATATCTAGAGCAATAACCCTGCTCTCACCGAATAAGTGAACGCATTGCTTCCATTTTTCAGTAAGAAAATCCATTAGTTCACCAAACCATACTGACGATCACTAAGCAATTCGTTGTGCTCCAGATAACTCATTAGTTTAAAGTTAATTATAACTTTTGAGAAAATACATTTTTGTAAAATGCCATTAAATTATCTTTCCAGCCGCAATTTTTTCATATAAATTGAATGAAGAATGTATGAGATCAATTTTTTTACGGTTAGCTATTTTTCACGATTTTAACTTCTAAGATTTCAGACAAATTATAATGGTAGCACTTGGGTTCATCTTGCATTACAATTGTTATAATGTTTATTAACAAAGTTCTCAAAAGTGGGAGGAAATAAGTTTTTAAATAAAGCATTTTCATTTTATGCCCCTTTAATAGTTTTTTTATCCTATCCCCCACCATTTATTTTTCTAAAGAGAGGGAAAATGTCATCTCTAAAGTCACAAAAATAAGGTACTTATGTGACAGAGTGTCATTTACAAGAAATTAAAGCCGTTTCAACTCTCTGACCTGTTCTTTTTTCTTATCTAAAATTAATATTTTTCCGACTTTCAATAGTAATCAATATATTTATCAAAGTAAATTCGATTAAAAATTGAACACTCCACAGCTATTATTTAAAAGAAACTATTTTCCATAACTGTGTGCCTCTACTTTATACAAATATATGATAGTATGAGAAAATTATTGCTCAAAATGAGTTAAGTTCATTCAATTAACTTCATAAGATCAAAACGAATAATCAAACCTCGAGGTCTATGAAACATTTCCTTCTTAATCCTCAATGATCCTGTACCCACCCCACACAAACAGCATTCATCTCAGCTAATTGCACAAATTTCAGTTCCCTATTATTATTCGCCCCCCTGATTTAACGACTCAAGGGTTGAATATTTCATCGCTTAATTTGGCGCAACCGTTTTTTTTTGTTTTTGCTCATATTCAATGTTTTGCTCAATTTATTGTTTCGACCATGATTTGTGTTGCTGACTGAAGTGAAGAAGAAGAAGATAAAGCGCACAATTTTGTGAACACCACAATTAAAACAAGAAAATTTGAAAACAGAAGCGGATATAGCAGCCATGTTTCATCTAAGCTACTGCAGCACCATCTAAACGTAATTCACACAATTAATTGATTGATTGATCGATTGCGGCATGTGTTGTTGTTCATTTTAATGCGCTTCAGCAAGTTTATATTCTACAGTCGTTGTTGTTGTTGTACTAAAACCATTGATGAAGTTGTAATTGTTGTTGGTGTCTTATGGTAGATCCTAGTGTTGTTGGCAATGTTTTTGCTGATGCGTTGCTGGAGTTGTTGTTGGACATGCTGCCTGCATCAACGTAAGACTTCAAGCCACGACTGATGGATGTTCATAACAGATTTTTACGGCCTGCACTATTGTTGTATATTAATTGTTATAATTGTTGTTGTTTTTTGTTGTGTTTGTCTGGGAGCCGCACTTTGTTTGGCTGCATTTAAACTACAAAATGAGGATAATTTTTAACTTTTTCAGTAAAAGTGTAGAAATAATTTTTCTATTTTGATATAAGACATAAATTTAATAAATAAATTATAAAAGCACGCATCAAATGAATGCAAGAAATCTATAAAAAAAGAATTAAAAAAAACTTTTCTTAACACTGCTTGGAGAGCCCTAAATATGCACCAATCCAATTCTGCTGCAGAAGCTGTGCTGCCAAAACTTTTGCAGACATCAACAAGAAAAACAGCAAAAACAAGCAAATGTAAAAGTTACTTAATTTAAAATAAAAACAAATGCTAAAGTCAAACATTGACAATATACAGGGTGTCTCTTTCATGCATACGAATGACGCATTGGTGAAAAAAGGAAAATAAAAAAACAAATGTAAAACTTAACGCATATGAAAGTAGCTGCAAGAAAATCCAAAGTTAGTAAAGCAAAGAAAATCTATGTAAGTACAACGTGATATTCGAGAAAAATAAGACATTAAAAGAAAATTCAAAAATTTACAAGAGTAAGCTTTGCAAAAAAAAAAACAAAAAACCAAAAACAACAAGAAAAAGAGTAATAACAGTCAAAACGCAAAAACTGCATGTCTAATGAAGAAACTGTGCATGAAGTTGAAGTCGAGTTTGAGAAAGATGTAGATAGCAACGATGACAGCATCTTACAAATTTTACTGTCAGTGTTCAGGATAACAACAACAAAAAGTCATACTAAGATTTTACACTTAATAAACCACTTAATAAAATACCACTTAATAAAATAAAGAAAATAAAGCTAAGGACTCTTATTGGTCAGAGTTATGTTGCAAGGATTACCTAATTCTTGGGTAATATTTTGCATCATTTCATTGTTTTAGGACCTAAAGGAAAAAATAAAGTAAAAACAATATTTTAGTTTACAAAATGAGCATTTTTTAACTTAAAAATTATCCTAGCTTAATACACTCAAAGAAATATTTGCTCATATTGACAAATTCCTTTGAGTTGATACATTTTTTGTCAATATAGAGTCAACAAAAGCTAAATAATAATTTATTTATCACAGTGCGGCGCCCCATACAAGTTAGATAGCACAAATTATTTTATAATTTTAAACGATAGGGTATGCAAAAACAAGCAAACAAATGTACCGCAAGTGGGGGCCTATTTTGACTCCCTGGTGAGTTATGGGTTATTTATTGCTTTCCTGAGGTTGTTTCACTCAAAACGCTCTTACAGCGAAACTTTTTAATGTAGAACTCTTTGGAAAAGCGTTTTGGAAACCTACATTCATGACCTTTCACACAATATGCAATATTACTAGAAATTTATGTTAGAAGAAGTTTTTTTAGTGATCAAACCAGCAAGATTTAAAAAATTTTTCATAAAAACTTTCTCTATTTTCGATCAAAGCAAATTTCTCTTATATAAATAAAAGTTTCTTCAAATAGAATACATTTTTACATATTCGAAGAAATTTTTCTTTACTTGTGGGAAATGAAAATATCCGTTTCTCTAATAATGATAACTCTGCAAACATTTTCTATCGCCTTAGAATCGCCAGAGAATCACTTGGAAGATGAGACAATTGCTGGCGAGCTCATTTGAGAGTCATCCGGGTATCGCCGACTGTAAGCAGCTGAGGCCATAAAAGCGATTCGCCTGGAAGATTCGTAAACGTATCACATGAAGGGTTCGTAAGAGATTTGCTTGGAAGTTTCACGAATGAATCGCCGAGGGGGGCATTAAGCGCTTCGCTTTGAAGATTCGCGAACAAATCGCTAAGAGAGCCTTGAGCGATTTGCTGGGAAGTTTTGCGAACGAGTCGCCTAGGGGGATCTTAAACGAATCGCTGGGAAGGGTCGCAAATGAATCGCCAAGAAGGGTTCTAAGCGATTCGCAAATGGAAGAGTCGCGAATGAATCGCTGAAAGAGATCTTAAGCGATTTGCTAAGAAGGGTCGCAAACGAAACACCAAGAGAAGTTCTAAAAGCGGTCAAACGATTTGGCAAAACGGGTCCCCAGCGATATGTTGCGAAGCATCGTTGTTGAATGTAAAAAATTGTTTTATTTGAAAAAATTAAAACTTATCGTTGTTTCGAAAGTTTTGCTTCACTTTTAACGGGTTTTTAAAGCCTGCCTCATATTCCAACCACATGCCATCTTCCAACGATCGCCAGAATGAGCAAAACAAAATTTTCCAATTGTGCGATTTAAAAGCGATACATCTTGCAACGATCTCCGGAATGATCGCAAGAAGATTTTGAATTTCTTTTTTTTTGAATCGCGCACTCATCGCTTCCAATGATCGCCGCAATGAGCAAAGGAAGACTTTGAAAACTGTTCTTGAATTGCGCATTTATCGCTTGAATAAACAAAAAGCGATCCGTCTTCCAACTATCGTCGAAATGCGCGAAGGAAGATTTTGAAAGTTTTTCTCGAAACGCGCATTCATCGCTTGGATGACTGAAAAGCAATCCATCTTCTAACGATCGCCGGAATAACTTAAGGAAGAATAAATTAAGGAAGATTTTGAAAATTTTTGAAAAGATTCAAAAATTCCAATGAAAAGATCATTGGAGTGAGCGAAAGAAGATTTTCCAAATTTTCGAAGAATTGCGCATTCATTGCTTTGACGATCGAAATGCGATCCATCTTCCAATGATCGCCAGAATGAGCGATGGTAGATTTTGAAAATTTTTCATCGCTTGAACGATCGAAAAGCGATCCATCTTCTAAAGAACCCTTGGGAGAGTCGCAAAATTTAAAAAAGCACAGAGAGCTACTTTTATTATGGCTTTACAATAACTTTTTCTGCTTTTTTGCTAAAACTTCTTGTTTTTGAAAGCTCATAGCTTTGGCCATTTACATATTGTCCAATTATGGTACATGACCATACGAAGGGTTAAATAACACCATCAATTTATAAATACAGTGAGCAATGCCACATAAACCTGCGCACCTGCATAAGTTGCAAAAAAGATATGACGTGTTTGACACATTGACAGGCATTTTTCAAAATACTGACAAATTTCATAATTTTAACGTATGCGTAACATTTTTTTCTTCCCCCTACTCCAAAAAATAATGTGGATTTTATGGAAAATCGTGGAAAAAACAACAAAACCGCAGCATACAAACACACATGCATAACAGCCTACATGTCAGATTGTCACGCATTATGTGTCGCATAACAAGCGAGCGTGCAATGAGAACAAATGAAATTGGCGACAGCCACAAAAAAAAATTGTTACTTAAAAAGCTTGACTTTATCGGTTGAAGAAGAGAAACAGCTACAATAGAGTAAAGTGCAGATAGAAAAGCGTAACTTTTGTGCAAAGTTGTGAGCAGCGTCGCAAGTGTCAGGCAAGTAATTGAAATCCAATCGGCACTCGAAGACCGAAGTAAAAGAAAATGAATGGAATGCTTTATTAAGATATGCAAGCGAAGAGTGAGAATAAGCAAAGCACAAAGTGCTGATTAAAGCGACATAGCGACAGCGGCAGAGAATGTTTCAACATCACGCAAAGCTTTGGACATAATCTTGATTATCTTGTGCTAAGTATTAATAGGCAAAAATAGAATAGAAGAAAGTTTTAATTCAATTTCTGTCAGTGTTGTCAATGCGCATCGGATTGCAGCTGTTGTAAGTTATTGCAGTCAAGACAATGAAGCAAGAAGCGGGGGGCTGTTGTGCAGCTTTCTAATTATGCTGAAGTCAAGAGTGTGAGAAAGAGAGAGAGAGAGAGTTCGGAAAATTCAGATTGACTTGCAAATATTCCCAAAAGTAAATCTACTTAAGAGTCGCAAGAATTAACTTTTTTTTTTGGGATTTGAACAGAACTAAAAATATGCGTTTAATAATTAAGTTGCTCTAACTAATGTTTCCTAGAATTAAAGTTACAATAATTACGAACAATGTTTTTCTAAAAGCAAAAAAAAACCCATCATAAACACAACCTCCTTTCCCATCCAATTCCCGGATTCCAAAAACCAACACCACAGAAATTATCATCAACAACTTAATAAAACAAAAGTGTTGTGCTACTTTTTTCATGAGATAGCAAAGTTTTGTTGATTTAATTTGAAAAAAAAAAACTACAGAAAATAACCTGGAAAAGAAGGGAAGGGAAAACTAATTTGAACTCATTATAACATCGAGCGCGTACACAGTACAATACGTTTGGAAGTAATGAAGAAAAAAAAAAAAACAACTCAGAGACGTATACGATACGCCAGAATGAAAGACTTTTATGCAGACAGACCGAGATAGCGACAACTTTATCTTCATTTGCAGGCTGTTTGAGAGGCGGGGAACGTTTTAGTAGCAATATTTTAGAAATAATATAAAAACGCATAAAATGTGCCCAAATAACAAAAAGAAGCAACACTGAAAATGTTGCATTTTCTTTTCTCATAATCGTAAGAAACAGAAAAGAAAATTCGTATTTATGTGCGGAAAAATGGGGAAATAACACAAAATAAAAACATAACCTAAAGAAAAGTGAGGAAATTTAAGTTTTACGCTAAAAGTTGGCAACATTTATTGCACTAAAAGCAACTAAAGGATGCTTAAATCTAAGAAAAATGGTTGCCAAAAACTTGGAGTAACGTAAAATTACTTTATGGCCCGAGGTCAGACACGCAAATAGAACTTTATGATTACTTTCTTTGGGGTGTTCGAAGAGCAAGAGAGTCTTGGTTTAATAAATAAGGGAATTTAATTATTTTTGGCGGCAATTTCTAAAAGTTCAAAAATATAGGTACACATAAAAATTTAAATTTAGGTGCAATTTTTTTTATTTTTTAAATTAAAGTGCTTAAAATTTAAAATGAAAAATTAAAAATGAAAGCAAAACTTAAATTCGACTGCATTAAAATAGAAATGAAAAATCTATTGAATTATTTGAGTTGGTTTTATTTTACAAATATATACATATAGCTAATGCAACATCAACCAAAAACAACAAGCTCTACAACAACAAACATGCAATCACCTTATTTGTTATCTACAAAATCCATCTCAATTAAGTTAATTACAAAAATCATTTATAAAATAACGCCTGACACAGCATGAGAGCGAATTGGCAGATGAGAGTGAAAGGGAGAAAGGTAGCCTGTGTGTGTGTGCAAGAGAGTAGAGAGGCTGACACTGGCTACCTTGATATGAGATAATATAAACGAACTGTCAAAATGTTTTTGACAATAGCTTGAATAATGAAAATGACCGCAGTGCACAGGTAACAAAAATTTGTGTTAACCCATTATGAACTGACCCATATAACCGTTGAGCTAGAATGATGAAACTTTCCAGAAATTTTTAGTTTGGTCTTAGAGAAATACTTAGAAAAATAAAATCAAAAAATTAAAAATAAATTTAAGCTTCGAGTTGCCACCTCGAGATTATAATTTTCAAATTGATCGATATTGAAGAAATATGGGGAGAATACAAATGCATGCTCAAATTCTTCAAGACCAACGTCAGTAAGGTAAAGAAGCTCTCATGGAAGAACTTCTACTCAAGTATAGAGAAAACCACAGACACAGCGAGGCTCAGAAAGCTACTTTCAAAGCAGACCTTAATTCAGAGCCAGCTACGTAAAGACAACGGTGAGTGGACGGAAAGCAGTCAGGAAGCAGTTAATGTGCTCTTGAAAGCACACTTTCCTGGCTGTACAGAAACTGAATCCACAAACACTTATTCAATTCAGAGAAACGTGGCTAACCCGCTACAGTTCCCAAATGACCTTATAACACCAGATAAAATCCTGTGGGCTATAAATTCGTTCTCAGAATATAAATCTCCAGGTCCAGATGGCATTATCCCGGCCATGCTGCAAGCGGCCAAACTACGAGTCGCTCCTTGGCTTTTGGCCATATACAAAGAATGCTTCAGGCTGAATTATGTTCCTGTAGTCTGGAGAGTAGCAAGGGATGTATTCTTGCCGAAATCAGGCAAGAGCAGTCACCTGTATCCAAAGGACTACAGGCCCATTAGTCTTACTTCCTTTGTGCTCAAAACTCTAGAGAATCTGATAGACCTGCACCTAAGGAACGCTGCAAACCAGTTCCTGGCAACTAACCAACACGCGTACACGAAAGGGAAATCGGTTGAGATGGCGCTGCACTCCCTAGTAGCACCCATAGAAAAAGCCCTCCACCACAAAGAATACGCACTTGGTGCATTTTTGGAAATCTCAGGCGCATTCAACAATGTATCAACTGCTGCAATACTTAATAGCTTACGCGCAATAGAGGCACCACCAGCAATTGACCTATGGATAAACAATGTTCTAAATTGTAGAAGGGTTCAAGCTGAGTGGGGCACTACTACCATGGAAAGGGAAGTTAGGAGGGGTACACCCCAGGGGGGGGGGGTTCTATCGCCCTTTTTATGGAATCTAGACGTTAACGAATTACTCAAAAACTTCGAAGGTAGAGCTCCGAAGATAACAGCTTATGCAGACGATATAAGCATAATTGTAATGGGGAAATGTCTACCAACAATAAGAGTAGTTACGATATGTTGGTTCTGGCTCAGGAGGCGCGGAGGTGCAAGCCGATGACGTCATGCCCGGCACTCAAGTATGAATGGATTTCTGCTTGTGCTGGTGGACGGACAGACAAAAAACCGCAAGTTGTTTTTTGCTTTAAGCGTTGATCATGTTCTTATCAGTGTTTGTATGTTTTATGATTTTTTTCATAACCCTAGCATTAGTTATAGCAATGACTCAAAATTCTGCTGGCTGACTTTAGCTGAAATGATATGACTTGCTATATGAAAATATACGCATTAATATGGGTTGAAGCAATTTAGATACGGCGATGGTTGAAGGGGGAAATAAATGTTTATAAATTTAATAAAGTTGACAAGTTTGGTATATGTCTTTGCTTTATTTATACTTTTAAATTGGGAAGTTTGATGTATGTCTTTGCTTTAAACTTTTTAAAATTAACAAGTTTGGGGTATTTCTTTGCTTTAAGCGTTGGTCATAATTTTATACGCTACATTATCGGTAGTGGTAGTCAAGCGAGTTCTTATCAGTGTTTGCATGTTTTGTTTTTTTCTTAACCCTCGCATTAGTTATAGCAATGACTCAAAAAATAAATATATATTTATAAGACTTCTAACGTAGACTGCGTGGTGGCATACTTATCAGAGTTCGCATTAGTAAACGAAATACATAACAACCAAGAAGTTTCTAGAAGCTTCGAGATGCAGAAACGTCGAGAACATTTTAGAAGTTGACAACATCACAAAAAAAAAAAAAAAAAATTTTTTTAAGTCAAAGGTGTTAAGTCTCAAGCTTCATGGTGTGAGAGAGAGAGAGAGAGAGAGAAAGGGAGAGAGAGAAAGGGAGAGAGAGAATTTAATAGTAAGAGAGAGAAAGGGAGATAGCAAATAACGCGATCCTATACAAAGAATACTTCAGAATCAACCTAACCTAAGCCAATGCCAAGAAGAGTCAGGGAGGTTCTAGAAGCTTCGAGATGCAGAAACGTCGAGAACATTTTAGAAGTCGACTTATGTTATTGTATGCCGATGACGTCACCCATACCCATCCTGGTACGGATTTTAATTTTATTTCATTTCAATTTCAATACTAATTTCAAGGTTAAAGTGATAAGAGCCAAGCTTTATAGTAAGCGCACTCATAACCCGCAAGTTCAAGATAAGGCAGCAATGGACAAGTTCAAACATGTTTTTTGTGTTACTTATAAAATAAATAAACAATTTTTGCGGTCAAGTGCAAGGGCAAAAAAAAGAAGATAAGAATTTAAAGTTGATATGTCAAAAACTAAGCTAAGCTAACCTAAGCTAATATAAGCTAAGGCTGCGTTTATAGTGAACGCCCATAATCGGCTGCTTTTTTATAATGGTTCTTGTTGTTGTTGTTCTTACTGTTGCTATTGTTGTTCTTACTTATGTTGTTGTTTTTGTTGTTGTTGTTGTTCTTGTTCTTGTTGTTGTTCTTACTGTTGTTGTTGGTGTTGTTCTTACTCTTGTTGTTGTTGTGGTTGTTGTTGTTGATGAGGCTGTTTTACTAATAAAAATAGGCAATCTAAAGTTACTAAATAAATAGCTAAACTTCTTTATTAAAATATTATTTATATTAATTACACCACATTTTGAGCCCAATTTGGTCACATCTGTTGATAACCAAGATAAGCTATGGAAGCTACGTCCAATTACGGACCATCTCAAGTCAAATATGTTGAAGAACTATCACCCAACACAACATTTATCTTACGATGACAATGGACGACACGGTTGCAAGCAGTTTTTTAAAGGTAAACCAATCGGCCAAACGGTTACATGTTAAATTTTGACATATATCAAGGCAAGAACCCACGTTGTACCAATCCATATGATGAACGATTCGGAAAATGTGCAGCACCACTTATAACTATGATCGACGACTTTCAGATGATTTGAAAGGCCTTATTGAATATTTCATTCATATTGAATTATTGTTTGATTGATTATCGATATTGTGATTGATTGATTGATTATCGATCAGTTTTAGCCGATAGCTGTTGAACAGTACAGACCAGTTTTAGCAGGTAGCTGTTGAACAGTACAGACCATTTTAGCCGGTAGCTGTAGAACAGTACAGACCATTTTAGCCGGTAGCTGTAGAACAGTACAGACCAGTTTTAGCCGGTAGCTGTAGAACAGTACAGACCAGTTTTAGCAGTTATCTGCTAAACTGGTCTGTACTGATCAACAGCAACTGCTAAAACTGGTCTGTACTGTTCTACAGCTACCGGCTAAAATGGTCTGTACTGTTCTACAGCTACCGGCTAAAATGGTCTGTACTGTTCAACAGCTACCTGCTAAAACTGGTCTGTACTGTTCAACAGCTACCGGCTAAAACTGATCGATAATCAATCAATCAATCACAATATCGATAATCAATCAAACAATAATTCAATATGAATGAAATATTCAATAAGGCCTTTCAAATCATCTGAAAGTCGTCGATCATAGTTATAAGTGGTGCTGCACATTTTCCGAATCGTTCATCATATGGATTGGTACAACGTGGGTTCTTGCCTTGATATATGTCAAAATTTAACATGTAACCGTTTGGCCGATTGGTTTACCTTTAAAAAACTGCTTGCAACCGTGTCGTCCATTGTCATCGTAAGATAAATGTTGTGTTGGGTGATAGTTCTTCAACATATTTGACTTGAGATGGTCCGTAATTGGACGTAGCTTCCATAGCTTATCTTGGTTATCAACAGATGTGACCAAATTGGGCTCAAAATGTGGTGTAATTAATATAAATAATATTTTAATAAAGAAGTTTAGCTATTTATTTAGTAACTTTAGATTGCCTATTTTTATTAGTAAAACAGCCTCATCAACAACAACAACCACAACAACAACAAGAGTAAGAACAACACCAACAACAACAGTAAGAACAACAACAAGAACAAGAACAACAACAACAACAAAAACAACAACATAAGTAAGAACAACAATAGCAACAGTAAGAACAACAACAACAAGAACCATTATAAAAAAGCAGCCGATTATGGGCGTTCACTATAAACGCAGCCTTAGCTTATATTAGCTTAGGTTAGCTTAGCTTAGTTTTTGACATATCAACTTTAAATTCTTATCTTCTTTTTTTTGCCCTTGCACTTGACCGCAAAAATTGTTTATTTATTTTATAAGTAACACAAAAAACATGTTTGAACTTGTCCATTGCTGCCTTATCTTGAACTTGCGGGTTATGAGTGCGCTTACTATAAAGCTTGGCTCTTATCACTTTAACCTTGAAATTAGTATTGAAATTGAAATGAAATAAAATTAAAATCCGTACCAGGATGGGTATGGGTGACGTCATCGGCATACAATAACATAAGTCGACTTCTAAAATGTTCTCGACGTTTCTGCATCTCGAAGCTTCTAGAAACTCCCTGACTCTTCTTGGCATTGGCTTAGGTTAGGTTGATTCTGAAGTATTCTTTGTATAGGATCGCGTTATTTGCTATCTCCCTTTCTCTCTCTTACTATTAAATTCTCTCTCTCCCTTTCTCTCTCTCCCTTTCTCTCTCTCTCTCTCTCTCTCACACCATGAAGCTTGAGACTTAACACCTTTGACTTAAAAAAATTTTTTTTTTTTTTTTTTGTGATGTTGTCAACTTCTAAAATGTTCTCGACGTTTCTGCATCTCGAAGCTTCTAGAAACTTCTTGGTTGTTATGTATTTCGTTTACTAATGCGAACTCTGATAAGTATGCCACCACGCAGTCTACGTTAGAAGTCTTATAAATATATATTTATTTTTTGAGTCATTGCTATAACTAATGCGAGGGTTAAGAAAAAAACAAAACATGCAAACACTGATAAGAACTCGCTTGACTACCACTACCGATAATGTAGCGTATAAAATTATGACCAACGCTTAAAGCAAAGAAATACCCCAAACTTGTTAATTTTAAAAAGTTTAAAGCAAAGACATACATCAAACTTCCCAATTTAAAAGTATAAATAAAGCAAAGACATATACCAAACTTGTCAACTTTATTAAATTTATAAACATTTATTTCCCCCTTCAACCATCGCCGTATCTAAATTGCTTCAACCCATATTAATGCGTATATTTTCATATAGCAAGTCATATCATTTCAGCTAAAGTCAGCCAGCAGAATTTTGAGTCATTGCTATAACTAATGCTAGGGTTATGAAAAAAATCATAAAACATACAAACACTGATAAGAACATGATCAACGCTTAAAGCAAAAAACAACTTGCGGTTTTTTGTCTGTCCGTCCACCAGCACAAGCAGAAATCCATTCATACTTGAGTGCCGGGCATGACGTCATCGGCTTGCACCTCCGCGCCTCCTGAGCCAGAACCAACATATCGTAACTACTAATAAGTTCAATAATGCGAAGCACTCTCAAGGAGGTGCTCAGATGAACTAACTCAGTCGGCCTTAACATCAACGTCGAGAAAACAGATCTGGTTCTATTTACGATAAGGTACAAGATACCGCCGTGGATACCACCGAAAATAAATAATATACAACTCATCCTGAAAACCCATCCGAAGTATCTAGGAGACGTCCTGGACAGCAAACTATCATGGAGAATCAATGTCAAAGGAAGAGTGAAGAAAGTCACCAATGCGCTATACGCATTCAAGAAGATGCTGGGCAGCACTTGGGGTCTCTCACCCTCTCTGATGCATTGGATCTACGTAACGGTAGTTCGTCCGATTCTACTCTATGGAATTATCGTGTGGTGGCCGGCGATGGAAAAGTCAACATACCTTAAGCACTTGGTGAAAACACAGGGGCAGGCAATCATCTGCATAACAGGGGCGCTGAAATCTACTCCAACGAAAGCACTTGAAACAATTTTATGTATGGACCCCCTAGACATACACGCAAAACTAATAGCCGGGAAAGCGGTACAGCGCCTTACGGCGGCAAATAACATGCACAAACAATAGTTTGGGCATTGTACTATCAGCAAGGATTTATCCAGTAGCACGGACTACATGATACCTCTCATAGTGATAGACTCAAGAATATCAATACGCCTAGGACCAAACGACTGGTGCCACGGTATAGAACAAGCACAGCGGGCGGTCAACATATTCACTGATGGCTCTAAACTGCACACGGGAATGGGAGCGGCAGTCTACTGTGCAGAACCAGCGATAAGCCAGCCTTATAAACTGTCGGACCACTGCAGCATCTTCCAGGCGGAAGTGTTCGTTATAAGGAAGGCGGCAGAGACTGCCCTTAACATAAACACACATCACGCCAATATTAACATCTTTGTAGACAGCCAAGCGGCGATCAAATCCATGTGCTCCGCTACCATCAGGTCCACAAATGCCCTGGCAAGCAGGGAAGCACTAGATGCACTATGCGCTTCAAAGAGAGTGCGTATCTACTGGGTTCCAAGCCACCAGGGCAGTGACGCAAATGAAAAGGCAGATGGGCTAGCAAGGGACGGCGCCGGGCTGGGATCAGAGTACCTATCCCATTGCAAGAGCTGTACAGAAATCTCGAGGATAGGGCCGTACAAGCAGTGAGTCGTAGATCGAGAGATACGACAACATGCAGAATCGCAAAAATCATGTGTGATACACGATGCAATAAACGGACTATGTTCATCCTAGCACGACCGCGCAGAGAATGCAGGACACTGGTTGCTGTCCTCACGGGTCACTGCATGGCGGCAGCTCATGCGAAGAAGATGGGCATCACGACGGATGACAACTGTAGGAAGTGCAAGGAACCAGGCACGGCTGAAACCCTGGAACAGCTACTATTGACATGCCCCGCTCTACTTAGATCGAGACTCAAATACTTAGGCTCACCGACGTTTCCGTCACTACAACATGTGGCGAAAATCTCTCTAGAAATTCTCCTTAGATTTGTGAATTCAGCACAAATCTTCACCGATTTTAACTAACTCCCTACAGGTTCTTTACACTCGGTACCACTAAGGACCAGAAGTGGTCTGTGTGAGCCTCCGCCAAGAGGCGGCCAGATTAACCTAACCTAACCAATATTGTTCTCAAGGATTTCCGCAAAACAACAAAAAATATACAAAAAACGTATTTCGTTATAGACCAGCGTTGTGCCAACCCTCGGGAGCCATGTATGTCAGCCAAACTTCATAAAAATTCACAAAAGTTAAATATAAAGCATAAGAAAGACGATCGTATAAGAATTATATTTTACTTAAATTGTTTTTAGATTTTTTTAAGGTTTAAAATTAAAAATAAAAAAATATGGAAAATGCCCAAATTTCACAAGCTTGGAAATGTAAGTAAACGTAATTGTTAAGCCTTGAGCGAAAACAGGTCGATTAGATAAATTCTGAAAATTTTATATATTCTTTTTGGAGATCATGAAAATCTATTACTGTATGACCCTCCAGGTTAAGAAAAGTATACCGTTGCGTATACGCAACACTGGACAAAAATGGGTTAATCTATGGTAAGGATCAGCAAGCTCCTTGGGCAATAAGAAAAGCTATGGGTCAGTTTTTTTTTTTATTAATAGAAATTATTGCAGTTCTTAGCTTAAGTTAACCGATTAGAATGCGTGCACAATTAATGGTTGTGAAAAAATAAATTTTTTGTGTAATCATCAATAAATGCTTAATTTGACTCTTTTTAAATCTTGCACATTTTTGAATTTTTTGTTTGACTGTCATGAGAATTAATTTTCTAACTTGCTGCATTTAAAAAGTTTTCTTTATGCATTTGTAAGCTTCTTCAAATAAATGACTTAAGTTATCTACTCAAAAGTTCTTCCACATCACAAGTGTAGCAAAACACACACACACACATACACACACACCTCTTGCTGAAACACACACACACACATTCGAATACGCAACATATCCAATTTAGTCATATTCTAGCCATAGTGATGAGTTAATAACTTAAGTTTAGCCAACTGGCTACCATTGCATATCCTTCTGGCCTTGGTCTGAAGACCATCATTTATCATTTTCTTTGAGCTTCAAAGTTCTGCATGTCATGCGAGCAGGTAGCCAAGTAGTAGTAGTAGTAGCTGCTTTAGTTGCATGATGAGCTCGCATGTGTGGTCATCATAAAATTGTATTTGTTGTTGTTGTTGTTGTTATTGTTGTTGTACTTGAAACCGAAGCTAATATGTCAATCTTAGCCCGGACGGTCATGTTGACTTTGTATAAAATGATGAAGTGCATTTTTCTACGCTCTACGTTTCTTGGCCACTTTAAAGTTATGTCAGCAGCTAGTAGAAGTTTTTCGATTTGTAAAAGTTTTCAGATAAGTTAAGAAAATCTTGGACTAACCTAGGCAATTAGTTTTTTAAAAATAGCTAATGGCGTGGTTTTGTGAAAATGCATTTTTTCTTTTAACTAAAGGTTGCGTATACGCAGTGTGGAATATTGATGGTCATACGTTAATACCACGTAGCTAAGATTTTGGCGAAAATGAGGTAACTATGCCAAAAAATACGAAGTTTTTTGCTGCATTTAAAAATATACGTATAATAGTTATATTTTTTTAAAATTTTGTCCGAACATTTTTCTTCAAAGTTGCCAAGACTAGGCCAAACAATAGCTCGATCTTTACTATTATATCTATCTTGATATTTTTTCTCCGTTTTCAAAAATGTAACAGATTTTGATTTGATTAATATTAAATTTATTTTAACATTTTCAACTTATGGGGTGTACAATTTTTTCTTCTCCTGTAAAATTCATAAATCATCAGTTACGAGGTGTCAATCTTTCAATAAGTTGCTTTTAACTATTATGAATAGATGCTACCCAGCTATTTCGTGAATAAATATTGATAAATAATATTTATATATAAAAATATACATATCTATGGAAAATTGACAAAATAACTTCTCTCAAAATAAGAAAAATTTTTTAAATTTTTAATATAAAAATAAAATTTTATTGGATTTCGTTTGATATAAACGCCGTATTTTTACGATTTTTACTTAAGGCAGTTTTCTAGTCTAGAGCAAGATGTATTAAAGAAGGTGGAAGAACTAGGTGACGTTTATAAAATCAACACCGGTGCGCTGTCAAATATTCGTCGTAGTAATGCCACTTTATTTTTCTTTTTCCTTTGTGTGGGACAAACACTTTGTGAGGGAGTTTTGCAGTCGTAAAAGGAGATTAGCTAAGGAGCATCACAAACAGCCAAATTTTAGGGTTATTTTTTAGTTGTAAAGTTAAGTAATGTAAATTGGTGGCGTTTTCCTTTATTCAATATATATACGATTAGTTTTTTTACGTGAAAAACTAAGCTTTTTGTCTTACGGTTAAAAATAGCCTTCCTTCCATGTTGTTTCTTCGCATCATCTTACTGTAATTAATTACTAATTTTAAACCTGTACAAATCGACAAAAGAAAAGACAATTTTATATGTTTTTAAAGTTTAGTTTTTATTAATTTACTATTGCCCATGATTTTTTGTTTGTTTTTATGTATTGTTAATTGTTTATTCAAGTATTTAATTCGGAAATGCATTCGACATTTAAAAAAAAACGATTTAATTATATTGGAAAGAGGAATTTTTTTACTCAATTCAAGCAAATTGTTTTTAAAATTTGGAATTGTAACTGAATTAATAGTTCCTCCATAAAATTTATTGAAAATAGCCTTAAGGTCTTTAATATTTTGTAAAAATTTCAAGGAAGGTTTTATTAGGCCTCCGTTTGAAACTTGGTCGATCCAAGTCCAGGTGCTTCCTTCGAACTCATAGCCCTCCAACTTCAACTTTTTTTTATAATGTATCTAGACACAAATTCTAACGCATCTTCATGCAGGATGCCAAACTTTTCGTCCATTTTTATTTCCTCTGGAAACGCTGACTCAAAATCATGAGACACTTCATTGTCATCCGAGCCCATTTTGTTGAGGTGTCTATAAGCTCTTGGTCCAGCAGCTAGCAGAACTATCGATGACGATCTTCCCAGCACCAATGTATTTTTTTATTAGGACTTCCCAACTTCTGGATTTGGCCTTTGGTGAAAATTTTTATATTTACTTACTCAGTCTGTGTACTCCAATCTATTGATTGGGTTTTTTTGACTTTATCCGCTTCAAAATCAATATTTTGTACCGGAGGCTTTACATGCAATGACGGCATTGCGCTCGGCATCAGACGTGCTTTTTTACATAATGGATCACCAGGAGCATTTATGAAATTCTACATCCTGAAATTTTTTCTGCAGACAACCCACGGGGGCTTTAGGTCCAAGCCGCAACAGTCTATACACTTCTTTCTCCGAAAATCGTCCTTTGCAACTTGGAAAAGAGAAATATTCTCCTTATTCCATGTACTATGGCAAATATCACAGCCTTTACATATATTTAGTATAGTTTTTATTTAAGAAAATCTCACAAGAATCACTAAAATCACTAAAATCACAATTAAAGAGAAGTCACTCTAGACGCGTCTTGTTTACTCGAATCAATAAGAACAAGTAACAAAACATTGGATTTTTCATTGGATTATCGCTCAAAATATGGCAACACTTTATTTTGTTTGACTTTGACAGCTCACCTTCTTTAATATATCTTGGTCTAGAGGGAAAAATGTTGGATGCTTTTTAAAATTTAATAAAAAAAAAACTAAAAATATTTTTAGCATCCATTTCTTTTACTATATTTTTATTCAATATTATAATATATATAAATTATTATATTATAATACTTCAATAATACACAAAAAAAAAAAGAAATTATAAAAATTACAGACTGCTAGAGTTTGTGGGGAGGGAAGTGGAGGGAAGTGGGGGTTGCTAAAAAAGGATGGCTCCATCTTGACACGATTTCAACCCTTCTACTCACCTGAAAAAAAAAAGATTCTTAATTAGTAAGAATGTAAGAATATCCCGGACTATGAAAAGAAAACGAAAGTTTTTTTTTAAAATGGTTTAAGAGAAAAGGAGTAATTTTTTGTTTTTTTTTAAGTTTTAAATTTTTAAAAATATTAAAAAAACAAAATTTTTATAGAAGTCCAGTCCGGGTCATAGTGGGATATATAAAAAAGGCCCACACCAAATTTTAATTTAATCGGTCCATTAAGATATCATAACAAACGTGTTGGTAAAAGTAGTTTTGAGAAAAACGCGTTTAAAGATTTGAATTCCGGCAATACAAGATTATATGCCGCACCTTTCAAGGACATATTCTTAAATGTCTTTATTTCAAAACTCTATACAAGAATACTGCCTTATAAAAATAAAGATAAGCAAATCAGTTTCTTTCGAATTAATTTTCAATTAATAAAGAGAGAGAGAGAGAGAGAGAGAGAGAGAGAGAGAAAGAGAGAGAGAGAGAGAGAGAGACAAAAAGAGATAGAAAGAGATAATGAGAGAGAGAGAGAGAGAGATAGAGAGAGAGATAATGAGAGAGAGAGAGAGAGAGAGAGAGATGTAGATTTCATATTTTAGTGTGTTTAGCTCGAAACTATCCTCTGCGGTGCGAATAAACTTCCGCTATGATTTGTATCTTTCACGGTTCATATGGATGCAGTAAGATGCGCCTACTTTTGCGGAAGAGTAGTACAAAAAATGAAGCTTCAGTAATAACAAAAGCGCATGCAGTTTAAAAAACGACGTATTTTTATGAGTGCCTCACCACTAATTTGCTCCGCTGCACAGTGCGTTGAGACCATATAAACAAGGGACATATTTTAATAATGTTAAAAATGTCGTAAATTTTGTTTTAATAAAATGAGGCGGATAAAATTTGTTGATGGTAGAGTAAAAGCTTTTAGTAAAAATAAAATAAAATCATGCTTCGACAGGCAGTTTTTGGCATTTCTCTTCACACTATTTCGTTCGCGAAATTAAAAAAACTTTGCTCCTAACGGAACGCTGTTGCCATGAAAATTTGTCAGTTAAATTTGGTGCTTCTGCGTGATTAGACTTTCGTTTCCAGAAACAATATAAAACATCCAAAAAATTGGAACAAAGAAAAACGAGCGGGGGTCGATTGGTTAAAATGCTTCATGAATCGTAATTCTTATTTAAGCCTCCGAAAACCAGAAAACTCCAGTATTGCACGAATATTTGCATTTTCCAAAGTAGCAATCGCTGTTTTCTTTTTCAAATTTAGAAAAGTTTTATCAAAAGCATAATTTCGCTCCAGACCGAATATGGATTCTACAAAAGTATGTTAACAGTAAGTTTTTCTAAGCAGATATGTGGACTAAAAATTGAATTAGTCACACTCCACCCGTGTTTGTATTCCCGCGTAAACGTATGAATCCGAATTTTCTGAAAGAATCCGTACCGCATTCATTGGCACTTCTAGCAAGCAACGGCTGGATGAATTCTGATCTTTTCCCAGAGAAACCATACTCGATGCACCGAAGATGACCCTATTTTATTATTGATAGACAACAATGATACTCATTGTGGACTCAACACCATTATATTTTGTCAATTCATTCAATAATTTTACTATCAACAATCCTGGAAAGAAACCCAACTCTCCAAAGTTCCATTTTTGCGAGCCTTTTCACCAGAAAATATTACTAAAGGATTTTCTGCTACTGGAGTTTATCCATACAACTCATTAATATTCCCTGAATCTGATTTTACACAAAGTATGGAGTCTGAAGTAAATGCCGACGTACAAATGGATATGGGTCGGATTCAGACCGAAGCTCTGAACTTCTTGTTCCATGCGCTGACTTTCGTGATTGCAGTGTTTTGCCAGATATGGTATCGATTCAACTTGATTGTCAGATGATCGATTCAGTTCTTGAGTTTCATTCTGCCATTGTTTCACCAGAACAAATTCGTCTTTTACCATCCATACTAAAGAAGCAGAAGGCTTCAAAAAATCAAGGTAAATCAAGAATTTATACGGGTTCTCCAGAGAAAGCTCGATTAGAAGAGTTAAGCGAAAAACGAAAGAACAAAGAGTTAAAACCACCTAAACGATAGTACAAACATAAAGTTAAAAAGCATATAAATATTAGTTCATCTTCCTCCAACGCAAACGATGAAAACGATACCTTTAGTCTTGCTGTCTCCGACAAACCCCTAACTTTTGTTCAAGATGAAGATGAAAAATTGACGCAACTGGTGATGAGCAACGTCACTGCTGTGGAAAAAAATAATTTCGTTCACGTCAAGTTCAAAGCCAAACAGATATTCTATTTTATCGGAATGGTTCAAGAAGTGAATACTGGATCAAGCGTTGTAAATTTCTTGCGCCGAAAAGGTAACAGTCAGACCTTCTACAAGTCGCTTGTTGACGACATACGCGTGGTTTTAAAAGAAGATATTGTGTCCATTCTGCCAATTCCTCATCAACCCCAGGAACTTCCCGGAGTCGTCCAAAATTCATTTTTAATAATGATTTCAGCACCATAAACGTCCAATAGAAAAACAAAATGTTTATTCACTTTTCTATAATATTAATAAAAAAATAATTCTTAATAGAATATATCACTAAATATAAAAATATTATTTAAAGAAGTCAAATGACGAAACCTCCCATCCTGTGTTCAAGCTTCCCTAGAGACTGACGAAGCCTCCCTTAAAAGGGGAGGTTTCGACATATACTTCCATTTATGTTTTTTGCTTACAATTTCAAAAATAGTAAAAATAGTGGAATTTTGCTAATTTATAAAAGTAGTGCATATAGTTTGCCCTCACTTAAATGTATTCAAAACAACGTGGACAATCGCATTAGGGGGGACATGACATTGGCAGTTTTTTGAAATCGATTTTTAATAATTTTGTATTTTAGTAAATATTCTTAAGATTAAAAAAATTTCATGGAAAAATTTCTACGGGTTCAAAAGTTACAGCCGGATTAGTGAGAGCGCATTTTTAATTTTTGCGCTACCTACGTACGGCAGCTGGTATATACTTGTTTTATTTGCTACCTGACTTTTGGTGGTTGTTATTTCGTATCTACGTGAAGGGTGGGTTTTTTTTTTGTGTTTTTGAATTTCTTTATATTTCTTTATATTTATAACTCATATAGTGGAATTTTTATTTTATATGCTCAGTTATTTGGCATCTTTTGCAGCGTGAAGTCGTGGTTTTTTATGTGAAAAATATTGAAAAATTGAAAAATGAAGCGTCGTTCTCTAGATCGAAAAGGGCAAAAGAGGTTTTTTACACAAAATCATTACACCAAGAAAACCTATTTTGCCATTTGGGCAACATTTTAACACAAGATATCCACAGATGAAAATCCTCAGCATATGTTTTGCCCTACAGGTAGTGACAGTTGGAGTTATTGGCCAGAAGGCAAAGGCAGAAGGATCAACTGTTCTCCATAAACCACCACTTCATGAAATAGTGCAAAAGGCAATCAAACCAGCTTACACGGCGTTGAGTAACGATGAATTGCTAAACAAGTGCTTGGGTGGATTCACGCAAAACTCCAATGAAAGTTTGAATACAAAAATTTGGCTCATTGCACGTAAGTGTATGCCAGGCAGCAACAGAATTGTTAATATTGCAAGCTGCATGGCAGTGTCTACTTACCATGACGGCGCTTATAGTTATTTGCAAATGTTTCAACTACTTGGTATCACCATAGGAGCTACAGCATTGAATTTTTCCAAAGGAAATGATGCAAATCGTTTGAAATGCGCCAGAGTGAAGGCATATGAAGCTTCAAAAGAAGCCCGAATGGCTAAACGATTGCAAAAAACTATAAGAAACAGCATAACACAAGATAACGAAGGCATACAGTACGAAGCAGTCATGGCAGATTGAAGGTAACCATTTTTTCTTTGTTCACATACTTTGAACGCGTTTATCTCGAAACCATGTTTTTCGTACTGGTTGCGGCACTAGCGGGTTCATTTTTTGATGAAATTTTTATTTGTATTTTTTAAACTTGATTCGCTATCGTATGACACGACCTTTTTTTTTTTTTAATTTTTTTTTCGATTTTTTATGAATTTTTAGTCAATATTTTTTTCGAAAAAACACACTTTCAAATTTGGAACATCACCAAAAATTGAAAAAAAATTAAAAAAAAAGCTCGTGTCATACGATAACCAATTTTGTTAAGATTTAAAAAAGTCATTTTTTTCCAGATCGGACAATTTTTGCAATTCCCAGCGCTGCAACCACGAGGCCCCGTTTTTTTCTCTGCCGCCTCTATAAAACCATGTTGAAGTGAAAAATATATTTTTTTGAATTTATTTTAAAATTGTTATCTTGTAATTTGTTCAATTCTCTACAATAATAAAAAAAATTTTGGAAAAATGTTTGTTTTTGACTGAGTTATGAATTTTTAAAAAAAAGTCTGTTTTCTCTGCCGCGAATGTCATGTCCCACCTTAAGAAGAACAAATTCGTTTTTTCTTATGGTGTCGAAGCCTCCCCCTTCTACCCTACCGTTTTTTTGTAATTTCTTTTGAACTTTTCTAGGCTTTTCTGTAATATTTTTTACAAATTTTAACTTTTTTTTTTAACTTTTTTGTTATAATACTTTGCCAAAGGAAATAACAATAATTTACGAAAATCGAAGAGATTGTTTTTTTCTTACTCTACTAATTTTTAAGTTTTTATAAGATAAGGCTATTTTCTTTTATAAATTGATATTTTTACTACAGAAATAATTTACTGCACTTAAAAACTATTAAAAATTTATTTTCCATATATATTTTTTTAAAGCTTTCTTAAAATTGCCAATTTTTTTATTCTACTTTTAAAAAGTATAAAATATGTACTTAATTTTCTTCATTTAAATAGGTAATGCTTAACAATTCTGTATTTCTTTATTACTAAAAATATTTATAAAATTCTTTCTGATTTTTGACAATTGCATTATTAACATTTAGCGTACAAGTGTATTTTTAGATTTAAATCTTTTTAATTTTGTATTTAAGTCCCCATACAAAGCACTGTGCACTGGGCTGATTCAGACTAACACAAACACACGTGTGCAAGCTTTGCAATGCCAGTGAGTGCGAGTGTGTGATTGCAAGTGTGACTTGTGTATTTATAAAGCAATTTGTACTTGTTGTAGTTGCTATAGTTGTTAAAATTTGCAAACAATAGTGTTTTGTTCGCCGACACGCTGAGACAACACGAAAGGATACGTTTTGTTCGTTTGCTTGACTCATGATTGTTGTGGAAAGCAAATCCTTTAACACCGCAGCGTGGCATTGAATGTGGCGGAATGTGAATGTAGTGAAAGTGTTGCTGCCGCCTTTTGTGTTTCTGGAGGTGCTATCTTCCGTCTGTCAGTGTCGTCTGTCTGTATGGCAGCAGTTGCAGTTGTTAACACTTGCAGGCTATACAGAAGTAACAGAAGTTTACAGAAGTAAATAATAAGCTTAAGAAAAGCTGCCTGCAAGTAGATGAAGTCAAATACAGTGAATTTATAAAATGTTTGCAATGAGTAAAATATGACAAAAAATAACGTAATGAAGGCTATTTTGTGAAAAAGCTTTGCATAAAAGTGAAGAAATAATAATTGAATGCGTATCGTTGCTGATGTTTTTATGAAAATGCTTTTTCTTTGAGCAATGGAAGGAAACAATAAAAATTAGCTTTAGGTCAAAGTCCGCACGTGTTGCGCTCTACTGCACTACTTTGCACTACTTTGGCCTGATTTTGTTTCATAATTTAATTCCAAACTAAATCTTATCACGTCTCTTGAATCTTTTTGATAAAGTTGTCAGTTGACCTCACTTTGACTAAAAATAGCAGCAACATCACCATCATCATCAGCAACATCAACGACACCTGAACCATTGTCATCACACCTACACCTGTGGAGCTTCCTGCTATCAGCCTATCAACTCTTTGCTTTACCCAGCCAAATGTGGCAAAACTTTGAACAAACTTTTTTCCCAAGCGAATCGCGTCAAACAGGCGGCAGCCAGCAGCCAGCAGCATAACGGAAACGGAAGTGTACGTTTGAACTACTGTGAGCGCCACTTAAGATGACTACAGATCCTCGCGTAGAATAGCAACAGAACAGATGACAAAGTGAAGGGGTAAACATGTTGTGGGAACGGATGAAGTGGGATTCAGTTGGCAGCGGCGACAAAACTGCAGACAAGCAAAAAACATGACGTCAGCATTTGTAATGCAATAATGAAACTTTAAACTAAGAAGTTGTTATTCGGTTAGGATGTCTGAGTGTGTCTGTGTGTGTTTGCTGTGTGGTTGTCGGATTTGTGCAAAAAGCTATGCGTGCATAACAACAACAACAGCGCAACAGCGTGATCTTTTAACTGCTTTTGGTGGAAACTAATTAAATCTTTTGCGAGATTCTTTTTGTAATTAGTTTTTGTGTGCAACTTTTTGTTGTGTGCAACAACAAAAACAAAAAATTAATGGTACCTAAAAACAAAACGTAACACTGGAGCTGTACGCAGTTTACGTAGTAGTTGTTGATGTTTTTGTTGCAGCTTATTTGCAACTTTAGTGCTGCGCTTTTACTGCGCGCGCACACACACACACATACTGCTTCCTGTGTCTGCATTTTTTGTTTTTAAATTCCTTGCATTTGTTGCCATTGCTGCAAAGTGCAACAATTGTGGCAATCACGTTGCTGGTGCGCGGCTTTCATGTTGCTCACACGAAGATTTAGCTCAGGTATTAATGTTGCAGCTGGGAAATGTAATAACGGTGTTGTCGGTGAGTCTAACACAAAGAAACATACACTCATACCTTACACCTACACACACACAGAGATTAAATTGCGGATTATATGTGACGACATGCGAAGGTGTTGCTGTGAATAGCTACAAGCTTTAATGGCCAACTTTGTGTGAATGTGAGAGTGTGGAATGGTTGTGAATGTGTGTATGTGTGTGTGCCACAATGAACGTAAACAGGTGTAATTGAAAGAATGGCTCAAGTGGCAGCGCTTATTTTAACAAGTGGAAGCTCGAGTAGCGTCAAGCTTGTGTTGTCTGCAGAGTGGATTTGTTAGAAGTTCGGATTATAAAAAAAAAATAATAATGGTGCTTGGGATGTGTGGCTGTGTAAGTTCAATAATGCAAAAGAGAACAGTAATAATTATAAACATGTAAGCTAATATGATTTCTAAATAAAAAATAAGTGGAGGAAACAATTTTTAAGTTAATTTTTTAATATCATTAACTCACTTCACGAAAACAGACTAACAAAGTATGGTACCAATGGAATGGTGTCACTTACCGATTCCATGATTTTCGGATATGTGATAAAGGACAAACATCTTAGGTTTACCTTTTCAAATAACTTCACTATTTTGCATGGAAACATATACAAATTTGGTATCGCTCGAAACGTATTCAAGAGATGATGGCAACAAATTTATAGAGATACATTTTTTTGTTATATTGTTGCTGGAATTTTTAGTAGTAGGTATTTAGTCAATATCTTAAGGAGATCGTATCCACTATTGTTTTATTTTCACTTATGTTAGATTGAAGAATATTTAAAAAAGTATCTGTTTTGTTATTTTAGTGCCAAATATCCAACCAAAGCCTTAGTTGAACTTTAAAACACTTTTAATAATACTGACTACTTATAATACAAATGAAACTCACCACTATACAAACCATAATGGAAACGCACCTATGTATCCACCAGATTGTCAAAGAAAACATATTTAAAACTAGTAAGGGTGGAGTTTTGGCAGGGTACCGAAGCTAAAATACCCCCCCGCGGCCATATTGAAGTATATTCGAAGTCTTTAGCCATACATACACATATGACATTCAGTTTTATATATTAACGAAAGTTTTCCTATTTTGATGACGTCATTTTGTATGGGAAGTAGGTGTAGTTTTGGTTCGATTTTGCCATATATGATAGGGATGGTTCATATTATATATCAAAGCTAAAGTGCAAAATTTCAAGGCATTTCAATAATTTTTGAGGATTTTTAAGAGATTTAACGTTTAAAATAAAGTCAATTTGTAAGGGAGGTAGGCGTGGTTTTCATTCCATTTTGCCAAATATCATAGTGGTGGTCTATGTTATATATCAAAGCCTATATGCAAAATTTCAAGACATTTCTTTAATTTGAGAAGATTGAAGATTGAAGAATTAAGACTGAAGATCAAAGCTCACCTGCCAAATTTTAAGGCATTTCTTTAATTTTTGAGGATTTTACAGACATTTTACCGTTAATATAAAGTCACTTTGTATGGGAGGTAGGCGTGGTTTTCATCCGATTTGGCTTTTTTTTTTGGCGATTTTGAAAATAAACTTATATTTTGAATTTCAGCGATAGCTTTAAAATTGCGGCTGTAATCGTGTCGACAGACGGACAGACAGACGGACACACGGAAATCGACTCAGGAGATGATGCTGATCAAAAATATATATATTTTCTATACCTGCCACGCCTCCTTCTTGGCGTTACAAACGAAATGTCAAAGTTAATATACCCCTTACGCAGTACGCTTTGGGGCATAAAAATATTATTTGAGTATATTTACCCCATCATAAATTATCACAAAACAAAACTTTCTTCCTCACAAAAAATCTTTTTCTTCTCGTATTTAGCTCATTGTTGCTCATATCATAAAACTTCTAAGAAATATGCTTAAAAATATACGAGCATATAAAAATGTACTTGGCAAAAATATTTCAGTATTTTTTTTTCAAAGATACTTTTTCATGATATGAAAGTGTTAACTTTTTTCTGAAATAACCTTCGACACGAAATAGAACAAGGTAATCCTCTCAAACTTTTTCCGAATATGATAAATCATGCAGAAAGTAAGTAAAAACTGCACGAATACATTAAAACTAAATTATTCCACGACTCAAAAAAGTTTTTAAAATTGAATTTTTCAATTTCAGCAATAGCAAGGAAAGTGCAAAAATGTTATCTTGAATTGAATTTCGAGAGCATCAATGTCAAAGGTAAGGCACACCGATGTGCTAAGTGGAGGAAAGTGTGGTTACATAGTTTTTGACTTTCAAGTTTATTTATTGATTTGTGTGACTTTTTAAAACATTTAATATTACTGCGCCTATAAACATGCAACATTTTTTTAAACAAAATTTTAAGCTTCAAAATTTAATGCTTTATATGTGTATTAACTGCTCGAGAATAAATAGCTTGTATTTATTTCAACATTAAACTAACTTGGACACCAGCTTCTTAGCTGCTCATTTCAATGCCATCACACGCGCCACACCCACTACTTATTTTCTTGTTATTCTGACTCAGCCTACGTGTTGACAATTTTTCAATTTTGTATAGAATTTTTTTCCATTTGTTCCTTTGTATGCAAAATAAACATGACACACCTCTTAACAAATACAAACCCTCATACATACACAGCTTGTGCTGCCCAACACGCACTCACCCGTATTTCTTTATTTCGCAGCAGCAGCAGTAGCAGCGACATTCTCGACGTTCTCAATGTTCTATGCATCAGGAATGTCTGATTAGACTCAAACTTTCAACAATTTCTGCTTGTTCGCACACATATTTTTTTTTTGTATTCCTTATTTTTTTTCCACTCATACAAATGTTGTTGATGCATTTTTACTTATTATTTTGTTGTTGCTGTTGCTGTAAGTAGTGGCTTATTTTTATGTTGTTACATCTTGGAATGAAATTTTTACGCAGCAACGACTTGAAGCTAGAAAAATAAACTGAAGCCAAAGAACGTGCTTGGAGTGTGCGGCGAAAGGTGGGGCTGAAGAAATGCTTTTGCATTTGTCAAAAGTTGTTATTCACCACAAGCTTTATAGTGCCTTTAATCAAAAGTTGTTGCTATTGTTGGAGTTGGTTTTTGCTGTTTCCACTACCACGTTATGAGTAAAAATTGAAAACTCGTTTGTACTTTTGTTGTTTTCCCAAGATGTACTATTTTTTTTTCTTTTTTTTTAATATTATCACTAATGGATGTATGTTGGTTGAAGTTATTTTCTTCACTAGCTCTACTGTATGATTTAAATATTTGCCACACTTTTATTTGCTGTCGTATTAAATAAATTTGTTTGTGTCTTTGACAACATTTAAATTAAGCTTGATTTTGTTGTCATGCATGCAGCATGCATTTTGAGTTTTATTTAAGAAAATATGCATGTATTGAATTTACTTCTTTCGAATCAGAAAAACAAGTGTTCTTTAAAAAAACCTAAACAGATCAAATAGCTTACAATGAAGAAAATACTGGCATATATAAAAGCTTGCCTTAAGAGGTCTGCTTGTCTGCTTCATTGAATGCTACTAGTCGTATATTCATTCATTTGGTTTGTTGGTTGCCTTCCAAACAAACTCAAAAGCAAAAAGGTGTGTTAATATGAAATGTTGATTTGACTAACAGATGGCAGAACTAACATGGTTTGTGTCAATAATAACACATATGATATTGTATGGGGGTTTCCTCGTAAGCTGAGTTAAGACTCAGCCACTCCAGCATCCTCGAACCTTTGCCAAATAAAAATACTTGATATGGTTTAAATTCAGTTGCAGTGTGTTTTATTTGTATACAAATTATATTTCTTTCAGTGTATAATTTTATTTACAAATATGAGTCCTTTTCTTATAATACACAAAAAATAATATATTGATGACAACAGCTTCGGCACTCAGTAAAGATAGTCGTTTCTGCCTTCAGCGTTCACGAAGTTCATTTGTGCTCGTTGTTTCGGAGTTCGGATATGTTCGGTGTTGTAGCGTTCGGGTATATTCGGTGCTTTGTAACTTTGGGTGAGCTCGGTAGTGTTCGGGTGTATTCGGCATTTATGAAGTTCGGGTGTATTCGGTGTTCAGAAAACGAAGAGCAGTAAGCTCGGGCAGGGCTTGAGTTCGGCTTACAGGAAAATACCTTAATAATATATTTATAATAAAAATAATTGTTGCGTTTTTTATTATATACAAATTACAGTGTTACATTGTTTGGTTTTTTGGTTTTTAGGGTACTTAGACATTTTTTTTTAGTTAGAATGGGCCCAAATAAGAAAAATACGTCCGTCTGTCGACATGATTATAGTCGTAATTTTGAGGCTCTCGTCATGAAATTTAATATTTAAGCTTGAACGAAAAGCACGCCTACCTCCCATACAAAGAGAGTTTATTAAAACGGTAAAATCACCATAAATTCCACAAAGCTTAATGTATGGACTTGAAAGTTAGTATAAGAGCTTTGACGACCGTGGCGTAGTGGGTAGAGTGTGTGACTCTTACGCCAGAGAACCCAGGTTCGAATCCTCTATCTGACACAGAAAATTTTTTCAATTAAATTCATTTTTCTGTTCGGCCGTCACCTCTCTGCAGACAATGGCAAACCTCAGAGAGTAAAAACTGCCCTGAAAAGCATTTTGAGAACATAAGCCGTTCGAAGTCGGCATAAAACATGTAGGTCCAGTTCTCGATCATTTGTGTGCAAACATTTCACATCACACACAACACAATTGGTCATAAGAAGCTCGGTCAAAGTCCTTTCAAGGACTGAGATGGCCATTTCCGTTCGTTCGTCGTTTATAAGAGCTTTAATATACACTCTGAGTATAAAATTCATCCAACTCGGATGAAGACTCCGCCTACCACCCATACAAAATGACGTCATCTAAATGGTAAAACCTTCATGAATTGCTCAAAAAATTAATTCATTGCATATATAAATAACTTCAACAACTAAAATGTATTCTTAATTTGAAATTTTGAAAAATTGGAAGAAAATCACTCCTATCGTTCATACTAAGTGACGTCATCAATATAATCAAATCTTCAAAAGTTTTTTTTATAACAAAATTAATAAAAATATTACATAGTCACTAGGGATAGCAATCACGGGATCCCGGGACCCCGGACTTTTTGAATTCTCGTCGACTAATCCTGGGATTTTCGGGACTTCAAAAAGTTTAAAAAACGATTAATAATGTTTTTTTCCAAAACATGTGAAATGAAAGGTTGCTTATAAAATAATAAACACTATATTTATATACCTTTTGCTAAAGGTATTTTTGTTCAACGGCAACACTGTCTGAATATGCAACTGAGCAAGTAATTTGAAGGTTTGCTTATCGGAAACAGCGAATTGAATCTTGCATTGAAATAACAAATTTTTGCAGCGGCGGAAATAATCAGCACAAAATATTATAAGCAAAATTTACAGCAATTCAAGAAATAATAAAATAATTTGTAAAATATATACTTTAATAGGTACATATTTATACTAATAAAATTATTTGCTTCGCATAAAATAATATCTGGACATTTAAACTCAGTTTGGTCGCATTTTTTGATTGCTCAAGATAAAAGTGAAACTGCGAAATGCATTAAGTGTGGTCAAATTTGGAACAGAATGATTCAGTATTTGTAGGATTTAATTAATCTATATATATATATATATATATAAAATAGTAAAAAAAAAATCTGTACATAAAATATTTTTTTGAAATTCCTTTTGCGATGGACATTTTGAATGACGCTGAGTCCGAAAATCGCATTTTTAAAAATTTTGTCTGTCTGTCTGTTAAAGCATCACGCGAAAATCACTGGATGGATTTTAATGAAATTTGACATCTAGGTTTCTTATATCCCCGGTCAACATATAGGCTACTTTTTATTCAGGAAAAAAGGTTGGACCCGGTAGGGGGCGCTGCGATCGGGTTCCAGTCATTCTTTTTTTTAGCTTATCTCCGAAACCATTCATCCGATTTGTTTGTTTTTTTGACTTATCAACACCGTTCTATCTCGAACACCAGAGGGCGTTGTAGTACAAATATTTTCAAAAAGTCGAAAAAGTCCAAAACCGTTTATCCGACTTGCACAAAATTTAGCATGTAGAGGTTCTCGGACACGCTAAGTTTTTTTGACTTATCTACTCTTTTCTCTCTCGAACACCAGAGGGCGCTGTAGTACAAATATTTTAAAAAACCTCGAAAAACTTCTAAGCCGTGCATCCGAATTGCATGAAATTTGGAAAATAGGGGTTTTCTGATACAGTGAGTGTTCTCAACTAATTTTTTTTGAGCTATCTTGAAAACCAGAGGGCGCTTTAGTACAAATCTTAGGAATTCATGAAAAACTCCAAAACTGCTCATCCGATTTGGATGAAAATTTGTTAATATCGATTTCGAGTACGGGTTCTGGTACTATCTTTTTTGCTCTTTCTCGAAACTAGAGGGCGCTGTTGGCCAATTTGTACGTGTGCATGTTATTAAACTGTTCCTTAAGGGCTGCACTGATTTTGATTAAATTTTTTATGTGTTTGAGTGGATCCCTGGATGGTTCAGATTCACAATTGGACCCGGTAGGCAGCGCTGCGATCGTGCTTAAGGTGCATTTTGTTTTTATAGTTTATCTCCGAAGCCGTTCATCCGATTTGCATAAAAATTTGTATATAGTGGTTTTCGGATACGGTGAGTTTTTGTGACTTATCTACTCTGTTCTATCTTGACCACCAGAGGGCGCTGTGTACAAATATTTTAAAAAACTTCTAACCTGTTTATCCGATTTTCATGAAAATTGGTGTATAGGGGTTTTCTAATATGGTGACTGTTTTGGACTTATCTTTTTTGTACTCTATCGAACACCATAGGGCACTGTAGTACAAATATCTAAAGAAATCGTGAAAAAATAGAAGCCGCTCATCCGATTTGGATGAAAAATTTTATTAAAGGATTTTCGTGTACGGCAACTGTTTTGGCGTTATCTCTTGTGCTCTGTCTCGAAAAGTAGAGGGCGCTGTTGTACAAATTGTACGTGTGTGTGTGTTATTAAACTGTTCCTAAACGGTTGCACCGATTTTGATGAAATTTTTTGTGTGTGTTTGAGTGGATCCCTGGATGGTTTAGATTCGCAATTGGACCCGGTAGGTGGCGCTGCGATCAGGTTTCACGAATTTTGTTATTATAGTTTGTCTCCGAAACCATTCATCCGATTTACATGAAAATTTGTTCTTAGGGGTTTTCGGGTACGGTAGTTTTTATGACTTATCTATTTTGTTCTATATTGAACATCAGAGGGCACTGCACTACAAATGTTTTGAAAATCTTGAAAAACTCCCAGCTGTACATACGATTTGCGTGAATATTTGTACATACGAATTTACGGATACGGTGGGTACGCATCAAGACATGCGCAAGTCAGTTGCGTCATAAGTTGGCGTTGTTTTGGCATTTCAATTTCTATTTTCAAATCTTATTTCATTTTTTTCCAGTTTCCTCGCGAATTGGCAAAAATTCGTTTTTGCTCTGATTTGTTTTTTTTAAAATGTGCAATCTATCGAATACAATATAAAACTTGAAAATATATTTTTGCAAGCGATTGGCGGCACACACACATAAATCACGATTTCCCTAATTTTTTTCTCATAATTTTCAGATGTTGAAGCTACATGTTGCTCATTTCGCCAAAGTTACCGGTTTGAAAAATGCACACAAAATTCCTTCTAAAGTTTGTAAAAAGTTTTTTCAAATCGACGAATGAAATCGAAAATTATTTATTTCAACTCCCGAGTTAAGCCGGGTATTCAGCTAGGTTAATATATAATACAGCAAGTGCGGATATAAAAGCAATGTATTTAAAGCAAAATAAGTTCAAACAAAATGATTGTGAACTAAATATTTAAGTTTGTTGTTACAAATTGTGACGGCCGTGGCGTAGTGGGTAGAGTGTGTGACTCTTACGCCAGAGAACCCAGGTTCGAATCCTGCATCCGACACAGAAAGTTTTTTCAATTGAATTAATTTTTCTGTTTGGACGTCACCTCTCTGCAGATAATGGCAAACCTCAGAGAGTAAAAACTGCCATGAAAAGCTTCTTGAGAACATAAGCCGTTCGGAGTCGGCGTAAAACATGTAGGTCCAGTTCTCGATCATTTGTGTGCAAACATTTCACATCACAAACAACACAATTGATTATAAGAAGCTCGGTTAGAGTCCTTTCAAGTGCTGAAATGCCATTTCGTTTTTTTTTTGTTTTTCGTTACAAATTGTTGTGAATTGTGTTCTTATAAAAATTAATTTAGTTATTTATAAAATGTATTAAAAAAATAAATATAACATATCTTATGAAAGTAATATAACTTTAATATAAAAATGAAAATAAACCTTAAGATAAAAGATATTTTACCTAAGAATAATAAACAAAACGCATATTTGAATTAAATTTTTAATTTAATTCCATCAAGTACAAGGTTTTTTTTTTAAGGCAAAAGTGTTCATTCCAAAATATTTATTTTCTTTTTGTTTTTTACCAATTTTTCTTTAAATAGTCTTAAAAAATTTTATTTCTTGAACTTTGTTCAATTTATTCATAATTGGAGTACATATGGAGCACTTAATAGTGTATGACATCAAATTTTTAAATTGCATTCCAACTAATTGAAGAAAATCACAATCCCGGGATTCAAATTTTTAAGTCCCGAAAATCCCGGGATTGGAAAAAGTCCAGCTTTTGCCATCCCTAATAGTGATCCATTTATTTGAATGAGATTTGATGATTTGATGAGATTTGAGAAAAAATTGTGACTATTTTAACAATGTATTTAATAAAAGTGATTCCCGCGAAAGTTTTTTATTGATAGATTATTGATAAATTATAGGAAATTTTCATTTCTACTCTATGTAACCGAACTGCTATTTATAACTCCACACATACCATATTTCGAAAATAGTTCAAATTTTGACACATTTTAAACATTTTTTAAAATGTTTCTTCACAATTTTTTTTAACCACATTTTTTCTTAAATCATGTGTAAATAGCTGAAGTTAAAGTTAAGGGGCTATGCAGCAGAAAAGTCAAACATATGGCACTGATATTTTCAGTGGTTATAATCAATTTTGTACTCTTTAATGGAGTAATAAGTATTTTTCAAAAAAATGCATTTTAATTTTTCAATTAATTTCCACTTTTTTCGATTTCAACCCTCTGTGCGACGAATCGAATATGATAGTTTTATAAAGTGATCATTCATCATTTCCTTCACCTGTTTTAGCTTTATATTGCATTTATATGGTTAAGTTTGAGTTTTTTGTACTATTTTTTGTTTTGTCTACCCTGTTTGAGTTCTTCAAATTTTCAATTGTGTAGAAAATCTTTAAATTTGCTTCTTATCTGTTTGCTTCATTTTTTATACCTCCTACTCGAGGCTTTTATTTTAAAAATTGTACATTTATCAGCAGCATCCTATCGCGTATTATTTTGATTTCTAGCCGCGATACTAATCGGATCAGGATTTTTTGCAATTTGCGTTGGTAAACAAGATGGCAACAACAAAAACAACAACAACATCAAAGAAACAAAAGCTTCAACAGTCAAGGAGGATGTAGAAGAAAAATGTTACACAAATGGCGTAGAAAAGCAGTTCTGTGGCGAAAAATGAGCAAATAATAAAAAGCAATGGAAGGAAGAAAGGACTTATTGCAAGGATATAGACAAGAGCAAACGAATATTTTACAAACCTTAAAATATATATACCCCATCCTCGAGCCCTATTCGACAGTCATCAATGGCATCAAGACAGACGCAATTGAGCTGATATGCGATTGAATTCAAATTCTTTTTATTTTTTTACGCTGTTCTTGTTGCTGTTGTGCATTCCTCAAGAGTTGCTGTTTTACTTGTCAGTTGCTTGTCTTTAAGAAATCATTGCCATTGTCCTGGCGCTAAGGACTTCAACAACTGAGGCTGCTGCTGCTGCGACTTGAGCTGCTTGTAAGCGATAAGCTCAATTTGTGTTATTGCTGATTGCTTGTTGTTGTTGATGTTGTTGTTGTAGCTGCTCTTATATTTATTGCCATTAAAGTGCTTTTATTGTTCATTTGTTTCAGCTTAGAACATTTAAACAAACACGATGCATAATTTTTTTAAGTAGGTATTATTTTGAAAATGTTATTATCTTACAGTTTAAATATAATATTTAAAATTTTGCCAAAGCTTACTAAATAAGCAGCAAAAATGCTTGACACTTAGATACTTAATTTCATGTTTTTGAAACTTTTGAGATTTCTTTAGCGGAATTCTTCAAATTTGTAGTTCTTTTCTTCAACTCGGTATCATAAAAGTTTTCGAAGTTCTTTTAATTGTTCTACTACTACAATCCTCTTGAAATTTTATTTTTTCGTATCTTTTTTTTTTTTTAAATCGGTAAATCATTAAAGTTTTTGAAATTTTTTTAAAATATTAATTGTTCTACTACGAAATTTCCTTAAATATCATGAAATGTTGTTAATACCGCATCATTAGCATCATTAGCTTTAAAAGTTTTAAATTTTAAACGATAAAAAAATCCTTAGCTATCCTTAGGCACATATTTATACAATTAACACCCAGCAACATCCAACGACCACCCCCTTAAAACGACACAACAAGATTTACATGCCTGTTATTTTAAAGGACATACATTTCGTTTATTCTTTTTTTTTTTTTTTAATACTTGTTAAGGAATATGCAAATCAATAGCTCACGATAGCATCTATTCCATTGGCATTTATTTTATATTCTCTTTTTGTTTTTTTTTTTTTTTTGTTGTAGTTCCTGTCTTAGAATGGACTCTATTTAGCCTCATAAAGAAACAGCAAAATAAATAACTTCACGAAAGCAGAGGGTTTTTTTTCAGTACGTACAAAATTAAAAGCATTTGCCTTGACTTGTGTACCATTTGGAAACAGAGGCAATTATGTTGAACCAGCGCTTCAAGAGATTCGATCAACAGATAAATTACTAGAAATTCTTTAATAATCAAAGCCTATCTCAAGGGGCACAATCAGAGTTTTTATTCTTTTTTTGTACTCTATATATTTTTTTTAATATAATATTTATTTTGCTGCTTGTTTAGTTGTTATTTTGAAAATTTATGGAATGGTTATCAAAGAAAAGCTATTTAATAAAAACTGAATGGTTTTGGTAAAGTTTTTGTTAATAAGCATCATATTAGAAATAAGCTTATCCTCGAGCGCACAATATGAAAAAGCGATAAAACAAATTGAAATTTCTTCTGCTTGAGCAGAAACATAATTTGTATGAGGTTTTTAGTTTTGGTCCAAAATGTGCTTTAGTTTCAAAACGTTTCAGAGTGTAATGATTAATTTTTTCGGTATAAATTGGCAAAAAAGACTAATCGTTCTGAAATCATTGCCTTAAACAGCTGATTTTGATATCTTTTTGATTTGGTTAAACTTTTAGTGTTAGTGAAAGCAGTAAAAATAAATATAAATAGTAATAGTATTAATGCTAGTTAGTTAAAGTGATAGTGATAGTGATAGTGATAGTTATAGTGATAGTGATAGTGATAGTGATAGTGATAGTGATAGTGATAGTGATAGTGATAGTGATAGTGATAGTGATAGTGATAGTGATAGTGATAGTGATAGTGATAGTGATAGTGATAGTGATAGTGATTGTGATAGTGATAGTGATAGTGATAGTGATAGTGATAGTGATAGTGATAGTGATAGTGATAGTGATAGTGATAGTGATAGTGATAGTGATAGTGATAGTGATAGTGATAGTGATAGTGATAGTGATAGTGATAGTGATAGTGATAGTGATAGTGATAGTGATAGTGATAGTGATAGTGATAGTGATAGTGATAGTGATAGTGATAGTGATAGTGATAGTGATAGTGATAGTGATAGTGATAGTGATAGTGATAGTGATAGTGATAGTGATAGTGATAGTGATAGTGATAGTGATAGTGATAGTGATAGTGATAGTGATAGTGATAGTGATAGTGATAGTGATAGTGATAGTGATAGTGATAGTGATAGTGATAGTGATAGTGATAGTGATAGTGATAGTGATAGTGATAGTGATAGTGATAGTGATAGTGATAGTGATAGTGATAGTGATAGTGATAGTGATAGTGATAGTGACGCTACGACGCATGATAGTCATACTGATATAAGGCCCGTAGCCAAGGGGGCTTATAGGGGGTTCAAACTCTCCTCGAAGTGTCTAGAAAGTATGAAAAAAATAATACTTAAACTTAACGTAATATTTCCTTTTTAAAAAAAATTTATATAATTTGTAAATTTATTCGAAAAATCAAAAGTTATTATTTTCAAATGACAAATTTCAAAAAATTCGCTTGAACAAATAAAAAATTTATTGGAAAAATTTAACTTTTCTTACAAAAGTTACAATCATTTAGTTTGAATAACCTATAAGAAGTTGGTGTATTAAGGTACCATTTTCAACTACGGTTTTCAATTTCAAAAAGTCTGTCGTCCGCAAAAAATTTTTATTCTATGAAATAATATCTCAAACGAATATAATTTTATAAATTTTAGAAAATTAAGTTTACGTTTTTTAATTGAATTTCTAAGCTTATAATTTACCAATACTTTGAGAAAATTTTCCTTTGATTTTTTTTGCAATTTTTAAATTGTACTCAGTGTATATATGTATGTATATTAGAATATATATTCACACGAAATTAAAAACAATTTTTGATATTCACGTGATGCAGACAACTAAAATTTGGCCCATTCGATTTTGTTACTTTTCTGGTATTTTTGTTAGTTCTTAACTTTCCAACTTGTGAACAAAAATTTTTACCCTTTATGAAGTCTATTTTCCGAATAACGAGCTTCATAAAAACAGCTTAAATCAGAATTTAACTTTTTTCGCAAAATACTTCTTTTTTGAAAAAATATTTTTAAAAACATTTAATTCAGTGATTTTTGATCATGGTATCAAATATTCATAGCGAAAATCGGCTATTAACTTCTTTGTAAATTAATTGTTTATGACATTAAAATATTAAAAATTTCGTTTTCTTTGAAAAATTGCTTTTAAAAACTTTTAAACAAAATGAATTAAGTTGAGAAAGTTTTCAAAAAGTCATATATTGGTTTTAGTACCTATATAACTCTCAAAATTATTTATAAAATCATTAAAAACCTGAAGTCATTTGGATAGTTATATCAAATTTTTTCAGCCATAGTATCATGAGCAAATTGAATTATTTTGATATTCAACATTTTTTTAAATTATTTGAGACTAACCACAAAAATTCAAAAAAATTTAGAATTAAATTTTAAGATTATTAAATTAATTAAGAAATTTAGAATTAAAATTAGAATTTTAAGACGAAACCTGAACTAGACTTTGCACAAAGTCAAAATCTCCTACACAAGCTAGGGACCAAAGAAGGTATAAGATAGTGCAAAAGAAACATTCAAATGGAA
This sequence comes from Coremacera marginata, assembly GCA_914767935.1. NCBI lineage: Eukaryota > Metazoa > Arthropoda > Insecta > Diptera > Sciomyzidae > Coremacera > Coremacera marginata. Next base: position 181,588,152 of record OU612045.1, on the reverse strand, counting down.
TTAAGTTTTTTGGTTGTCCTCCTCATGTGAAATATGCCATAATGCGAGGTGACAATTTGTATTGAGGGTAAAAATTAAAAAAAATTAAACGAAAGTGAAAGTTTTCACTTTTTCTTAAACATGTTTACAAACATGTAACAAACACGTGAAACATTTTTTGTAAACATTGTTTATAGACACGTACAATGTATATAAGCGCTGCCTAAGACAGACCCCGTGGCTGTGTACTTTAAGGAATCGCTGGTTTCGAATCTGATGCCAGAATTTTAAAATGCAAGATGCCGGATTGGGCTGCCACCTAGATTTTTTTTTGTATATTTGCGAATTCTTGTAATTTTTAAGTCTTACAATTCAGTAAAACAGTTTCAAAATTCAAGATGGCAGATTGGGCTGCCACCTAAATTTTTATCACGGAGTGGCCATCTAATAATATGTTTTTTACGAGCTTTAAATATTTTCTAATCATTTCATGGGACCGTTGATTTTGTGTCTGATGACAGAATTTTTAAATTCAAGACGGCGGATAGGGCTGCCACCTGAATTTTTTAATTTTTACGAATTCGGGGCTGAAGCGTAAAAATGGGTCGTTGAATCCGAATCCATTGTTGCCACCAATAAGGTTGCCACCTAATATAATGTGTTTTTTTTTGAGTTTGAAACAGTGGTCTTCATTTCATTTCATAGTTCACGTACTCGGGCTCAAATGATCGAACATTACACCGACACGATTACACGCCAGAAGTTCTCTTATTCAGTTAGCGCTAAAATTTCATACGTACAGGTCCACACTGCTTAGAAATTATTGTTTATTTTTACTTTAATGTATCTCTTAAAACTCTTTCTTTTTTATTTTTTTTGTAATTTTGATTTTAATAAACTGCAAGAAACCATTACAAAATTTTCATTATATTTTATTTTTATTAGATAAAAAAATGTCAATATATATTTTTATTTATTTATTTATTTATTTAGAAAAACATTCTGCTTATTTCTTTAATTAATTTTGTTTTAAACTTAAGTTTCTGCGGCACGGAAAATTTTTACTTTCTGGGTTGGCAAATTGCAAAAATTCGAATTCCAAAATATTTTCAAAAGTGAACAAGTTTGTTTGGGAAAATTGAAATAATCTTGTCTCTAATTTTTTACTGCTACTTCTACATATTTTTATCTCAACCCTTCTGGGAGTCTCAATGCAAAAAATAAAACCAAAAAACTGTCGATTATATCATAGTTTATATGGCCAAAATTGGCCCAGAGAGGGGCCAAATGTATGAGCTGGTCCTATTATTGTTTGCCCTTTAATAATTCTTACAAAAAACACAAACACGTTGCTATATTTTTTGCTTGCATTAACAGTGCTTATGCTTACAGTGATAACATTATCAGTATTGACGATTGATGCATTAACATTGCTTACGTTAAAATATTCCTGACGTTAACAGTGCTGACGCGCATTCATAGCTTTTACCTCTACCAAAAAGTGGTCAACGTGCCTATAGCAGTTTTCACTTCAAAAATTTTGTTTTACCCCTTTATCTCCTTAAATAGTTCGAGTGCTTGGAAAGAAATTTCAAGGAGGTATCAAATCAGTGGTATTACAATTCCAAATAATCAAATTAAAATTTGACATCTTGATGTTCCTTAGAGATACAGCGGAACATGTATGCATTTTATTTTAGGCAGTTTTATTTAACCGTTGTGTCAACAGCTGTTGGGTTTTATCCACATCGACAGTAGATGTACCCGGGTACTTCATACGTTTTGTATGGCAGATAGTTGCTTTTGATATACAAATATTAACTACTACCTGGATTCTTGTAATTTTCTGGTTTTTTTTTTTTTTATTTATTGGAAATATTGTCTAGTTAACAAAACTTTTATCATAATTTGGGAAAAAAAAAATTTGGTACCTAAATAATCCATTTTTACCAAAAATGGGAATTGCCAAAATCCATAAAAATTTAACAATTTCCAAATTCTTTTTTAATCCTTGTAATTTGATCCCTTTTTACCAAGAAAAATAATTAACATTGAATTTTCATTCGCAAAATTCCGTTATATTTGAACTGAAAATCAACCCCTCTTGCTCATAGTGCTATTTTTAGTACCTGCGCAGAATAATTATAACTCATAAAATATTTGTTCAATGTAAACATTTTTTTTTTGGAATGTGTAGGAAAACACGTCTACTAACAGGAACAAAAAGGTATTTGGGAATATCTTGCCTACCTACCCTTGCACAACCAGTTTTGCAGGCAGAAACATGATTTTTTGCGCAGGTTTCGTTTTGAGTAGTTTTGTATGCATAAGTCAGTTTATGTGCGATTTTTGAAGTGTAAAGACCTAAAAATTTATTTTGTGCGGCAAATATATAAAAAGTGAAAATAAAATGGATGGTGCAATTTGTAATAAGCCTGTGTGCGCAGAGCACTCGAAGGATCATCCACAATGCCTCAGATGCTGCTAAAATTCATAAAATATATTTTTTACTTTCATTATAATGATTTTCTATAAATAAATAAACAAATTTCCATAAAATAAACTAAATATTTCCATTTATTTCTATATATTTGTATGAATTTTCATAGAACATCAGCTGTTGACGCTAGGTCATTTTCTAGTAACTGGGTTATATTTTCCAAACGGTTGGTCCAATTGACCTGAAATTTCACACCAATATCAATTACATATTTCCAAGCTATGATACGAAGTTTCATCAAGATTGGACCAGCCGCTTGGAAGATATAGCAATATAAAGTGAACTTTGCCATTTATTTCTATATATTTGTATGAATTTTCATACAAGTACCCGGGTACATCAGCAGTCGACGCCATTCCACTAACTTGAATTTGGGCTGTATCGACTGAACTGCTGCTCCAATCTTGATGAAACTTTTCCACATGATGCAAAAGTGTATGGTTGAGGATATCATGAAATTTCAGGTCAATCGGACTAACCGTTTGGAAGATACAGGAAAATTAAAGTTGCAAATGTACCCGTGGGCTCTACGATCGACACAACGGTTAAACCACACCCACATACATAAGGAAGTGAAATGGAAATGGTCAACACTTATGCACGTGCATAAGCACTGTGAAGGGGGCATTGTAATACTAATAAGTAAGGACGTGCTACCATAAGAAATACTTATAAGAATTAAGGGGGGACATGACATTGGCAGTTTTTTGAAATCGAAATCTTTTTTTTAATAATTTTGTATTTTAGTAAATACTAAGATTCTAAGAAAAAAATTTCATGGAAAAATTCTTACGGGTTCAAAAGTTACAGCCGGATTAGTGAGAGCGCATTTTTAATTTTTACTTGCTACCTGACTTTTGGTGGTTGTTATTTCGTACCTACTTGAAGGGTGGGGTTTTTTTTTGTGTTTTTGAATTTCTTTATATTTCTTTATATTTATAACTCATATAGTGGAATTTTTATTTTATATGCTCAGTTATTTGGCATCTTTTGCAGGGAGAAGTAGAGGGTTTTTTGTGAAAAATATTGAAAAATTTAAAAATGAAGCATCGTTCTTTAGATCGAAAAGGCAAAAGAGGTTTTTTACACAAAATCATTACACCAAGAAAACCTATTTCAACAGAGGAAATGGAATCTGAGGTGGAGTTCACTAGTACATCTGCTAAAAAACTTCATGGAGCATCAGTGGATGTTGGTTGTGATGAAACATTTTCCTATTTTTACATATTACATATTTAACATATTACAATATGCTGAAATATTTTTCGGCATTGCTGAACTATAAGAAACAGCACAACACAAGATAACGAAGGCATACAATACGAAGCAGGCATGGCAGATTGAAGGTAACTTGTTTTTTCTTTGTTCACAAACTTTGAACGCGTTTATCTCGAAAGAATGTTTTTCATACTGGTTGCGGCACTAGCGGGTTCATTTTTTGACGAAATTTTTTTTATTTTTTTTGTATTTTTTTAAACTTGTTTCGCTATCGTATGACATGAGCTTTTTTCGATTTTTTCTAAATTTTTTAACGTCAATATTTTTTCGAAAAAACACACTTTCAAATTTGGAACATCACCAAAAATTTAAAAAAATTAAAAAAAAAGCTCGTGTCATACGATAACCAATTTTGTTAAGATTTAAAAAAGTCATTTTTTTCCAGATCGGAAAATTTTTGCAACTCCCAGCGCTGCAACCACGAGGCCCGTTTTTTCTCTGCCGCCAGTTTGGAGCTCTATAAAACCATGTTGTAGTGAAAAATATATTTTTTTGAATTTTTTTTCTTGTAATTTGTTCAACTACTCTACACTACATCTTTACATCTCTACATCTCTACAATAATAAAAAAATTTTGGAAAAATGGTGGTTTTTGACTGAGTTATGAATTTTTAAAAAAAGGTCTGTTTTCTCTGCCGCAAATGTCATGTAACCCCTTAATAGGAAATGAAACTTGCCAACTGTCTTGCAAAATATAAGCAAGCTTTCAACTCAAATTTTATTAAATTAAAATTTTAAGTCCATAAAATACTATACTTCAATAATGAAATCCTCAAAATATGTTGTCCAAGCACAATTAACATTTAATTGAAAAAAAAAATCATTCATATGCTATGACAGCATAATACCAAATACGAGTATATAAAAAAAGTTGTAAAACTTTTAACACATTTGACGCTGTTATCTGACCGATAATCGCATAACAAGATGACTTTTCTAGCTGCCTCCCCACACCTTCACCCAAACATTGCTCAAGAACGCATTTGACGTGATGCTCATAACTTCAGTGACTAGCATAGAAAAGCTACCGGAAAAAAAGGACAATAAACTTTGCGCTTTTCACTTTTCTCTATGAATACAAAATTGCGCACTTAAGCGCATATTTTCACGAACTAAGCATACAAAAGCGCACCGAGAGCAACCGGAAACGGAAATGCCAACGGAATTGTCATAAGTTGTTTGTATGCTCAGCAACGCCTCGTTCGTTTGGCCAACATTAGGCTGTTAAATCTACACTTCACACACACACACACGAACAACATTTACCCAATAACATCCACAAAGTATGCAGCAAAAGAATTTCTTAGAAGATAAAGAGGACACCATAGTCAAGCCGCCTAAAATGTTTGGCAAAATATTTTAAGAATTGGAACTAGCACTGGTTGAAGATTTCCACAAAAGCGGGGCGAAGGTCTACTTGGGTTTCTTAGGGCCAACAAAGCATGTCCGAAGAAATTGGCTTCGTTATTTTCTTAAGTATTTTATGGGAAAATGTTTGTGGAACTTGGGAATGTGCACAGGCACAAACACACAACAAGCAAATATGGTATAGCCACATATGCCCTCCGGCTCACATATACTAACACTCAAGTATTTCGCTCAAGTAGGTTAGGAAGAAAAAATTCCTCGCAGCCAATTTTTTTCCCTCAGTTCTGTATGAAGTTTGTTTTTATTTTCTTCTGTTTGAGTGTTCGTGTGTGTGTGTGTATGTGCTTTCTCTTTAACCAATATAAAAGAGCCAAAGTAACTTTTAAGGACCAAGTTCTGGCTTGCAGTTTATTAAGAGTCCTTACAACAACAACAACAACAACAACAACAATAACAGCAACGGTAAAGTCTTTCAAAGTTTTTTGTTCAATAAAAAATATTGCATTAGCGGAACTAGTAAAAGTATAAGGAAAAGACATGCATGCGGTGCATTTACCATAATTTTCAATTTTGCATTTGTGCCTGAAGTACTTGGCACAAAAAAAAAAAAAAAGAAAAATGCAGCGCTTAAAATAAATACAAGCCCTTTTTCATCTGAGCGTAAATGTGTTTATTTTCAAAAGAGTTTTGTTAATTTCGTTTGACAACATTACTTTTTGCAACTTAAACTTTTTCACTCTATTTGCATTTTATTATTGACTTTTAATTGATTTGTTCTATATATTGTAAAATTTGGTATATGAGATAGTATTAACTACATACTATGAACATTAGAGTGTCCCGAACATGCTTTTTTTTCCCTTAACGCAAGACCTTTAAACATTTGCGTGATTGAGTGTAGATTATAAAAATAATTTTAAAAATAGCATAAAAATATATCTTTAGGGTTCTACCGATCTTCATATTTTTTGAAAATTGTGATTTTTATAGTGATATCCCGCTAACCTTAATTTCGGTTCCTGATTTAAATTTTAAAAATATTTACTTGGTTAACATTAATTTATATATTTGAGTGAATCCCACATGCTGAGTTGTAGCTTTGTTACTGGTTTGGCATTCCTGCATGTGAATATGGCAGTTTTCACTTTTAACAGAAAAATGGCTGCTTTGTGTTTTCTCATAGTTGCCAACCTGATATGCCATTTTTCGATTGACACTCCATCCAACAACACTTTTTTTAACAATACGTTTCGATTTGCATGCAACAACATATAATGAGTTCGAGGCGTAGTGTGGCTACTTGTGCTATATTGGAGCCATGCAAAGAACTGGCCAATCGGAAGCTACCAACTATAAGGGTCGTCATTAAATTTATTTTATTTGTATAGAACGACATAAAATTGATGTATAATGGGAAGGATCCATTCAATTCAGATATAATGCGATTGTGTCTGAATAGATCAACAATATTTGGACCAAAGCTTCGATTCCAATCATGACTAAGGAACGAGCTATTTAATTACTGAAATCCTATTTGGAAAAGTACCTCTATTTGCAAAAATACCCCAAAAGCAAGCGAAGTGATATTTTTTAGAATCATCTGAGAAGCTTTTCGACGTAGCTGCTGGCAAATGCTAAAAAATTCTCATCTCTGAAAAAAATTTTTTGTTTGATCAAAGATATATCCGGAAAATGGTTATAATCGGTGTTGATAAGAAAGACACGGCTTGATAAATGAAACGACAGCAGAGACAAACGGTCAATAAGGGCAGCCTAAAAGTAGTGTTTTACTCAAGAAATTGATTCTGTCTTAGCAAATTGTGATGATGATTTGGTGCGTGAATCTCTTCACAAATGTATCCGATAACAGAGGCATCCTCGAGAAACACTAATACGGTTTATCAACGCGGTCTGCTGATGCTGCTGTTTCTGCGGTTTTGGCTGACGTAGGCTTATTACAGAGACTTATCAGTATGTTGTTTGATGATATAGATCGGAAGCTTGCATTGCTAAGAATAATAAAAGCTAGAGATGTTGAAAGTAGCGCTAAACACAGGATATTTATGCCACCAAAAATGAACTTCTCTGCAAGAGACTACACCGAAATTATTGTGTGGCACAAATGTCAGATTACAGCACCGCCGGTTCTTCGACATATTGCTAATGAGTATCTCAAATCATGACAAAAGATAAAAGTTTGGAAATTGTTGACTTTCCTTCTCACACACAATATGTAGAAAGGTGTGTTAAATTGGTAACATAGGCCTCATAAAGTGTAACTGACACTACTTCTAGAGATGGCTTTATTAGAACCAGCATGCAATTTCGAGCGGAAATATAAACTTTTGGACACAAAAATTAGTTTAAATTTAAAGGTTTTGGTCTTTGATTATAAGCTCTATTTCGTTTAATAAGTTTTCTTGTGCTTTGTTACATAAATTTCAATAATAAAATACCCTTTAAACTTGATTTCGGTATTATTTTAGGCATACGGTTTGAGTCGATAAAAATGTTAAATTTACATAACTATAAAGTTCGGTAGAGCCCTCAAGATGACACCCAATTCTAGTTTTTATACTTATTTTGAAATCTGTGTAAAATTTTGCAAATTTTGGTACCTCTTGCGATAATGTAGCTCTTAAATAAAATTTGTTCATACGTGCACTGTTGACTAAGTTGTTTCGTATGTGTTTTCCCTGTGCCTAAACCCTACCTAGTTAGAATATTTTTTGTAAATTAACTTGTTTTTAATCTTACTTAGATGGTGCTTACAACCGTAAGTCGGTCTTGGCCTGGTATAAGAATTGGCGCCAGTCATTTATATTTTGCGTTTGCTGGCGCTAGTTGTTTTAAATCACTGTGTAGTAGACCCGAGTAACGCAGTGCAGCGTTGCATTACTGTGTTGTAACCCTTTACCTGTTTTAATAAAAGTAACTCAATAGCGCAGTTAACAAATTCTGTCTTGCTCATTTTTGCTTATCTGTTCAGTCAAACGGTTTCAAAATTTTAGCTTCAAAATTTCAAATTTGAATTCAACATTAAAATTTGAACTTATTTTATAGATAAAAAACGTGTATTTATTTGTTGATTGTAGATTTAACCTTAAGGGAAGATATGGCTGCATAGCTGAAAATTTAACATTTATTAATTTTTGGTGGAGGTTGAGCTCTGCGCCTCTTTTAATAAATTTTTTAACTTCTTTCAAACTTCTTTAAATATTGCATATTGCTACAATATTTTAATTACCTTTTATTTTCATTTTCATTAGTTGAGGAAAAATACTTCACCCCTAAATATTTCGGTAAATACTTCACCATATAAACTCAACGCACTCAAAAAATATACCATATAAAGATCAACATGCTATTCAACTCACAAAAGAATTGCTCTGATGACCGTCTGATTGATTCAGAAATTATATCATTTTAAACTACGCCATGGCGCAATTGAGGTAGCGCACTTTTCTGATGCAGTGTTAGAGCAGTAGTTTTTGCTGTGTTACTGATGCTGACAGTGTTGCTTCTTTATAACGACAAAAGCAAAATTGGAACACTTAAGGTTAATCCTGGGCAAAAATATATAGATAAAGGTATTACTAGATCTATGTTATTTTTGAGACGCCATTTTTATTAAACTGCGTTTTTAACTTTGCACGTTCTTTAACTATTTCCGCATACCACGAAATCTATTTTCTTCATTTATTTCTTCTTTTCATAAATGATTATCACACTTAACATCAATTTTAATTTATTTGTTTGCAAACGTTTTTGTTTTTTAATACTGGATTTAACATAATAGAGAACTCAACTACAGTGAAAATTAAAATAACAAAAATTTACTTTGAAGACCTCCATTATTTATTGCGCACAAAAAAAAAACCAATCAGATGCCAAGCCTTACTTCGTATTTCTTCCCGCTCCTTTTTTAATCTATCCTTGTCTGCATTAAGCTTCCTTTTTAACATGCATATAAAAATTAATTATCAAGCATATGGCAAGAACAACAACAGCAACAATAACAACATGATTGCTAAAAGCTATTCAAGTGTGCAATTTTAAATTGAGTTCTTCTTCGGAGGATGTTGTCCGTTTTTCCAATCTTGTTTGTTTCTCTTTCACATGCAAAATGTATTATTTGTGTATCAATGCCAAGGCAAGAAATTTGCTATGTACCACCGACAAAACGATAGAATAGCAAAAACATGACTTAAGTCAATAACAACAAAAAAAATAACAACTACATTAAAGCAAGCTAAAATACAACGAATAAAACACAATCTAGTGCAGAGGATGGCCAACTAATTTATGGAACATACAATGCCTGGCCTGCATATGCATTGTTGGCGTTGCTGTTTTTGTTGTTATTAAAGATTATTTTCAGTATTGTACCCCAACTCCATTTCCTGCTCATTCTTGCACTCATGTTATCTCTCATTAGACCGTGGAAGCAGTAGCAAGCCAACAAAAAGGTATTGCAAAAAATATGAAATAAAAAGAAAAGTAGAAGGTCCAAAAATATTCAGTTTCATTTTCATTGCATCGAAACCTCGAATGCCAATGCGGCCAAAGAACATCCAAACCCAGATAGTTTCAACTTTTTTGCCTGAAACATGCTGTGGCTATACTGAAGGTTGCAACGAAGTATAAAAAATGTGCCCCCTTTTTTAACTATTAAAGCGCATTTATAGTTTTAATTATTTTTTTTTTTTGCCCACTAAGCTACTTGTGCCAGAGTTAAAAAAGAAAACACCAACTCATCTCGCTGACAACTTTTTCTCATTTATTGATTCATGTAACTGAACTGATTAAGTTGTTGTTTTTTCTTCCCTGAACTGAAATGCCGGAAATTGAATTCAAGAAAGCGTCAAGCGGAACAGCGCGAGATGAACAAGATGTCAATTTCATTAGAAACTAACTGCATTTTAAAGGGAAATTAGCAGCTTTTATGAAGCTTGGACAAAACTTTGTGTGCAAACTAGTTACAGCAAGTAATGCACTGAAGTCGATGTCCTGCGTCAAAAATAGTGCATCAACTAAATGAAAAGTGGAAAAAAATGTGGCCCCAACTTTTCAACGCAATTTCCCTAATATTATTCATGCAATACGACAGCGATGGCAACTACTTTCTTTATCATCTACAACTACATCTTTTTGCACTACTTCAACATCATCATCTTCATCTTGCGAGAAGTTCTCCAGATGCGACGACTAGCTTTCAAAGGCACCGGAAATGTTTTTCAATGTTTATGTTAGTTCAAAAAGTGCAGGCAAAAGAAAAGTAAAAAAAAGGACTTTATGAAAAATATATGCAAAAGTAGATAAACTCTGTTTTTAACAATTTGCATAAATAAATTCATATTGAAAAAGAAAAAGTGAAGAGTGCATACAAATCGGAGAAAAAAACATAAATAAGCATTAAAAAAGGGAAATTAGTTGATGCATATATTTTTGTTGATTTTAAGACATTGTTGATAAGATTGAAGGGGTGGAGCTTGGAAAGCTTTCAAATTAAGTTAATTGATGAGTTTTATACAAATTGAAAATGGTTGAGGTGATAATCAACACCCTAACAAAAAGTGGGGAGAATTTACTACAATAGTTGATACCAACAGGCTTACTACATTTATTGTAGTAAAATCTTAAAGCACAAAAATTAAATATTTTACGCTAGAAGTAAGTGAAAACTTTTTTTCTTACACATATTTCTCGTACGTTCTTCTGAGTTGAGCGAATTAAGGTAGTATTGTAGTTTGATTGGAAAAAATTTGGACATTTCTAAAATTACAAAAAAAACTAAAAATATTTTTGGTATAAAAAAAATTTTTTAAATTGAAAAAATCACATGCTGGTTAGTGGGAGGGGGAGGGTTCTAAAACAAAGGGTGAGTCCATCTTGATACGATTTCAACCCTTCTAGAAGACATTTTTTCAAAGTTTTGAATTTTTTAAAAATATTAAAAACTCAAAATTTTTACATAATTCTAGTTCAGGTCCTAAGTTAATCGTTATATTAGAACTTGAAATATCAAGTCAAATGTGTTCTTTAAAGATTTGAGCAAAGTTACAGGCAGTCAAAGGCTGCGTCACTAAAAAAGCTATATAATAATAACTCCGTTAATAACTGAAAGTTTAAAAACTCCTTTTTATATTCCTTCTTAATCTTCGAAAATATGCGAAAAAATTTTTTCAAAATTCTACAC